>WARS01000046.1:22615705-23058205 GCA_008933995.1 Datnioides undecimradiatus | reverse complement strand
GAGGATTTTGTAATGTGAGCGCAGTATCTCCTGCTGAGATTCAGTTCAATTTGTCTTTACCAGTGTGTCTTATCTCTCTCCTCAAGGAGCTGCTTTCGGTCGCCTCGTAGGAGAGATCATGGCCACTCTTTTCCCCAATGGAATCCTGTTTGATGGGATAGTCTACCGCATTCTGCCGGGAGGTTACGCTGTCATTGGTCAGTCTGCTAATCCTAGTGCTGTACGCAGGTTCCCATAGACCTTGAGATGTACTGGATACTTGACAATACATGACATACTTTATATGAGCTTTTTTATATGAGCAAATGTACCACTTTGGTAAAAGCATGTGCTGAGACATGTCCACATAATAATTAATTAATGTTAAATTCTCCCATTACAATTACTGTTTTACAATATTGTAATAAATGTAGCAGTTTTAAGGCTAAATTAGAACTTCATTCGATAGAGAGGAATCACACAAAGTAATAATACTTCACCTTACCACATATCCTCTGCTTTCCACTAGGTGCAGCAGCAATGACAGGAGCTGTCACGCATACGGTTTCCACTGCAGTGATCTGCTTCGAGCTGACCGGTCAGATCTCCCACATCTTGCCCATGATGGTGGCAGTCATTCTCGCAAACATGGTGGCCCAGGGTCTGCAGCCTTCTCTCTACGACTCCATCATCCAGGTGAAGAAGCTGCCCTACCTGCCTGAGCTGGCCCTCGGGCACATCAGGTAAGGTTAAAGCAGCAAGAACCCTTATGGTGTGTGTTTTATGTTTTCCATACACCTGTAATTGCAAGACAAAAGATATTTATTGTAGTATCTCTTTATCGGCAGCAAGTATAACATCTTTGTGGAGGACATCATGGTGCGCAAAGTGAAGTTCCTGTCTTCTCATTCCACCTATCGGGAACTGAATCATCTGCTAGAGACCACGACTCTGAAAACAATCCCCCTGGTCGATTCTAAAGGTTGGATGATTTTTCTGTTATGGACAACATTTTTATGTCAGTTCACCAAGCTACAGGCAAAAAGAGCGAGAGAGAGAGAGAGAGAGAGAGAGAGTTAGCATAAAGACTGGAAACAGAGGTAAGAGCAAGCTTGTCTCTTTTCAAAAGTACAAAAAGTTACATACCGGCATCACTAAAGCTAAAACTACTAAAGCTAATAAACCTGACAACAAAATGCTTTCTTGCAACTCCATGCAAACACTGCTTCCATCCAAGAAATGTGGATTATTTAGTTCTAAAATGATTGTATTATATTTTTTTAACCTTTAGACTGAGTCAGATAGCTCTTTACCCCTTTTCCCAGTCTAATGCTAAGATAACTTCATTCCGAGATAACATAATTTGCATCATCAAACTCCCGGCAAAAAAAGCAAAGAAGCAGTTTTCCCCAAATCAACTATTCCTTTAATACTTCTTTTTGCAGAATCCATGATTCTTCTAGGCTCCATTGAGAGAACAGAGCTTCAAGCTGTATTTGACTGGTGGCTCTCACCAGAAAGGCGAGTGTTTGAAAGAGGCCAGAGCTCACCAGGCCAGGGCTCCAAAGTAAGCTGGGAGTCCTTCACCTTCGTCGATGAGGAGGTTGGAGAGGAGGGCACTGACAAGGTGGAAGAAAACAAACCATAAATGAACTTAATGGAACAGGATTATCTTTAATGATGTATGATATAAATGTGTGCTGTAGTCACCGTCCCTTTTTGTTCCTGCAGACTGCTCCAGTACAGGAAGAATGCAACGGGCCCATGCCGTCCCCCAAACCTCAGGAGCCCTCCACCAACCACACAGGCTCAGGTAACATGACATTTCCACTGCACGTAAAGACAAGTCCACCCATCAAATGTCGCTTCCTCTCTCCTCTTACATGCGTTGCCATATCATGTCCTCAGACAAGCGCAAGCTGCCATCTGTCAGGAGGACCCTTCAGAGACTCTTCTCCTCCACGTCTTCATCTGGTCAGACTGAAACTCAGGTACGCTGCAGCGATCGGCCTCACATACTCGTCGCTTTGACCCCAAAAGCTCAGAGCGCATCACTGATCTGCTGTCGAGTTGGCAGTGACAGCTCAGACAGGGGCATCACTCCAACATGGCAGCTTGAGCTAATCTTACTAATGCAATGGGAGGGGCGTGACATGATACATACATAGAGGAGTTGACATGTTGTGCAGAGGGTAGTGGCATAAAGCCACCAGGGGCCATCTTAGTATCATCTGTACAGCTATTTTCAATCTGACTGACTCCCTGTTCATCTGTCCTCACTCTTTCTGTCCCCCTGTTTCTTCAGGAGACCACAGTCCCCCCACTGACTGACACCATGTCCCCAGAGGAGGTGCCCTATCTTTTCAATTCAACACTCACACGGCCAACAATGAGACGATCAAACTGTTCAAATGAATAAATAGTTACTTTGAATAATCTGAGTCCATCTCTCTGCCTTATGATTGGCCGATGAAGATCAAAGCCTGGGAAGAGGAAGAGCTGGATAAACCAATTGATATGGAGCAGATACGTATAGACCCCTCCCCATTTCAGCTGGTGGAAAGAACGTCTCTGCACAAGGTGACCACAGTAACACCTGGGTAACATGTCATCACAGGCAAACATCATGACACTGGTTATGTTTTTATCAGTCACGAGTCAACAATTATTATTTTTTTATTTCACAGCCGTAGATTTTGGGAAGATGTGTGACACTTTTATACTTGTTTTTTAACAAACAAGATATAACATGTGAGGTCAGACAAACTGACCATTTATATGTGGGATGTCATGCAGTGGGTTCCACAAATACAACACAGGGTTGGCTGGCAAAAGAGAAGAACTGGGCTCAACTTTTACCACATGCTTGATTTTTTTTTCACCTTGATGCTAAGCCAGGATAACAGTCTCATATTTAACAACCAGACATTGTGTGGTATCAATCGTCTCAGCAATCTCTTAGCAAGAGACCTAATAAGTATTCCAAAATGTCAAGCATTAAAACAGAGTACAGGGTTATTTTTTATAATTTTTGTTTAGTTATTTTTACTCTTGAACTTTTAAAATCTAATTGTTCTGTTTTATAATCTAATGACATTCGTGTCATGGGATACATTTTGTGATTTTGGCCTAGAGACTAGAGACCAAACGACAGGATGTCTCATTGCATTGATTTTGACCATTTATAATATTCTGTCTCTTAAAGCTTTGAATACTGAATCTTGAATTGCATGTCACATATTTCTTCTTTTATTTGCATAGAGACTGTTTACAAGGTGCAGCCATGCAAGATCAGTACTGTCACACTACAATACATTTGTCACTGACTGAATCATGTCCTGCTCTCTATCATTACTCAGACCCACACTCTGTTCTCTCTGCTGGGTCTCAGTCATGCCTATGTGACCAGTATTGGAAAGCTGGTGGGTGTTGTGGCACTGAAAGAGGTAAAGTGACTTTTTTTTATCTGCATGCTTTTGTCACCTCTCTTGGTTTGATCCTGTAATGCGTCATGACAGCGAGATGTGATGATCTCATGTTGTGGGCAGTTGTTCTGTCACAGGCAGCTTTACGCTCTGATTCATGCGGTTATTCCACTAACCACCCCCAACTCATCTCCCCAGATGTTCTCTTCAGTAATCCAACATTGTCACTTTAACACATTTCTTTGTTTTGTGTAACATAACAGTTACAGAAAGCTATAGAGGGCTCAACTCGCAGCGGGGTGAGGCTTCGTCCTCCTCTGGCCAGCTTCAGAGACGCCAGCAGAAAGACCAAGAAGCACCAGCCTCCCTCATCCACCCCTTCCTCTCCAACTCGGGACAGAGACCTGTGGGGGGAGGGGAGCAGGAGGGGGGAAGGAGAGCTGATCCGGAAGGAGTCCAAGGAGGATTCCCGGGGGAAGGCATCTTCTGCCAGAGGAGCTCCTGGGTGTGACACCGATTCTGCCTCCCCTACCAGCGAGGGGAGCACCAGTGCCATTACAAGAGGAGCTGAGGATGCATCGCAGGAGCCAGTGTCTCCCTCTACATCCTCCCCTACCTCACCTTCACCTCCTGCCTCCCCTGTGTCGCCCACCAGCCCAGTCCTCACACTGTCCTCCCTGCAGGAGGAGAGGGAGAGCGAGGAGTCAGATGAGCCCATATAGACATGTTCAAGAGAAAAGACTGTTACCTTCTTTGATTTTGCTCCTTTTCCCCAGAGACAGAGCTGCTGTCTGGGTTGAGGAGTCAGGCTCACCTGCAGCCCACACAGACATTCAGCTCTCAGCGAGCAGGAACAGCTGGTGCACACGCAGCTCTTGAAACTTTTAGTACAGGATATGTTTTTTTTCTACTCTTACGACAATCCCACTTTTTCACTCAAAATCTCAGGTGCCTTCCTGTGTCTTTTGAACTGCGGATGAACAAACATGTTCAGTCCTACATCTCACTAATGTTCAATGTCCATCCACATATTGGAAATGCTGAATGTAGCTGTACATCATTTATCAACGTCTGTTAATTTCACTAAATACCTTTGATCAAAAATTAACTGACAGCAATGAATTGTATGATAATGAAATAATATATCAATGAAGACTTAATTAATTTGACCTCAGGGTCAAAGATCATGCATTTTAAGTTTACTGATTGAGGTTAATTTTAAATTGTAACTTATCGTATATTTGCTGTATGGTAAATATTCAAATCATTATAATCTTTCTGTAATTTTTAAAGATAATAAATATTAAAACGGTCTTCTAGATTATTTTAATTATTTACAGCAATAAAACAAATTGAACTCTGTATATCTGCTTGACTGCAATGCAGCATCATCAGGGCATTGCAGTGGCTGATAAAGTTGCACGGTTTTCTAAACCACACTGCCATGTTTTGGCAACTGACAAGACTTCATATTCATGTGTTTCTTATTCAAAGAGGCCTTCCTGGATCATATTTCTGTACATGAAGCACCACCGCCCACCAATGCACCACTGTGTGTTAATGCATGTTTGTGTTTAATCTGCTCAGTCATAAACTGATCACATTTGTTGGCAATTTCATGGCAATCCATCCAATAACTGTTATATTTCAGTCTGGACCAAAGTGGGAGACTGTCAGACCAATGGATGTGAAAAAAAGACTAAAATTACTGTATCAGTGATATTGTTCCATTATGCAGGCTTGCAAAGAGAATATCTCTGAGCACATAAACATTTTTGCACTGTGAAGGTCAACAGTGTCTCTCAGTCTTTGATTCAGTTGTGAGCTTGAACAAATAAGCAGCTGTTCCCTATAGAGCAGGACTGTCTCTGAAAATTAATCATCAACATCCTCCTGGCATAAAATCCCAGACAAAGACGGGAGAGGAATGTTTTTGGTAAAGCGTGACAGGCTGGATTACACTGCTGCCAGGCCCTTGGTGATTGCTGTTTTGTCTGACAAGCACCAATGAGTTGGCCAGAGACACCGGCAGCCACAGCACACGGTTAAAAAAAGACATATCACATGTGTGTTAAAGCTCTAGAGAGAAAGGGGTGAACGTGTGAGAATCTAATTATTTACACCCTGGAAAAGATATCCACACATATGCACAAGAAATGCCATTTGTTGCTTTGTTTATTTGCTCTTTCTCCACCAGAGGAAAAGAAGAGGAGACAGGTAAAGGAGCTGGAGGGCGTAGGTTGGGGTTGGAGGGAAGTTCTGTCGTGCAGGAAAAAGAGGGGAAAGGAAGAGAGACAGGAAGAAAGAGAGTTGACAGAAGAGGAGAGAGAGGGAGAGAGAGAGAGGGGAACCATGTGGAAGAACCGTCCTGTGACAACCGTCCAACAAGCATGCATAGGTGTGAGTGTCATGAGTGTACACTGGTATCACCAGTCACACTGCCTCATTTCAAACAAATAAATCCAATTTTATACAGACTTTTACAGAAGCCATCCAATTTTTACAGCGTTTTTTTTTTTTGTTTGTTTTGTTTTGTTTTTTTTACAGCGGTTACTCTTTTTTTTTGCCACACATTTCCAAATTATATCTATGTTACATGTCTGATTGCCTCAAATCCCCTTTGGTTGATGTGAAAACTTTTTTTTTTTTTTTTTTTTTACAGGCAGTGATTCTTCCAACAAGACAGCAGACAACTTACTGTACACTGACAGACAAACATACAGACAGACACAAATATACAGAACAGATACAAAGAGATAGAAAGAGAGAGAAGGAGAAAGGCAGAGGACCAGAAGCAGATTTTGAGCATCATGCCTGCAGACAAGTTAGTGTAACTCTTGGAAGATGGCAGTAGAATTATACAAAAGGAGGAACTCAACTGCAAATTAGTCAGTTAACAAAGATGTGATCAGTAAACCTTAACATCCACAGAAATATATTTGGCTTCTTGTTATTAGTTTATTCATTCATTGAGATTTTGATAAACAAAAAAAAAGAAATAAAAACATAAAATCTTAACCCAAATTGAAGCAGTTTCTTTTCATCCATCCCTGTAGTTCCTTATGAACAAATATCCCTCCTTAACCAAATTAGCCTTGCGGTTGTTGCCATCAGCACATATAAAGTGGTAGTCTTCCCACCACATTATGTCTTTAAAGCCAAGTGACTCATAAAGAAAAAGATACTGCTCCCAGAAGGGTCGGTACCTACATGAAAGTATAGACTCTGTACAAGCTGTCACATTATTCCTCCCCGCCAAGTAATTGTTCAATAAATAAATGAATATGTGCCATTGTGTAAAGACATTCTGTTTGCAGTTTTGAGCCCTCTCATTTTAATGAGTCACTAAACAGGGGTCCTTGAAGTGGAATAAAATGATAGAAGATTTGTTGTAATTGAGAGCTGCCAAACTATCCATGTAATATCTTAACAAGGTGTCAGGGTGTGTTGTTTTTTTCTTGGTGTAAAGTGCTCAAAACCAGTTGAAACGAGACTGTTTTACCACCATGACACCTATTCCAACTTATACTGGAAGGGATTTTAACAAGTCAGTAGAAAAATAAACATTGTCCCCAACATTGCATAAAGAAGCAATCAATAAATTAATTCATTCAAGTCAATAAACAGATTTTTTTTCCTTGAAAGTTTCTCACACAATCATCAAAGTGAGAGGAGAAGGTGCTCCCCAATAGAGAAAAGATGAAAACAGTGGTGGTGTATTCTTGTAAAGTTCATCAGTGAGTCCACATTTCTTCACTTTAATTCCCCCTTCGCGCTGGAAAACACCCATTCTTCCTCAGGCGAAAGAAAAAGAACAAATAAATAAAAACATGCTTCCTCAAACATCATTAATAATCACTATCACACTCCAGGCAGCTGCTTCACAGTAATCACGATGAGCAGGAAGACACCGATCTATTCAGCTCTAGTGTTCAGTCCCAAGTCCTCTGTTCTGTTCCCTGATTGACTGATTGAGCGGCACAAGGGCTGCAATATCCCAGTGAGCTCGGGCCTACTCCTGTTCTTTGTTTCTCCACTGATGGACTCACCAGATAAAACACACTCCAGTTGGAGTGATCAGCTCTATATATACAACACAACCATCCTCTGTTTCATTTGCCTCCATTTGTGTTGAGGAAAAACTAAAATTTAGGCCTAAAGTGTGAGCTTGAGAGCGATCCCAAAATAAAGTGGGACTGAGAGGTGTAAAAAAATAAAGAAATTATACTGCACTAGAACAGCTGTAAGTGTGAGTGCGAGGCGATTTTTATATACTCAGACTATATACATCTATATGACAGAGCTGACACTGGTCTGTTGGGAAGCCAGTGTTTTGCCTGCCTATTGCTGGTTACAATTTAGATATTTGTGTGTGTGTGTGTGTGTGTGTGTGTGTGTTTGTGTGTGTGCAGTGGTGGTCTAGGTGAGCAAGCAGTGAATCCATTTTCAACAGTTCCCTCCCACACGTTTGAAAGACTCGCTTGTTTGTCTTTGTTTCTTAGGAAAGCATTTGATTCTGTCCCATGTGGACCTGGAGGAGACATCATAAAACAACACTCATGTACTGCCATCTGTCTTCCAGTACATTCAAATAGTGGTTTTCATCCTCAGTTTATCACAACTACATCTATGGAAAGAAAAAAAAAAGCAGCTGAGGGTTTGTGTTGTTAAGTGGCTCGGTTTTGGTTGTCAGTGGTTGCTGAAAGCTTTCAGAGTGGGAACCGGGTTAACATCAACCGTCCAAAGGCAACCCCTGATCTGCTGGATTGCATCAGTGCAAAAGAGATTCGCTTTATTATGCAGCTCTGTCTTTATTTCTCCGTCAGGAAATTCGCCGCTCACACCCACCGCAGGCGTCACCGTGGCCCCACCAGGGATACTATGGTTCAGTGCAAAGTCTATACAGTGCTGTATAGTACAGGTACTCCATAGTGCTCTGAAGAAACATGCATACAGAGAGACAAAGTAGGAAGCACACTATCTTACAGTACAATCCTTATCTGTGCAGAGTTTAGTGTGTGCAGTCAGCAGGACAGGCCTGTCCCTGGGTTGTGCCTCAGGCATCCTGGTGCCACAACATCACTGAAGAATTTATTTTAGAGGGCTAATCTGCATTTCACTGAAATGCTGACATTTTTCGGAGCCTACTTTAATTACACGTGAAATGGTTTGGGTTGCCGTTTGTGTGAGTTCGATGCAACTGGGAAATTAATTTGATCAAACACTAATATGTTCAGCTGTAAACAGAGTAGTTCTCCCCACAGGAAAACTGTTATATCTTATGATACACTTATACATAGATTTTTGTTTTTATATTTTTCTTTTTCGCTTTATTACAAAATTATTCTTATTATAATGTTCTATTATGATAGATTTTCATTATTATCATAAGACGATGACAGGGTCGAGTCGCTTGTCTTCATAAAAAGCATGCATGTTTACGTTCCCCTCCTCTTTATCTCCTTCAACTGATGAAATGTCTTGGTCAGTTGGTGCTCCGCCTCCTCCTACTCCTCTTCAGTTTCTCCGCCCTCGCTTCAGTTACCTTTGGGATGTAAGGCTTACAAAGAAATAGGTGTCCTTTGTTGAATCAGCTCTTGTCTCTGATTCTCTGAGTCCACTTCCAAATCTGTTTCTCACCATTTTGAAGAATTCATCTTGCAACCAAAAAGTCGTGTTTTTGATACCTGAAAAGGAACAGATTATTAGATATATATTGTATTATTACGCTCATTCCTTGCTGACTCCCAGGTTAGTTTGTAATAAGGAGTCTCTTGACAGCCAGGAACTCAGTTGGTTGCCATGGAAGCGGCTGGCCCCTCCTCGTTCCTCTCCTCTAGCGTCTGAACAAGGCCGGAGGTGACATCGGAGGCCTTTCGCTCTGTGATTGGCTCCGCCGGCGGTTGCCCTGGACTACTGCCACCAGAGGCATCCCCCTGTTGTGTGGGTGGAGTCAACGTGGCCGACTCTGGCTCCATGCACAGTGTCACCTCTTCCTCCTGCTCAGGACAGACGGAGCACGACACACACACAGAAGCTGTTTAGTTCATAATTATAAATTATTAATTAAACATTCTTAAGTAAAAGCCCACGCTGGTGATTCTGCAAGTTTTACCACAGAAAGTCTTATTTCATTCAGTCTACCAACTGACTTTTGATGATTTTCCATTTTTCATTCTACCAGCAAAGTTAGAAGATCAACTGAGAAAGACGTTCCACATTTGCTTGAAATGGGTCATCAATCAGAGTTAACACATACTGTAGCTGTGAATGACAAAAATCTATAGATTAGTGTTGGTTTGTTCAGTCAAACTCTGCAATAAGCTGCTGAAAACCTTTACATTCTTGGTCTATATCTGTGGGAAATCAAATGCTGGATGTCTGGAAGATGATGTGATTGTAGAAGTTTGGTGCATTAAAGGGGTCCTGGCATTTCAATATTGCCCTTCCAAAATGTTAATGGACTCACAGGAAAGAGATAAAAACAGGAATGGTCAGCGACATTTTAGTTCACTACATCGATCATCTTAATGGCTTACAGAAATGTTTAAAACAATGTGAACGTGAATTACACAGTTTGTGGTTAATGAAATAAGGCCACCGGTTTGTTTGTTTTTTATACTGCTTACTCTGTATGTCAGAGATCAAATATATCAAACACTGAAGATGTAATCTCATGTCATCACCTCACCTTGACCTCCTCCTCCTCCTCCTGCTGCTCCAGTAGCGGGGAGTGTTCTGTTCCCACCATCTCGTCTCCTGAGGGAACGCAGAGGCTCGGCTCCACCACCGCTGACACGCCCATATAGCCTCCAGCCTCTGTCTGATAGGCCTCCATCTGCCCCGTGTTCCACAGATCTACCAGTGGTGGGTGAGCGTGATGGACCAGACTGTGGATGGTGCTGTTGGGCGTCGCTTGCAACGAGTGGTTGGCGCTGTGCAGCCGGTGCTCCAGGGACTACAAACAGGAAGCGGAGGAAGAGTTAAAAACAGAGCTGCTGCTTGTTTGACACCTGTTTTCCAAACTCAGATTGATTTTTCATGTTAGGTGACACAGCAACAAGCAGTTTGAGAGTGGATTAGAAATGCAACACAGCTACAGTGTGCCACTTTTTGACTCTGCCAGAGATCAATACATGTACAATATCTTTGATAAAATGTATGATCATTTCATTTTTGACTGAAAATGATTATTTAAAGCAAGAAATAGTGTGTATGTATTTGTCAAAAATTAGTTAGTAGTTATTAGTAAGTGGAGTTTATGATTTGCAGAAAAAAAAAATCTTGGAAGGCAAAACACTGTTTAAACCAAAGTAAATATTAATTCACTTTATTTATTCACTGTACTGTACATGGTGAACTGGGTGCTTGCCTTTTGGGCAAATTTAACATTTCAGCATTTTCAGCTGCTGTGCTCTGACTCTTGAGGTTACGCTATCAATGAATCAGCATAACTTATGAACACATTCATGCTCAGTTGGCGCAAAAGGTACCTTTTAATTATTGCCAAATTAACTTGGCCTGTCTAGTGATCTCATTATTAATTTAGAATATTATTTTATATTTTGTCAGCCAAATTATTACAGTAGAACAGTGGAAATCAACAGAAAATTAAAAACAAACAGGCACCAGGTTAACATTAACTACTGTTTCTGCAGTTAAGACTGAATTGATCAAACTGAATTTTCATTTGAACATTCATTTGAACATTATTCAACATTTGAAGAAGACACAAATAAAATTATGTGTTATAACATGACTTATAACTAAAATTTGAGTTGGAAGCTACTTGTCCTAGGCTTTATGTATTATTTATGTATTTGTCAACTCCTTCTAGCATCTCAAAGAAACTCCACCTGTTGTTGCTGATACTGCAGGAGCTGCTGTTGCTGGTAGTGCTGGATCTGCTGGATCTGCTGCAGCTGTTGTAGCTGACTCTGCTGCTGGAGAGTGAACTGCTGCTGCTGTTGCTGTGACAGGAAGTGAGCCTGTCCGTCATAGCCGTCAGTCCCCATAACGTAGGAGCCAGCAGGGGGAGACGCCACACCGGAGGGATCGTTGTTGATCGGCTCCCATGCATCTGAGGAGGAGAGGCAGTAGTGGCCCTGGGAGACGTATGTGTGAGGCCACACCTCTGCTGAGGAGTGGTGCAATATCTGATCTGGAAAAGATGAAAAAAGCAGCAGCTGCTATTCGTGCACAACAAACTGAATCCTTTTGATAGTGTGATCTTCATTATATGAGAAAATATTCAAGAAATCCTGATGGCATGTTGCTCTGTTTTGTGTGAATTCAGACCTTTCAAGAAACTAAATCCCAAACATATCATTGTCTATCTGACACATTTTATTAAAATGCTAAATATCGTCTAAAATCCAGAATATTAGACTGTGAAAATGCTGATTTAATGTTAAAGTTGAAGAGTAAATTATAACTTGTCTCTAAATGTGTTTGGATAAGAAGCATTCAATGCACAGCAAGCTACATCAGTTTGAGTTTATGTTTGACTTTAAATAAAAAAAACTCAGCAGAAAATTCTGCACTCTGGCTGAATCAGTGCTGTGACAGAAACACTCCTCGATGTACTGAACACAGTTTGAACACTGGCACACCTTTCACTGTTGATTCATCACTTGTGTCAAACTGCAGAGTGCAAACACAGCTTTGATTCTGTGCAGATTATCTTTCTCTCAAGAGGAAAGGTATACAATAGGCCCAACAGCACTCATGGCCCCACATTTTCACCCTTTCCTAAATGCTTCTTAAAAATTGACAAGATATTCTGATGGAAATGCAGTAATAAAGCGGCATATCCTTAAAGAGGCTTATCTTTCAACAGTAAAGCAGTCATTATAATTTGTCTGTACCTCTAACTTCATTAGGAGAAAAAAGTTTGACACCACTGTGGAGTAAAAATGTCCAAAATTGCTATTCATATTGATGCGGTATGGTGGGTTTACCTTCCAACAGTCCATGTTGGAAAATGTGAAATTAATAATGAGCTAAGCCTTCAGCCTGGAGAGAGGAGAGGGAACAGTATGTTCTCATTACTAAGCAGCATGACACATGCTATACTGCAAGCTGCTTGTCTGCACCTATACAAACACAGCTGTTTTAATGCTGGCCATCATCATTATGCTTAATAATATACTTAATATGCTTAATAATTACATACACACTATTACACATTTTTAATCACATGTAGACAAAATATACTGTACACCAGTGACGGAAAGAAATGCTAATGCTTTGTTTTGATGTACCTGTACTTTACTTGAGTTCCAAAACTCCACATAGTTTTAGAGGGACATTGTAATATTTCCTACACTGTATTTATTTGAGCTTGTTACTATAAATTTTGAGAATCGAGGTAGAGAACACATGATCAATTTACAAATATCATTTATATTCAATTACTTATCGGTACATAAAGTAAAAAAAAAAGATCAATTCTTCAACCAGTTGCAACATAAAATCCTTCATACCTTATCAGCAATTATAATCCAATTATATTATATAGTAAAAATGACAGGGGTCAGTTTGCTGCATGATGAGCTCTTTGAACTTGCAAGTGTGCAGTTTTGTGTTCAGTGACTATTTTAGCAATTACCTCAGCAAAAAAATACTATTTCCTCCTCCACAGCTGTGGGACAAATGTCTTGCTCATTTATGTTCATTTATTTTAAAATACCATTTAGCTTATATCTTCTTCCCCACCCCAAAGATTGTTAGATTGTTAGTTCAGGCACATTTGTAGTCCTTTACCTCGACTGGTGATGCTCTCCTGGTTAACCTCACTCAGATGAGCCACACTGCCCTGGTTTGAGCCCGACCGTGGGCTCTCTCCATCCATGGACGACCAGGCCAGGAGTGTTGCCTCAGAGATCGCGAACTGCTGCAGGATACCTGAGGTGAGAATCAAAGGACGAGCCATGATCATTGTGGGGATCTGCATTATATTTAACTGGCTGCCCTCATTTGTGTGTGTGTGTATGCGTGAATGTGTGTTTCCAACCTGCAGCGAAACGGGCCTCCTTCTCCCCATCACTGAGGTCACTGTAGGCATCGTTCTCCAGTCGCCGCTCCTTTTCCCGCTCCTGAGTTGTGATGCGGGACTGCGGGATGCCCCCTGCGCCCACCGTCTGCATACCCCAGTTTTGCCATTCGATCATGTGAGCGACTCGACCCTGCGCCATGGCTGTGGGCTTGGTCACTCTCTCCTTCATGGTGCGGGTCACCCCTGGTTGTGTAAAAAGATGTGGGACAGATGATGGTGAAGTGAAATGTGAGCAGATGTAAGGAATGAAGAAGGCGTAGGAGATGTTGATACAGCGGTGATCAGAGGATCAGCATTAGAGGAAAGATGGATGGTTAAAGAAAGGAGTGGGAGAGACAGACATAAGATAGACATGTTATTTTAGAGTATAAAATGCCATTAGGTTGTGGATGCTCTGATGGCTTATGAAACCATGGATACCCAGTAGGATGAGACTGATAAACTGGTTTGGCAACTGGGAGGACAAACTGCAATTGGACAGTCAGTGCTGTTCTGCTAAGATGCAGTTTATTTAATTCCATCTTTACTAGATGACTGACAATAACACAGAGGTAGACCTGTAGATGGCTATATTTCAGAGGTGTTAATACCAAATAACCTCTGGGATGCTCAGGTTGTAGAATTCTTTTTTTGACTATTTAATATCAGCTCAAAATATCAACTATCGGGACATCAACAGTCACAAACCAGCACAGAAAAACAATATCAGTCAAATCCTACTATATAAATGCCTGTAGTTTAATGAGGGCCTTCATGAACATGGATTAGGAGAACAGCTAAATGACAAAGGTTGTGGGGGTGACATTCATGTGTTTAATGAGACTGAGCCATCGTCTGTACAGGCTACAGGGAGAAGTGGATGTGTCTTGTCTGACAAAGGTGCATTGTGGGATGGAATAGGTTAATTGGGGTGAGGTGGCGATGTGGCATGAGTAATAAGACATTGGCTTGTTGACATGATAGCTTTCACACCTCTCCTAAGCCGCACTGGATAAGCAGTCTTTCTCCTCGCTGTCTGAGAACTTGACTTGACTGCAGAACATGTATTTTTTAAAAAAGAAAATAATTTCCCACTACCAAGCTAACACCAGCTGATATCTGCATAATGGCTGTGCTCTAGATTTCATGTGACCCACACATGATGACACATACTGTAAATCCCTGGTTGTTTAATTCTCTCTGATGATGGCACATGAAGATGTGGTTTATGAATAAATTATGGGAATAAATTATAGGACAAATCAGTACCACACCACACATTGCAGCAGCTGCGCTACACTTCACTGTACTGTAATACATTTCACTGCACTCAAAATCAACTGCACTGCACAAAACAGCTGGATCAAACCAAAACCACTGCACTTCACTACACTGCACTCAACTCTGTTTAACACAGCAATTTACACAGGTCAAAACATCCATACTAATACTTGTTCAGGACACCACAACTTCACAACCACTTAACATAAAAAAACTACACTTCCCACACACCACTCACCTTTTCTTAGAGCAACAAGCAGCATGATGATGAGCTATGTGTGTGTGTGTGTGCGCACGCATGTGGTGTGTGTTGTGTTTTTCAGGCTGAATTCGTTCCGTCAATGACTCACAAGAAGCCATTGACAAGTGTTATCACAGCGTGGAGAGGAAGTGATACAGGGGAACCCGCTTCGGGTACCATGCTGACTCCAGTGCCTGAGCAAGGGCGGAGCCAACATGGGGTCAGTTTACCAGTTACAGCACAGACACACACCTGACACACCTGACAGAGAAGACTTAGCCAGAGCACCGATGCCATAGGCGTTTGAATTCCTCTTGAGCCGAGGCAGGATTGAAGTAGTGTCTTCCATAGACAGCTAGAGGGAGAGAAGAGATAGGAATGGAGGAGGGGAAAAAAGCGTGGAGAAAAGGATAGTATGGGAGGTGTGACAGAGCACACAAAGACATCGAGACAGTGTGTGTTAGAGAGAGTGAGTGGAGAGGAGAAGTGATGGAGATGCTGGGTTAATACAAAAGATAAAATCTGCATTACCCAAATCCTGATTCCATGTTACTGTGTAGTTTTTAAAAATAGATTCTGCACCAATAAGTGGTTCTGATTGTGCTCACTACTGTGCACCACTACGATAAACCGTAAGAGACTGTGAGGTGGAGGGGAGGTCATGAGGGAGGAGGGGGGAGGGCTGGCCGCTAAAGGGTGAGTTAAATTAAAACAAGTGAAAGAAACAAATAGAGAAGGAGAGGTAGTAGATGAAGGAATGGTGTCACAACACTTACATTGATTCCTTCCCATGAAAATTCTGAACGTCCATGCTGAGGAAGAGAAATAGGAGGAGAGAGGGATGGGGAAAGAGTAAGAGAGTGACAGGATAGAGAGAACATTGACATGCATGGGAGGGAAAATGGGAGAAGACAAAGAGAGGAAGGACAGAGGGGGGATTGCACATCAGACATGCAGAGGAGGAGGACGAAATTAAGAAAAGGGAGAGAGGTGGGGGAAAAGACAGAGACAGATACACAGGATTTTCCAGGAACGAGGAAGGCAAGAGTCAAGGACCAGAATGACAAGGAGAAAGGAGGGGATTAAAATGGGGATCAGTATATTCGCTTAGTTATGTAGAGCAGAGTGAATATGCTACGGATGAATGAGTCTCCTCTATGGTTACATGTGCTGCCAAAAACACTGAAAGCCAGCGGAAAATTGTGTGTGAGCATGTGTGTGTGAGAGAGAGAGATGTCAGTGCTATGTTGAACAGTATCTGATGCTGCAGACAGACAGGGGACTTAGGCTAATGGGAGGAAGGTGTGTGTGTGTGTGTGTGTGTGTGTGTATGTGTGTTTGTGTATGTAAAGGCAGATGCTGGGGACAAAGAAGATAAGCAGCAGCCTATGCCACACCATTCCTCTCTATCAGCTGGACTGACACTAACTAGACCGTGGACACTGGTGGGTTAGTGGCTGTGCTGAAATGTTTTCACCTTCCTGTCGATCTGCACAGTCAAGGCAGCCAACGAAACTGGAAAAAAATCCCGTTGAGTTTAAACATTTGTAAGTAAGTAGAGTAAGTAAAGCAAGTAAGAAAGAGAAGTAACACAGTGCAGAATACCCTCAATTAAAAGAAAAAGTCCCACATACAAAATTTATGTACAAAAGTGCATCAGCGAAACTTTAAGTATTAACATTAGCTATTCCTGTTATTTTTGTTGTGTGGTTTAAAATATAATGAATCATATTTTTAGACATCTTTACACATTATAAATATATAGTATAAATACTTTTAATCATATATTGGAGTAAAAAGTACAATGTAGCTGTCTGATTTGTTGTGGAGTAGAATTATAAAGCAGCAGTATAAATATTTAAAGTATAAATATTTAAAGAAGCACCAGTGCCTGAAAACTGTGCTTAAACATAATGTTTATGTTATGTATTTTGTGATTCATCACCGTTACGGACTGCTAAATGTAAAGAAAAGGTCATTTAATGCTGAGTGACATAATGAGGTAGGGACTACCAGGCTCGTGTTCACTATCTCCGTCAGCTACATGCAGCATGTATCCAGATAGCTTGTGTTAATCGATATCAGCCTCTTCCCGTCCTTTTCTTCACTCCTTCTTTTTCTTGTAATTCTATTCTTTGCTCCCACTTCCTCGCTTCTCTGCTCATCTCTCTCTTTCTTCCTCTCCCTCCACAGGAGTGGGTGTGATGAGAGATTTAACACACTTGAGTGGTTGAGCTGGCCCCCTTGAAGCAGCTTTTCCTATATTCTTTCCAATAGCCCTTACAAAGCTGGTGTGTGTGTGTGTGTGTGTGTGTGTGTGTGTGTGCGTGTGTGTGCGTGTGTGTGTATGTGTGTGAGAGAGTGTGGTTGTTTCTTCCTTCTCTGTAGGACCGAAGGGCATTCTGGGGCACAATGCATAAATAAATGATGGAATCAGTCCACGGTGCATTTGGTGAAAAAGTAGAGTTCTCTACATTTTAGTCCAAAATGGTTCCCCCGCCTGTGTCCTGTCTCAGGGGGATCATATTTAGCGCACGGGATCAGTATAGCAGAAGGAGATAAGAGGAGAGGAGAGGAGAGGAGAGGAGAGGAGAGGAAAAGGAGACTATACTATTGTGTGCAAGAAGTTGGAGACAGAAAAAGTAAAGCCTCTGCTGTTTTGCTTTGAACCAGCAGTGAGCAGTGACTCCCTCAGATGGACACCAAGCAACAGACATCATAGCAACAGCAATGAGCCAACCGAACCAGCGACTGTTCAGTCTTCCAACTACGCTGCCCCATCTTGCACAGGGAAGTGTAGTGGAAGTTAAGCGACTGACATTGACAGACATGTGCTACTTTACTAATCTACAAGCAAAAGCATGGGCACCTTGAGGGCACCACAGAAACCTAGTGGGTGAGCTGCTGTAGTATATTATGTTGCTGCAGGTCCTAAAATCAGCAGCCATGTTGGTTCCTCAGGTGGACAGTCTCTGACAGTCCACTGTCAGAGGAAGTCAACGAGAAGAGGGGCGAGCCAGTAGGATTGCTGAAGACTTACCTGCTCTCCATCCTTCTGGACTGGCACGCCATCTGCCGCTGAGAGCAGGGTAAAGAAAGAGACAAACAGAGAGGGAGAGAAGGGAGAAGGAAAACACGTTTACTCTTTGTATTTAATAGCTGATCACAAAAGACACCGGCCTCAAGTAACTTAGCATTCCAACTGTTCATGAAGCTTTTGGCTAAAGTTCAGTAAGGAAGAGCTAAAAGTCCATCATCAGTGTCTTTACCTTCACAGTTTTCACCAAATAAACAGGAAATACACACTGAGGAACCTTACTGTAGTGAACTCAACAATATTTCATGCAAAGCAAATTTCATTTAAGTGTCCAAGTCACAATATGAATCAGTAACAGTAACACACTTTAATGAAATCTGGCAGGTTAGTCCAAACTTTTTAAAACTCATTCACAAGGAGCACAGGACATTAACTCATACCATATTAACACAGAGGAAAATTGCTTCTTTGTATTCTTAACCAGTTATTATCACTATTGTTTGGAAAGGTTTAATATCATTGGTAAGCTTTGACATTTCCCCTGAAAAACAAACCGAGTTCTGCAAGTGTCAAGTCTTCGATATGTGTTGTCAAGGTTTCTGCAGCAAAGAAAAACAAATGAATACAATTCATGTGTTTTTAGAGTACATTTCTAGCTGTATGTTCAAGGACCTCTCATTGCTGTGGTGATTTTATTGTCTGTTCTGTTTTGTACCATCCTTGACTCCTGGCTCCTCTTAACCGTAACTGATTGACAACTGCTTTAGTTTGGAGTAATGTATGTTGCAGTCGCTGATACTTTTGTTGGCTTTATGTGAACACTGTGTTGGAGTTTTATCTCCATACAGCCTGCTAACTCTGGATACACCTCTCTAATGTCGCCTGCATATTGACTCCCCTTTATTCCACTGTTCTCACACATACATGTCCGCAGACACACCTGGTGAAGTTCTGCACTCTAATGACTTAGGTCATCTAGTTTTATTTGACATATACTTGACATGACTTCATTAAAGGCAGAATCTCTTGAGTCAAATACCCACAATGAGTCAAACTAATTGCTTATTTAAGTTTTTCCAGCTTCTGCAGGTTAACTTCTTTATGGCAAATAAGACTAATCGAGTGGGTGTAAATCTTCATTTTACAGTGTGACTACTGTACATCCCACCATCTCCCCATCACCATCACCTTTAAGATGTCTGGGAGATTCAACTGAGAGTTTCCATCAATCACCTGCAGGCTTTACTCCACCACCACAAGCATCTGTCCTCTGGGGGTCTTCTGTATGGACCTCAGCCTCCTCTATCAATGGAGTCTTACCACCAAAGTCTTCATCTCCTTACTGAACTTCCTCTGCATGTCAATGACACCTGCATTTCAGTTCATTAAGCAGCTAGAAGAAGTAGTGGAAGATCACACACAAAGCCACCCACCCAGTGCACTGTAGATGGGAGACATCTGAAACATACGCTCTTTGTTGGATAAATGAACGTTATTATCCCTCCTCTTTCCTGGCTGTCCAAATCCTAATTAAAACATTGGTTTAATTAGAGAGACTGCACTGGTAATGGAGTTTAAACACAGCCTCAGTCTCTAGGTGCCTGCTCTCTGTATCAGAGGGTCTGTGTGTGCAACTCTCAAAGGGGCTCACTCCTGTATCAGCACTGTGAGTGACTGTGTGTGCGTTTGCATGCGTGTTGCTGAGCCAATCACATTTTTCACAGCTGCATTTTGGCAATCATGAGCGACTCCTCGGGAGCTGTGAGAAACACAGAGAGTTGTTGGCTCTCTGGATGTCCAGTGATGTCTGTGACCCACTGACCCACTGATTCACAAACATCAGCTCCACTCTGTCTCCACTGGGCTCTCAGATATTACCCTTCCCTCTGAACTCCATCCAGTCACATCAGATCACAGCGAGGGCAGGAGACGAGGGACAGACTTCATTCCAGAAACTGACCCTCTTCACTCACACAGAGAACGGTGTGCCAACTACAAATCAGCACCGCCTTACTTCATTTGTACAGTCAATATGGCATTCAGTTGTGGGATCTTCTTTTCTAAAGATCATACAAGTATCATTATGTATCATCAGCCTGTGATCTTTAAAACATTTGAGGAGTTGCTTCCACGAGTGATCAAGTGCTTTATCGCCCATTTTGTTCGACCCAGTTTCCCTCAACCCACTTTGTTTTTTTCTCCTGGAGTTAGTGTTTCCCTAAATACCTCTGCACATCACCACAGATGGTACACAAAGTTACTGTATGTATAAATAGCTGTTTGGTTGTACATTACCAGAGTAAATTTACCTTAAAGGGACACTCCGCTGATTTTATGTGTCAAAGTCGACACATAAAATCGATAACACAGCATGGAAAACATCAACCAGGTGTCTCTGCTACTACAGAACAGAACTGCAGAACAAATTTAACACAAAACTTGGCAGAGAAATTGGTGGCATGGAGTTTAACACATGGCCATTTACAGGAGGGGTCTTGACCAACAATAAGTGTCAATTATTGCTGTCTCAGGCATGTCCTGCAATTTTATAAAAGTGCAATACTAAATTACTGGAGTCCCTTCAATAATAAATATTTGTCAGACAGATTTCCAGGTTAGCTGAACCTGGTTGAATAGAAGTGCCCAATCTAACTGCAGCTTATCTACACTCCAGCTCTGCAGAAGCCTGCGAACTTCAGTTGAGACTGTTTCAGAAACATTATGCACTTTATTTTGAGCATCTTCAGTGTTACAACTGTGTTGTGCGCAGCTGTTGACAGCACTCCCTGCTCCTCTGCAAATCCACCTTTCTCCTATTATGCTGTGAGTAACTGTGTGAGTGTAAACATGGTATTCCTGAAAAAGAAAATAGCATATCAAGGAACTTCTTTGTATCTGGATGGTGGACACATTTATATTCAAGCACTACTTTGACTATTAGAAATGAACTCTGTGTGACCTCAGACGGATTAGTCAGGCGTGTTTGATTTTTGGCACTGTGGAGTGTAGTGTGAGATGGTTACTTATTGGCTGATATCTGTTTGACAGAGAGATGTCTCATTTTCTGCCTGGGTGGGAGGGAGTGTCCCAGATTTGTTCCCCATCTGGGTTAAAAATCTGCCCTGCAAACACAAACTGAACATATACGCACACCCACACACTGTACATTGAGCCTACAGCGACATACAGTGCTGTATAAGCCACGGGGCACATACAACGCCAGTCCCTATCTTCCACTGTTTGTCTCGTTCCCTTTAGTTTTCTCAGTCTTCCCCCTCCCTACCCCTCAGCCTCATTTGGCCAATTAGGAGATTAGCAGTCACTCTCTCCCCACATGAATCACAATATGGCTCAAGAGTCCTCTGGACTGCAGCAGTACAAACTACTGCTGGGAAGGCCTCTAGCCTTTACACAGCAATGGACCAGATACATTAAGTACATTGTGTGCACCTTTGCAGCTGTATATAGTGTCTGTGAGCTTCAGCCTCATATGAGATTACATCAAAGCATGTGCTATTTGTGAAGTGAGCCACAAGGGTTTGGATGTCTATATCATGCTGTGGTTAGTCAGAGTTGTTTATAGTTCTCAGAATATCTCTATAGATGATGGGTCAGTGATCATTGCCCAGCATCCCAGTGGTTTCTTATGCCATGGCACGCTCTGTATTTCTGCACTCGTGTAGGTGATGTTCTTGGGCTCACAGCAGCACAGTAAGTGAATGCGTAATTCTGCTCCTGAGAAGCCAAGCAGGATCCCTCCTTGAGGAAACGGCAACAACAACGGAGCACATGACCGGAGCTCTGAGCCAGCTTTTCTTCCCCTGGCGCTCTCCCTCCTCCCCCGCACACACAGCGGTGCGGCGCTGGATACCCCCCTGCGGTCGTAGGGGAGCCAGGCTTAGCTCAGCGGAGGAGAAGGAGCAAGGAGGATGGGAGGGAGGGAGGGTGTGGAGAAGCAGGAGGAAAAAAGAGGGAGCAGCGCGGCCGTGCGTAACAAACAACCAAAGATCTGCAGCGGCTGCACTGTCAACTCCGACTCTGACTGTAGTGGTTTGACGGCTCCCGCTGAAGTGGGAAGCATTTGAGCGTCATCTGACTTTTGTACTCCCAGTGCCCTGCAGCAATAACGGCGAAGAACCAGGGGGCTTGGTGCTTGTTTACCATGACAGCTGCAGTAAGGCTGGTTGCCACGATGGGATACCGGCTTGGATGGCAGCCCTCTTGCAGCGATATGTGCAGATGCTGGCTTATTGAGCTCCAGAGTTCAGCAGGAACACAGCTGAGGACCAGAGCCCAGATGGTTCTGAGGGAATTGGAGCTAAGTGTGTCTCAGGACATAATCCACACACATGCAGGGGCTCTGACTCACACTTCTACAGACACTCAAGCACAGCGTGAGTTACTGCCACCAACTTGGTGAAATGGCATTTTCAATCTACATGTCCGTGTCATCAGCAAGCCTGACACGCCTCATTAATCTGTTTAGGCATGAATGTGGCTGCCATACTGCGCAGGTCTCTGATACAGGGTAAATAGGTTAAGGTAGTCCTTGCTGCATTGACTGTGGTAACTAAAAATCTACAGCATGAAGTATCTTGGCTGCGCAGCTGCAGCCTAGCATTGTACACCTGATCGCTGCCATAAACATCCTAATGGCCTGCTCAGTATATAAAAATAAACATTTAGACCTGAAAAGAAAAGAAGAAAGGAACAGAAAACCTGCAGAGAAGAAATAAACCTAGTTGGGTGGAAAGACATTGTATCCAGGAAATCTGTATTTTCTTTCTCTTGATTGTCAAAAGAGACTTCCTCTTTGAGAACATGCCCTTTATTCTTTATCAGTACTGAAGTGGTTAGTAGCTGCAGATAAGACTGAGACAAACACTGCTGGTTGTTCACTGATGCTGAGCACATCGACAAATGCACATAAATTCACACACGCACTCAAGCACAGATCGAATTGCAGGAATGAGATTCTCTCTTTCACAGCATTATGTTTCAATTTCAGAACGCACTCTGTGGCTGAGTCACATTGTTTATAGAAACACCTGTCTTCATGTGCCCACACAGGCCTTTTGCTTCTGATCTTCCACATACACATATAGGCTAAAAATTGTATGTACAGGAACACATACACATACACATCGGTATGCAATTCAATCAATTCCCCTCTCATAATGACCCAGGCTTGTAGCCTGGCATTCAGTAAAAAGGCAAACCACATCAGTACACAGAGGCACTCACACACACACATAAATCTGTAGGTAAAGACGACATACAATGAAGTCCTTGGATGTATAAGCACACACAGGCACACACACACGCTGGCACACACTCACACCAGTAAGGGTCATCAGGTCCTGCCGTGTCTCAGAGGTACTACATCACTGAGTCATTCACCTTGAATGTGTTCACATGTACAAGGCTTTTCCGACCTGGATAGAAGCCAATCAATCAGCCTCCACCTCAGGCTGTCAGATTTGCCAGTTTACAGGCAGACTGTGAACTGGCAAATGCTGGGACATGGTATCAGTTGCTAAATATGTGTGAAGGCATGGCACAGTGGGGGTGATTGGTTTTTTTCATTTTGGTAACAGGGATTCCCTCTCTGTAATGCAGCAGCATATACCAGAGTGATGGGACAAAGTGTTGAGGAAAGTGTTGTTGGATATACTGTATTCACACCCACACATGGGCCTACATGCATGTAAATATAGCAGCAGAAGCATGATCATGCAAGAGGCGGATATTAACTTGAGGTCATTTACTGGCCCATGCATGAATACATAAATGAACACACAGACACACATACAGAAACGCTGGCTCTCAAGCTGGGTACTCTCTTGTTATGTTTCACAGTTAGCTATATGATATGTGAATTTACATATCGGTACTTACATGATCAATTTTTTTTTTATTTCCTCAAGCATGATATGTATGTAAACCTGATTTTATACAAACCCTTTTCTAATTGAACACAAGATTCTGAAAAGATAGATGCTATCTAAACATAAGCTGATCCACAAGTGCTTAAACTTTATGAAACTGTCTAAATTTGGCAAAATTTTCCAATAATTCATAGACTACCGGATTAAAAAACAAGCAAACAAGATTATGAATATCACCAAGCATTTGATGCCAACTTTCAGCACTTGTGATAGTGCAGCAAACACATTTCAGTCAGTACCGGAAAAATAAGTGTGCAGACACTCATACACAACCACACACACCGAAATGGCTATTAGTGCTTATTGAATTCATAAGTGGTGTGTCAGCAGTGGCGCTTTACCAAAGCTAACTTAGAGAAAGTGAAGAGAGAGTGGGGAAGGGAGTGGATGCCGTGGCAGCACAAACAGGTGAGAGTTGTCATGATGTCCCACATTCATATCTATAATTTCACCACTGCAGCATGACCCACAGCAGTTATCTTCACACTGCACATAATGCCCTAAATTATACATTGATTAATGTTTCCTGCACTCACAGGTATTATGGTGCCTTGTAAGTGGATACAGAAAATGCCTCTGATGTGTAGCTTTTAGTAATAGCATTATCAACACCACATCTACAAATGTGATCAACATCATGGTGCTGCAGCAGAATTACTAACACTGTGTTTGGCAGCTGTAGGAATTTGCTCTCAATGAGGCATACATAAGCTGTGTTCTGCACACGCAAGCTGAGTCACTGAGGAAAATACAGTTTGTACTTATTTTGCAGTAGATCCCATTGCCTTTCGCTCACTGATGAGAGGAAGAAGGATGTGCACCTCCCAACGACTGCCTCTCAAGGCCTTTGCTCTCTGAAGCAGTGATGGATGCAGACACCTCATCTACTGTACATCACTGTCTGTCTACACCTGACCCACTAACAGTGATGGTGAGGGGCAGCTGGGCTAAAGCAGGTGTTTAAAGGGTTGGGGTCAGTGCCTCTCATATACTCTCTGTTTAAGACCCTTATAACCCCTTATAACCCAGACTGTTAACATACAGTAAACTGTGCCTACTGCCCAAACACAAGGAATTTATTCTTTGTAACTGAACATTTTATTTCAAACAACAGTTTCAGTCCATGAGTCCAGCGTTCATTCCAGCCTTTATTTTCTATCTGCAGCCACAAACTCACACATCTTCAGTATGAACAACAATCCTCGTAACTATACTGAGGTTTTAAATTGTATTTCTGACTACCAGAAATACCGTCTGCAGCATTTGTTATTATACAGCCTCTCTGGTCTCTGTAGTCTTTTTGTGTAGATCTCTTATAGCAAGTGATATCAATGTTAAGAATGATGTAGGGTAAAGCCTCATCCAACAGAAAATAAAGATTTTAATTTGATACTAATAAAAAAGATGCTGCTATAGCTTCCACTGTGTCACATTACCGTTTATATCAAAAACAAAGCAGAAGTAACAGTTTTCTGCAGGATATTATGTGGAATGTCTTAGGAATAGATAACATACTATGGCAGTGTGTGGGCACAGATATCACAGCCTGACCACGGAGCACACTCCCAGATATGATGGAGCTGGGAGAGATTGTGTTACCAGTGGGCAGACAGATACATCAGGGCTACTCCCGTACATAGACAGATCTAGTCCTGCTGCTCCTCCTGTTGATCTCCTCTTGGCAGCATGGACTGCAGTTGAGAAGGCCGATCAATAGCACACACTAAAGCCATTCTCACCCAGGATAAACACAACCGCACCTCTAGACCGACAGCACCACTGCCGATTCTGTTGCTCACAAGAGAATCACAGATTCAGGCACAAAGCCGCTAGTCTTCCCTCTGTTAGGTTAGTGTTTATTTACACATTCATGTTAGATTATAGTGCACACATCTTAGGAAAACTACAGACTGAAGGAAATATTCCATTTAGCAGCTGTACAATCTGTCCTACATGTGACTGACAAGCAACAGTGTACTTTGGATGTGTACTTATGCACATTCTCCTTTATCACAGCTCTTCATCACTTATCCCTGATTAGAAAATGTAACCACTGTTGCTAAACCAGTCTTATTGAATTCTTAAGCTCCTGTGATTACTTCTATAAAAATGAGCATCAGTATTCAGGTGGCTCACAATCAGATTAATGTGGGACCTTTCCAAAGCCTTCTGTCTACTTCAATCACATTATTTCCAGTCGCAGCGCTGCTGTCTTGACCCGAGTGTTGACAGAGGATTCAAACCTCCTCTCCTGCTCTGCAATCTGTCAAATACTGTAATCTGGGCGGCCTGAGCTGTAACACTGCTTCTGCTGTTTTCAGTTCACACCTGCCTTCCTAACTGTGTCATGTACTACTATTTCTTCTGCACTTGCTTGCATATTCTAGATATTTTTAAAATCCTCTTCATCAAGAATTTGCATTTGCATTTGCTTATCAGGACGGTGGGGGGCAAAAATATGTTGCAGCACGCTGGAGAGCCTATCCTCAACCTGGTTCTGACATTCACGACCCCTGTAAAGGTTATGCACTTTTCACAGAAAAATATGTATTCAGACTGATGCTTTGCCACGACTACATTTAAGAGCCTGATGTGCTAAGTGGCTCATTAATATTTCACACCAAGAGGAAGTCTGTGTTTATTTTTACCTTTGAGTGTGAGATACAACGTGCAGGACATGAATGTGCGCTGCAACATATCTGAACTGTACTCATGCAAATGACTGACTGTTTACCAAAAATGATTATTTACACAACCACTCCCAGCCTTTCAGCAGCAGTCCTGATGTTGATTTACTTAACATGTCATCTGTGGGTTTATCCTGGAGGGTCCTCACATGAAAACTCCCATCAATCCCACACAACCTCGCCTGCACATATTCGCCCCTCCCTCTCCCCCTCTCTCCATCGCCATCCGTCCGTCTCCCCTCCTCCCTGCCTGTCCGCCCGCCTGCACTGAAATTCCTCCTCTCCTGCTCGTTTCTTTATCCCTTTTATTCATACAAATAATAACTAACTGTGCAAACGCCCCAGACAATGGCATTATCCCTTTTCTCTTTTTCCCTCTTTCTCCAAGCCATACCGCCCAATAAATAAGCAGTATCACACCGCTTCCCTCTCCTGCCTCTTTCCTCTCCATCCCTCTCTGCCTCCTACTCTCACACATATACATACTGCCAAACAGCATCATAAATCAAGGGATGGGAGGAGGAAGGGAGGGAGGGGAGCAGGAAGGTGGGGGATGCAACCACACACACGGTAGCACATTTTAACACATATTGTCTCTGACATCTTGCCTGTATGCTGTGTACACAGTCTCTGTGAGCACACATCCACAGCTTTGCTTATACACTGCACTGACAAAGAGGCAAACAGCTCACACGCGCATACAAACACATGTATACAATGCCTGACCATAGTCCCAACGCAAACCCTCGCTCCTGCAGGAACCCCATCTTCCTCCTCACCACCCCCACCCTCCCCTGAACCCCCCCTTTAGCCCGCAACGAGAGAGAGAGAGGGAAGAGAAGCAGGGCTTACTCAGTCTCCTGGAGCCGATGCATCCCATGGTGTATTCACAAAGGCCCTGGATACAAGCGTGGAAGTGTAACCCAGACACCGTGCATTCTCCCTCTTCCTCCTGCGACTCTCTTTCTCTCGGCTCTAGCTTCTTTTTCTTGCTCTCCTGTGCTCTCTCTTTTCCTCTCTCCCTCCTGCACCCGCTCGATCACTCACACTCTCTCTCCCTCCCTCTCTCTCTCTCTCTCTCTCTCCCTCTCTCTCTCTCCCTCCCGCTCCCTCTCTCCGGTGCAGTGTCTTAGAAGAGATCCGGTTAGTAAGTCAGTATGCCTGAGGGAAATGGATTGGGACTAAATAAAGATGTGAGGCATTATTAGCATGATTTAAAATAAATATGTCCCTTTATTAAAAAAGGTATCAACCCCATTAATATGTTACCTAAAATATTAGGTTTATAACACCTAATTCAGTTTGCAACCATTACTACATTTACCTAAGTTATTGAGACTGACACTGATAATATGACTGGATAATTTGGAAACAGAAAGAGCAAAACACCCAGAGGTATTAATCTGTATATCACAATGAGAGGTTAAAACAACAATTAGACTGACTGTGTGTGCTTGTATTGGGTTGCCACTATAGGATCAATAGCACAGTGCTGAGAGTGCCGGGCTGCCATTGTTGTGGATATCTCTGCACTGCTGTAATATTGTTGAGCTAAAATGGGGGATTCTCTCTCTGTCTCCCTCTCCTGTGTGCGCACAGCCTAACAATGCACTGCAGCGGTTTCCTCGTGCCTCTCCCCTCTCCACCTCCCTCTCAATCACCCTCCCTCACACCAATCGCTCAAAGAAATGCACGCACATTCGCCAATACTAAACAATCCTGGAGAAAAAAAGAGGGTTTTCCTTCACACTCAAGCCGGTGCTGAGTCTCCACCTCTTTTCTCTGTCGTGTCTCGTTATTGATCCTCCCCTCAGTCATCTCTGCACCTATATCTTGCTTTCTGCTCACTCTGACTCACATCTCCACATCTTCCTCTCTTCCATTTTTTTTGTTTGCCTACCGTCCTCCCTTCATCCTATCTTCCCTTGGGGAAAAACAAGAGGAGTGGCTCTGTTATCTACATCTCTCTCTCTCTCATTTGACTCATCTAGATCTCTAACATCACCACACCTGAACCTTCCACCTCTCAAACCCCTGTGTCTCACTTAAGTTGCATATCAACACTTGTTCTCTTTTTTTGCTTTTTTTTTAAGCCCTCTGAGTCTCTTTCTGTGTTCTAACTCCTCTGTCTGGGCAGCCCCCTGCTCTTCTCTTTGCTAATAACAGATTTATGGGTGCTTTCTATGAGTGTTTGCCCAGCAAATGACGCAGGAACAGTCTGGACAGTGAGGACAGAGGGGGGTGCATGGTGCGCATGTTTTGTTGACTTTACATACATGGGGCAAAAAAGAAAGCGAGGAAGCGAGCACGACAGATGGAAGGACAGAGAGACAAAGACATGGACAGATGGGGGGAGTGATGGGAAGGAAGGCAAAGAACAGTTGAGTCATGAGCGGGAGAGGTGTGGAGACAGTGTTGTGTGAAGTAAAAATTAGCACTCCAGAACGGACAAAGGGAAAAGACGACAATCTGATTGCTTACGTTAAGAATTAAACAGATACAAAACAGAGATGCAGATGCATGAATGTGATATATGTAGCAACAGAGAGATTTACAGTGCATGTGTGACTTGCCAGACATAACAAATCATACATAATCCAGCCAATCCCTGCACTGAGTTTATATATAGATGTGTGCTAGCGCTCTCTGTTGGGCTCCCACTGGGGCTGTGGAGATGAGGCTATAGGCTGCTGCACAGGTCAGCTTCACTCTGGGCTGTTGGCTCACATTCCCCAATCCAGGTTAGAAAAAAAAACCCACACTACTCCCCTCTGATATGTGTAATTGTAGACTGAATATGTTGTCTTCGGCCCCTGTTTCCCTCTCTGGCTCCCAATTCCCCCTCCATCTGCCCATCACTTCGTGTAAGTCCCTATAATGCATCAGTCAGTGTCTCTTCTTGCTGCGTTATTTCTGAAATCCTCTGTTATTCTGGGTGCATCTGTCCTGCTTTACCTGTCGCAACTCATGTTTGTTTTTCTTGTCCCATTCTTCTGTATCAAAGATAGGATGTATTTAACCCTCTACACAGCCTAGGTCAGATTGATAACAGAGACACAAACACACTTGCACACTGGAGCTATATAGTTAGTTGCTAATTAGTTGATTCATTTATTAGTCAGTTGACAGAAAATTAACTTGCAACTATTTTGATGACTGATTAGCTGTTTAAAATTAAGATCTGACGGTTTCAGCTTCTGAAAAGTGTGGCTTTTTCTCTTCCATTACAATAAATTAAATATATTTATATTCTGGTTGGTAGGTTGGAACAACAAAATACATTTTATGACATGACCTTGAGGTTGTGACCAGCATTTTTTGCTGTTTTCTTGTTTCGTGTTTTATAGAGTGAGTGAACAACAAGGGTTTGCAATCTTCAGATCAATTGATAATGAAAGTAATTGTTAGGTCCGGCCCCATCTTACACACACACACAGTGTTTGTATATAAACAGTACACCTGTGACAACGTAGTGATCTTCAATGTGGATCGCCAATGTGAGACAAGGTCAACCAGAGAGGGAAGAATTTCTTGACACTAATCTCATTTATGATACACGGGCCATTCACAAAGATGACTGCCTCTCAACGGCTTTGTCCTTTCTAACATACATGTTTACACCAATGCTAACGAAGCATGTGCTATGGCAAGAAACTGCCTTGCAACACATGACACAAACGACTTCTATCATGTTCCTGTCAGCATGTCTCTTGTTTTCTTATCTGGGGTGATGATGCTGTGCTGAATTTAAATGCAGCAGTCGCTGTTTAATATTATCTGGGGGACCCACACACACACCTCGTTCCTGCCCGTTCCTGTAATCAGTGACTTTCATGTACCTGTCACTATCTGTCTATCAGCTCCTGGCTGTTATGTAGGTTGCATCTCAAGGATAGTGAATAACAGCCTTAATAAAGTCTCATTCAGGCACTTCAAAGATGTTCTGCGCGGATGAATGTAAGTGCCTGTTTACAAAGTCATTTAAAGGAAACCATTTTTCTTTCACATAAAACCAGCTCAGACTGGTTAAATTCCTCTGAAAGATGACATTTTTTCCATTCCCCATTGTCTTTACTTCAACACGGCCCACTGCCTTCCATATAACTTTATCCTGTGCTCCACTGAGCCTAACTGCTGCTAGTCTGCGTTACTACATGTGTTAATTGGAACCACATGTTACGCATCTGCCCTCAAGGAGCGACCAAGTTAGTTAGACAGAGAGAGAGTGTGTGTGTGGTATGTGTGTGTGTGTGTGTGTGTGTCTTGAGGAGAAAGGGAGTGTGTGTATCTGACAGGCAGTTGCATTGTGTTTTGAATTTGAGGAAGGATAGAAAAAATGTGAGTGGGGAAGGAGAAGTGGACAGAAGGAGGAGAAAAGGAAACAAAAAGATGATGGGGAAAGAAAGATGGGAGGGGTTGTCCCTCTGGTTTGTTTTTGAGAAGGGAGGGGGCGTAGGAGGTGGGTGGGGATGAGGGAAAGATATAAATGTTGTTATGAAAAGAGGCAGCCTCTCATACGGCGTTATCTAATGGTCGTGCTTATGTGATTAGCTTTAGTTTTAGCCACAGGGAAAGAGTTTATGTGTATTATTAGTTGATGCTTTGGGCTGGCACTTCACCATTTGTAGCTGGAATTCGTCAGCACACACATATTTTTCGTCGTGTTTCATATTTGTGTGTGGGTGGCATGAGGAGCCTCTGTGCTCATGATGCCTGTGTGCGTTTGTGCACTCACACAAAACCATGCGCACGAGGAGTTCCCAACTCTCCTCTATTATTTACAATTCTCTTTCCTTCTCTTCTGCAATTACCCCACATTCTCTCTCGTGCACCAGCCCTCCTTGTCTAGACTACCACCAACAATGCTGCCCTGTTTATCCCCAGTCATGCTCTGTCCTTTCTCCTCAAAAAGCCTCTTTCAGAAACATGTCAGTCTGTGAGTTTCCACTTTACACACCACATCTTAAGCTGATGTGGATTTGCTTGCAGTCAGATATTCTGAGGGAATCTTCTTCCCTCAAGGCATTTGAGTATGCCTGTGCATGCGACAGTAACGCGTATCAGTCTGACACCTGCTGGGAGAACTAGGGCACTGCAGTCTCACACTGGCTTTGAATGAAAGCCAGTTTGGCAGCAGAAAGATTTTTCCTTCGGGTGCTGAGTGAAGAGACCATGTTCTGTCACAAGTATGCAGGTTTTCATCCTGTCTAAAGTGCACCTGGAATTTCTGCTTGATGGTCAAATGGTTTTTGCTTTATGGTCACTGTTATCACCTCCATTGCAGGCTACACATGTCCCTGTTATATAGGGGATGATTTGTGCACACTATTGTACTTTACCTTAGCTTTATCTCACATCCCACAAGCATCACAAATCCAAACCTATATTATTGATAGAGAAATCAAACAAAGTTTAATCAAACAGTTTTATGTGTTACCAGAAAATGTATAGCAATGACATGTTTGCCTTAAAACAAAAAAGATCCCATTTCACAGAAAGGGATAAACTGTAGGACCTTCTTACAGATTTGGATGACATAAACATGTTAACTATATAAGCAGTGGAACTGTTATACAAAAATATCCATCCTTTAAACTTTAAAAATAAAAAAAAATCAGTTAAGTCAGCTTTTTGTAGAGTGTCATCTCTTCCTTAGCCTTTTCTTGTTTTTTTGTCTATGCCAGTTAGAGGTTGAAAATGGCCCTGAACACTGTGTGTTTATTTGATTGTTTGGGGTACTTTTTCAAACTTTGAAAGCTGAAATATAAAATATTCACAAGCAAGAAAAGTCCCATGTACATGCAACATATTACATCAACAGGGGAAAAAACAGTCTGCCCTACAGGCACGGTCTATCATGCCAAGCATAGGTTCTATGCCACTGGGTGTGAGCAATTAAAAACATTTACCTTGCATTCAAAAGGTTTCCAACTTTTCCTTTGTTGAAAAAACAGTGAGGGAAACAGAGAGACAGAAAGAAGAGGGAGAGAGACTATACCTATGTACAGAGAGGAAACGATCCAAGATCAGGATATTAACTGAGCTTTGAGGTATTATGAGCAGGTACTGACTCACATGAGCAGTGGGAGGTAGAGAGGGTGGAGCAGAAAGAAAGATGTTAAAGGAAATAAAAGTGCAGTGTACGGAGGGCAGACTGAGACTGGAGGGATTGGTGGAGAAAAGTGGTGAAGAAAATGCAGCATTAAAAAGAGAGCGAGGGAGAAGTATGGCACTTTAGAGGGGGGGGGCTGTTCATTCCAAGGTTTGGCTGCATTCCAGCCTGTCTGGCTCTGATTCTGACAGACTCCTGTTGTTCTTTTTTTTGTTTTTTTGTCTTACCTCCAGGCTGACTGGACCCCAGAGCTGCCTTCTCCCTGCCTGATCCAAACTTTCCAAGCCTCAATCACCATGGCACCACTGGATGTTTGCAGCTGGTGAAAAAGGGCAGAAGTGCATTGCACATGTGTCATCTCAGCTTCCTTTCTTCCTTCTCAGGTCAGACAGAAAGCAAGCTCATGAACTAGCTGGAATTTGGGACGGCACACAGACACTGACCTTTTCTCACACGTCACCTGCTTAAGGGCGTGAAGGTAGGATGGGCTGCACTTATTTTTTTGTTCCTAGCACAAGAGTTGCTGTGGAAATCTCTGAGTGGAAATTCAATGCATTTTTGTCCCTGTGGAAGTGGGGAGAGACTGGAAACATTCCTTGTGGGACAATAGGCTATCATAGACCCCAATGACCACTCCCTGTAGTTCACAGACATGAATCAAGCAGCAGGTTACACAACAGCTACTGCTGAGGTTTGACTGTAGTGTACTTTGCCTATGGTCTTACACAGCACTGGGTCATATGGCAATCTGTGAGTTAGTGACAGTCTCATAAAGGTGTCCCGAGTCAGAAGAGTGACTACTTCATGTTGACTGCAAAGATACCTTTTACTTAAATGTCTTATTCAATGTCAAACTCAACCAAAAACAAAGGCATTAGATAGAAAAAATGTTGCCGAAGGGATTAGATACATTGTAAAATGTTGCACTCCCAACCAAGCCTAGGTGACATCTTGAAACTACTTGTTTTGCCGGAACAAGAGTCCAACCAATGGATTGAGATGTAGTATTTCACCACATGAGATGAAGAAAAGCAGAGATGTAATGCTGAAACTAACTCCTGATTATTTGTCTGTCGATTTACTGACCAAAGAACCATTTTAGCTTTAAAGACAGAATTAGTTTAAGTAATGTTATAGTAAAATCTAGTAAAATCCTAAATTCTTGACTTGCTTTCCATTAGGGAAAAGTGGAACTGTCTTCCTGACATTTTACTCAATTTTACTCATTTTGCATTATATTTAGCTCAAACAGCCACAATAATTTACATGTTGTGAGACATTTCTTGCTTGGTACAAGCAATGACAACACCTCCAAGTCTGATAAGATGAACGTGTGGGCTACATGAGACGCCTAGGTATGAGGCATGTGTGAGTGACACATAAACGGATATTAAGTCATAGATGTGGTTGGAGGTGTTATTTAACACCAGTTTAAGGGGAATCACATCCTTGTAGTCAGAATGAACAACAGTGAGAGCTGATAACAGCCATAAAATGTATTTACTCTCTACAATAAAGCATACTTATTGTATGAAAAAAGCAGTCTGAACCTGGACTAATACTTTTACAATCTGATCCTCAGCTGTGCCTGGCAAGTGAAAGAAAGGCATAAAACCGTATCTGTCTAAAAAAAGGTATTTTCTTTCCTGATAGTAAATAAAACTAAACTATCAAAACTATTCCACAGCCCAGCTTTGTTTGAACATACTTTCTTCAGTTGTTATACCTCCATGTGTTTAAAATCCTGACCGCCTTTAGTGCCTGTGTCTAATCAAACCTCTAGCCCCATTATCTTACCCTCCCTCTCGCTCCCTCATTCCCTCAGTCTGACCTTACAAGGAGAGGCAACAGGGTTGATGTCATTGACTGAAGAATGCTGCAAGAATCCAGAGAGAGAAAAGAGAGCAAGAGGAGGAGGGGTCTGACTGGACAGTTTATGAACACACACACACATACACACACGGATAAAGAGAGAGAGAGAGAGAGAGAGAGAGAGAGGTACTGTTTACATTGTAATACACAAGTCCTGAGCCAAAGTCAAACGAGAAAGAACTTGTTTGGAGGGATGGTGTCATTCCTTTTCCAGACCGAAAAGCACAGGGGGAGGGTCCAGTAGCTGAGAAGGGAAGAGAGAAAGAGAAGTTACCATTACAGTCAACTCTTACTCAGCCTGAACCAAGAGAAAAAAGCAGAACAAAAGGAGGACGAGGAGAGAAACGAGAGACCCGCACTGCAGCTTTATCAACAGGGTAAGTAATTGTGTACTTGTTGTAAATTAGGATAACAGTTGGCATGTTTTACTTTTGGGTGGGCAGGCTGCTGCAGTTTACCTAATAAGGCAAAGTCTTCCAAGTCAATGAAAGAGTGACGGTATCACAGCCGTTAGTAACTGACGGGCTGCTCTTATCACCTCAGTGAATACCATCTTTGTGAAGTGACAACTGTGGGTCTGTCATGTGGCAGCGTGTTCTGCGACATATTAAAACTACTGCAGACTCTGGCTGAAAGATACCTCTTAGTGGGTGGTGCTCCGCTGCATCCCTCGTGAATATGAACAAATAGCCCTGAACGCACTGTAGGTTTCTACACCAGCTGATGTATGCCGATGATAAGACACGGGCAATGCGGAAGCTCCAACAGGAAGTCCAGCTAAAAAAAGTTGACCAGGCTAGCAAGCTAGCTATCTAACAATGCAGCTGTAAGCGTTAGTGCACTTCACGGAGTGGAAAATCATCATAAAACTTGATGACAGAACAATTAAGAGGAGCCACCTTCGTTGCCATATGAGGTAAGAAAAAAACGGGGCGGCGTTTCGTTCCCGAAACAAACTGTCCGGATACAGTAACGTTTAGAGTGGTAGGGGTGTGTGCGTGTGACGCTAACGTTGGTGTGATTGATGATTAGCCAGAGAGGTTAACGTTTTCACGAAAAGGTGGCCGGACAGACTCGCAGGTCAGTGGCACTTGTCATTCATCTCTCCGAGGATTTAGTGTCTGAGCTGCAGCTCTTCTTGATTCATCCAGGAAACTGAACCACTATGAGCTAACGTTATCAAACGTTTTGTATTTTGAATACTAAGTGGGCTTGCGGTTAACGTTGGACAGATATGCTCTCTTAGCCACATAGCTAGTTTATAACGTTTATTAGCTCTAGCTGGTAACCTTCATTTTTCTCGTTTTATATATTGTCAGTTTAGGATGAAAGGTGACTGATTAACCTAAAGCTTTCTGTCCTTCTTTGCTGTTATGACCGCTCACCCGTTGCTGTCATCTGTGAAGACATGGCTAACATTTGGCTAACCCTAACTAATCACTGGGGTGCTAAAGTGGGTGGAGCACCAAAGGTACCGTTTATTAAACGTATTAATGGTGCAAGTACATGAAAATCTGTAATCAGGTGATATATTTTACTCATTCTGTTGTGCTCATGGTGAAGAGGTCTGTAAGCGTGGCTCTTCCAAACGACTTCACAATTAAATGGCCTATATACCTAATTACCTAGTTCGGTCTGTTGTCATGTATGAGTGGATGTTAAGGGTTCTGCCACAGCTTTGTGCACTAAAATGGTATTTTGGGAGCATACACGTGAATGAAGACTATTTTAGCCTAGAACTTCTACAACCAATAGAATATGAGATCTTTGTTTGCGCCTTGCCTCACTGATTTGCCTTTTCATCAGCAAGATAGATACAAGGGTACAGACAGCCGTGTTTAAGAATAACTTGTAGCAAGAGGTCTTTGGGTTGGGTAAGCCTGAGGTTAGTGTGGTGCGCCTGGTTGAAAAGACTTGGATCTTGCTCACAAAACGCCGTCATAATTTGGTGATGCAAATGGAAATCTGTGAATGAAGATGATCTATGAATGGCAGACTGGAGTGATGAGGAGTCCTCCTTAATTGTAGCCTCCATGAGTCAAGCACACCAAGCTATTTTAGGGCATACCTTTGCCCCAAATCACTGCATGTCTAGCTCCTTGATTGTGTTTCTTGCTGTCTTGTGACTCTTGTTTGGCTTACATCATTCTACTTCATATCAGTTCGAGCAAATAGCCTGTCAGGACATGGAGCCTATTGGCTGACGTTATTAGCACTTTTGAAACGCTGCCTGTTCAATCATCTAACTGCTGTCTAAGAGGGAGTGTAACACTGGTGCACAATACATGTCCAGTGACCTGTAAGACAGGACTCAAAAGGGTTGTTTGTCCCCGCATTAGTGACCCCCGGCCTAGACACGCTTTCCCAGAAACTGGGTGTTCTATTAACATCAGAACAATAGCAAGTTTCTTGAACAACATACTAGTCACTGATACAATGACTGACCAGACATAGAAAGAGTTAGGAAATTTCAGGAATTCAGATTCTGTTTGGGTTAACTCTACCTGTTTTTGTTTTTGTTTTTTTTATAAATGTGGCATTAACTGTCTGAATATTTTTTTTGATGTATAGATATTTAGCAGACAAAACTGTAATGAGTTTATACTGATGTGGGGTCGTTACCAATACCTGTTGGGGTTTTTAAACTCTCTTTTGGTATGAAAACTACAACCCAAAATGTATTTACTGAAATTATGTGTACTTACTATGTGACTCTTGACTCACATAATATGTAGATGTGTCTGTTTTGAGAAAATTAGGACAAAGACATCTGATGTTCAGTCTATAAAACTTCTATATGACCTTTTAAAAAGCAGTACTACAGTATATAAACCAAATTTAGTTCCTCTATAACCACAAAGTAATGAACCACTGCTGAGTTAAACAGTTTCCCTTTGAAAAGTGTGGTAAAGTTTCCCTTAACAGCCACATCATCACATCGTGTGTGCCTTCAGAAGAAAGAGGGTGTTCATTTGAAACTTGAGCCAACACACAAAGATAATAGAAAATGTCCCACAAAAGAGACTACTTTACTTGTGTTTGTTTGCATAGTTTAATAACCCATAAGGAACTTGAAATGCTAAATTCCAACTCCACTGCCATAGTGGGGGTTTTTTTGTTTGTTTGTTTTACATCCTTTAAGGTAGTTATGCTGAGTACATCCACCTTCTATCCCAAGAGTAAATCAATCCCTGAAAAGATGGAATGAAAACCAACTGCGCTGTGGTACCCAAACCAAGGTTTAGAACCAATTTTCCAGCCTATAAAAAATGTCTGGCTATGTGGGGTTTATGCAAAGTTAAAAATCTACAAAGTACAGAATGTAATTTATGTTGGGCCCCTATATAAAGGCTACACAATGCCATCCTCCATCACAGCTGTGAGGCCGAAATGATTAAATGCAGCCCCAAGTGATGTCATTCAGTTCAAGTGGTGGGTGAGAGATGAATGATGAGGTTGAGAAAAGTACGAGAAGAAAAGAGATAAAAATGGTTTTGGTCGACATCAGAACAAAGGTCTATATGTCAGATTGTGAGACGGAGCCAGAATTAATACAAGCTCTCGATCCTCATTTAGAGAGCAAAACAATTACAGTGAAAGAGGAAAACAGCAAACACAGGCTGAACGAGGAGAAACAAAAAAAGCAAAAAAAAAAAAAAAAAAAAAGGTGATGTCATTGAGTTGTAGTGCCAAATATGTTCCTCAGCCGAGGGTCCCTCTCATCTCAAGAATCAGGTTTCAAGATAGATTTGCAGTAGGTCGTCTGAAGCTGGTGTGGGGCTGATCTCATTGTATTAAATCCCTGAGGACTCTATCAAGGAACAGATGGAACCTGACCACAACTTATCATCACTGCTGAATAATTGAGAGGGCTATTGCATAGTGTCTCTCAGAAACAAGGGAGTTTAAGTACTGTAATGAAACGACTCAATCACAGTGTATGCCCTTGTCAAGCACTGTTTTTAGAAAGCCATTATAGATCCTAGTGTTTAGTGTCAAGTGCTCTGTTGATGTTCAAACTTGCAAATGTTAATTAATGCAACAGCTTTACTATCCTGTAAGTCTGTGTTTGCATTTAGTGTCCACTGCCATTCAACTTGAAGTAGGCCTCAGTATTAGGTTAATAAATAACCAGCTATTCTCTGAGGTTACACCTGTCCTTTCTCTGTTTTCTTTTGTTTAATATTTTATTTTTCAATCAGTGAAAACTGTTACTACTGTACTTTGCCTGCATGCCTGCAGAAAGTTGGCAACCAGAACAGTTTGCGTCTCCATTAGAGCCTCACCATCTCCTCTTATTGATTCATGTAGCAATTTTCTGAATTATTTAAGGACACTGAAGCAGAGCAGGGATTCTGTAGGCTGATATTTTTGTAACTCCACTTAAAGAACAGTGAAATTTGAGAGTGGATCTTATGCTGTTCGATTTCTCTGCCGAGCGTTCAATCAATAATCAATAATGCTGTTGTAGTCAGATCTCATCATCAGTAATTATTGTTTCAGTCAAACTGTTGTCTTGTAGGATTGTAAAGCTCCAACAAAATAAACAACTTGCATTTGTCTAAAATGTATGAAAAATATAAGCTACTGTCCTATCAAGTTATGTAATTAAACAAACATACTGATAAAGAAATACAGAATGAACTGGCATGTTTGGACAAATTATGAATTATATCCATAAACAGTTATATTAACATGTAGCCAAGAGGTTCAGTACATCAGTGATTCAAAATGGGGCATAAATCTAATGTAACAGTTGACACACAAAACTGTTTAATACCAGTAAATCTTGATTTATAGGAAAGTGACCCGATAAGCAGAAAAGAAGAGGTTGCACCTCTTTCATATTTGAGAAGCTGGTTATGTCATGAGCACCAGGGATGTTTTCATGAGCTCTTAACTTTTCTTGTCTTGTCAGAACTTGAAGCGTTGCCTGTGTTTCCCAACAAAGTGGAATGAGGATGAAATAAGTTAGTTTAGCTGTTGCTGTCAGCGAGGCCTCAGCCTGAATAATCATTTTCAAATCTGTGTCAGACTCTCTTCCAAGAGGTTGTTTTCTCAAATGCAGACAATTATATCTAAATGTTAAAAAACACTGATAGTCTCTACACTTTAAGGCACAGCGCAAACAAACTTTTTTGTGGCTTTTGGAGATTTTTAGTTGACTGCATTGTGTGCACACAGGATACGTAAATGTGCCAACTTAGGATACAGTAAGTTTAAGGAGAGTCCCTTCAAGACGTTACTTTAAAAAAAGGAAAGAAAGAAAAGTGGAACAAAAGAGATTCGGTACCCCTTCCCAGTAATTGTAACTGGCACAGTAACAATATTAAATTATCAATATTTGGGGATAAAATATCAATATATAATATATGTGTGTTATTACTTTATCCTCAATTACCTTTACAAAGAGGAAATGTTTGCTCCATTATTAACATACTAGGACATTTATTTTATTTATAAAACCATGTACATCAACCCCTGTGCTGTAAAAGGCTAACTCAAGAAAGCTTGAGACACATTAATACACCATAGTCACTATTTTGCCTTATCTGTCTCTGACTGGTTTCAGACTTTTTGGAAAGAGTAGTGTTTATGTAGAGCAAACAAACAATGAAGGGACCTTTTTACTAAAGGACTTTTGAATTATAGATGAGTGAGAAAATAGTTCCACACCCGCCTTTTTAGTGACCTTGACATTTATGGAGGCATCAATTCTATGTAACCTTCACAGGATTAAAAGGACAAATGCCACACTACAAACACTGTGGTAATTGCATATTGTTTGTTCACTGTAAAATGTAATCTCCAATTTGTTTAATTTTTACCATCTGCTATCATTCTGTTCCAGCTTATATGTTGGTGCTACAAGACATTTACCTTTTACAACCTGTTTAACGCTGCATAAATCCAAACAAATAAGTCCAAACAGTGGTGCATTAACCATTGGCATGGTGGTGAGAAGTCTGCAACAATTTGTAAAGCTTCATGGGGAGAACAGTCTGTTAAACAGCAACAGAGTGTGAGTTAAGATGGCGAGTGTGTATGCACAAATGTGTGCGTCAGTGTATGTTGGTGTGTGTTGGTGGAGGAGGTCAGAAAGAACAACCGTGCTTTTGACTTAAGGTCATGTTTGGGGCCGGTGGCCGTCAGGGAAATGTGTTCAGACTTTGCGAGGAATCTCAATACAGACACTGAAGCAACATCAACATTTGTTTTAAGCACTGAAAGTGTGAGGTAAATATTTGGGCTCACCCTCCTTTTGACGCACCTCGCATGAAAATGTTGTGATCGTCGCTATCGTGCTTGCTTCAGACTGGTCTCTCTCGTACAAACCTTGATATTTTTATGTCACTGTAAACAGCCATGTGTTACATATTGTAAATCGTATCTGGCATCTGGGAGTGCCACTCTGTCTGCTCTGTATACATGGCCTGAGGAAATTCTCACACAGTTTTCTCTCATTTCACTGAAGACTATTTGCCAAAGCGTTTGTGTTTAAAGAATAACACTGGATTTACAGAATGCCTGCTGGTTATTTTCTTTGTTTTTTTACTGCTATTTCACTAAATCCAGGAATAGTCCAAACAAACTACATTTTAAGAGACACTGCAAGCCACAATAAACCTCCATTTTAATTAGTTTTTCAAAGACTTTAGGGGTCAAGGCAGCTGTGTCCCAGTTATAAAGTATACAATAGGTACCAATCTACATAGTCTACTGTTTTGGCTGTTAATATAGAAGAAGTTATTGTTTTGTACTAAGGGGAAATGCGAAACAATATGCACAGATTGAATCAATCAAACTGCAACTTTAGGAAGTCAGTGGCAGTTCTAAGGCTGGAAACTTAACAGTAAAAGAAAATTCCATCCCAAAGATTCATTATTCTTGTTTTTCCCACAGCTGTTTCACAATTTTTTAATTAGCTCCCCTGTTTCCATTTTGTGGTGCTCTGGAGGACAACTATCCATCAACACCACTTTCAAACATAAGTTTAGTCTGTATCTCTGAAAACAGTTAATTTAGTCATGTGTTAAGGCTACCAAAGAGTACAAATCTGGTTACAATTACTATGCAGTTTGGAACTGTGGCAGGCCAAATGTTTTGTTGATGTGTCATCACCACTAATTCTCCAGCAAAAGACCCAACGTGCCCTCGCTGCCAAAGAATGTAAGCCCTTTGACATTAGTCAGCTGATAAATGGTGGTTTCATTTTGTGGGGTGTTAGAGTGAGATTCATGAGTCTGGAGTTGTTTGAACTTCACTGCAAATCTGTTTCATACCTGTGTGTTACAAAAGTCTAGTTTATTATTATCTTTGTTTATGAAATAAATATATGAATCTTGTCCATGAACAGTTTCTAACTGTTTTGCATAATGTTTCTTGTGTTTATCCTCAGATAAATACACAAAATGGAAGACTCCAGCAGCAGCAAGCCGTTTATGGTGACGTCTTCTCTGAACTTAAAAGTCACCACCCCGTCCTTCTACAACCAACCAAAGAAGTTTGCGTCTGTGGCACCACCACGGCCCAAAAGTCTGACACCACCTTCAGCTCCATCACCAACGCCAATTGGGACAGCTGTGATTGGTCGAGTGGGGGATCTGCCTCCACCGCCCCCCTCGCTCTGTGATGGTATTTATATTATTTTTGTTATTTCGTGAACCTTTTTTTGTCATTTCCACTCAGTCAGTAGCCTTTCCATATCCTTCCCCTGCTGGTTTTTATGCTACAGTGTACAGAGGTTCACAATTAAGTATATAAAAGAATCAGATGTTTCTGTTGTTTAAATGAGTTATCTCAAAAATTAGGTTAATGTAGTTTTAATTCAGGCCTTTAGACATTTTATTCAAATGTTGAGATTTGGCTGAGCAGATCTGAAATATGCACACAGTCGGCCCTTGTCAGATTAAAGGCACCCTGCGGAGTTTTGAGTGTATTTTGTTATGTCCATTACTTCACAGTACATGATTTAAAATGTTTTAAAAATCTAAAAATCAGATTAAAATGCTTTATAAAGGAGCAAATGCATTAAACGTTTAAGACTTCATGGATACACACAGAGTGTTAACAGGTTTTCTCCAGTAGGCATCTTTTAATGCGTAAAAACATTTATCAGTATACCCATAACTGCCAGGACTTTGCTTATCTATTTCCTCTGAAACTGGCCAAATCCTCCCCACTGTTTTGCCCCTTATTTTTATTGTCGTCTTTGTTTTGCATGATTATTTATATTTGCTATAAACTTCCAAATAATGTCAATGAAACACTCAGTATATGTGATATGTGATTGGTAGTAAATTGGATTATTAATACAAATTGAGTAAAGAACCATACTGTCACAGCTTTTAACCAGTAAAACCTCCTCATTTCTGCCAGACTTCCCACCCCCTCCTCCTCCTCCTCCGCTGGATGATGATTTGCCAGCCCCTCCCCCTGAATGCCAAACCGCACCCACTGCCTCTGACGCCCCCCCTCCCTCCTTTCCTGCTCCACCTCCAGTGGCAGATGATCTGCCCCTCCCAGCTCCCCCTGAGGAGAGTGCCTGTCNAAAATAGTTCCACACCCGCCTTTTTAGTGACCTTGACATTTATGGAGGCATCAATTCTATGTAACCTTCACAGGATTAAAAGGACAAATGCCACACTACAAACACTGTGGTAATTGCATATTGTTTGTTCACTGTAAAATGTAATCTCCAATTTGTTTAATTTTTACCATCTGCTATCATTCTGTTCCAGCTTATATGTTGGTGCTACAAGACATTTACCTTTTACAACCTGTTTAACGCTGCATAAATCCAAACAAATAAGTCCAAACAGTGGTGCATTAACCATTGGCATGGTGGTGAGAAGTCTGCAACAATTTGTAAAGCTTCATGGGGAGAACAGTCTGTTAAACAGCAACAGAGTGTGAGTTAAGATGGCGAGTGTGTATGCACAAATGTGTGCGTCAGTGTATGTTGGTGTGTGTTGGTGGAGGAGGTCAGAAAGAACAACCGTGCTTTTGACTTAAGGTCATGTTTGGGGCCGGTGGCCGTCAGGGAAATGTGTTCAGACTTTGCGAGGAATCTCAATACAGACACTGAAGCAACATCAACATTTGTTTTAAGCACTGAAAGTGTGAGGTAAATATTTGGGCTCACCCTCCTTTTGACGCACCTCGCATGAAAATGTTGTGATCGTCGCTATCGTGCTTGCTTCAGACTGGTCTCTCTCGTACAAACCTTGATATTTTTATGTCACTGTAAACAGCCATGTGTTACATATTGTAAATCGTATCTGGCATCTGGGAGTGCCACTCTGTCTGCTCTGTATACATGGCCTGAGGAAATTCTCACACAGTTTTCTCTCATTTCACTGAAGACTATTTGCCAAAGCGTTTGTGTTTAAAGAATAACACTGGATTTACAGAATGCCTGCTGGTTATTTTCTTTGTTTTTTTACTGCTATTTCACTAAATCCAGGAATAGTCCAAACAAACTACATTTTAAGAGACACTGCAAGCCACAATAAACCTCCATTTTAATTAGTTTTTCAAAGACTTTAGGGGTCAAGGCAGCTGTGTCCCAGTTATAAAGTATACAATAGGTACCAATCTACATAGTCTACTGTTTTGGCTGTTAATATAGAAGAAGTTATTGTTTTGTACTAAGGGGAAATGCGAAACAATATGCACAGATTGAATCAATCAAACTGCAACTTTAGGAAGTCAGTGGCAGTTCTAAGGCTGGAAACTTAACAGTAAAAGAAAATTCCATCCCAAAGATTCATTATTCTTGTTTTTCCCACAGCTGTTTCACAATTTTTTAATTAGCTCCCCTGTTTCCATTTTGTGGTGCTCTGGAGGACAACTATCCATCAACACCACTTTCAAACATAAGTTTAGTCTGTATCTCTGAAAACAGTTAATTTAGTCATGTGTTAAGGCTACCAAAGAGTACAAATCTGGTTACAATTACTATGCAGTTTGGAACTGTGGCAGGCCAAATGTTTTGTTGATGTGTCATCACCACTAATTCTCCAGCAAAAGACCCAACGTGCCCTCGCTGCCAAAGAATGTAAGCCCTTTGACATTAGTCAGCTGATAAATGGTGGTTTCATTTTGTGGGGTGTTAGAGTGAGATTCATGAGTCTGGAGTTGTTTGAACTTCACTGCAAATCTGTTTCATACCTGTGTGTTACAAAAGTCTAGTTTATTATTATCTTTGTTTATGGAATAAATATATGAATCTTGTCCATGAACAGTTTCTAACTGTTTTGCATAATGTTTCTTGTGTTTATCCTCAGATAAATACACAAAATGGAAGACTCCAGCAGCAGCAAGCCGTTTATGGTGACGTCTTCTCTGAACTTAAAAGTCACCACCCCGTCCTTCTACAACCAACCAAAGAAGTTTGCGTCTGTGGCACCACCACGGCCCAAAAGTCTGACACCACCTTCAGCTCCATCACCAACGCCAATTGGGACAGCTGTGATTGGTCGAGTGGGGGATCTGCCTCCACCGCCCCCCTCGCTCTGTGATGGTATTTATATTATTTTTGTTATTTCGTGAACCTTTTTTTGTCATTTCCACTCAGTCAGTAGCCTTTCCATATCCTTCCCCTGCTGGTTTTTATGCTACAGTGTACAGAGGTTCACAATTAAGTATATAAAAGAATCAGATGTTTCTGTTGTTTAAATGAGTTATCTCAAAAATTAGGTTAATGTAGTTTTAATTCAGGCCTTTAGACATTTTATTCAAATGTTGAGATTTGGCTGAGCAGATCTGAAATATGCACACAGTCGGCCCTTGTCAGATTAAAGGCACCCTGCGGAGTTTTGAGTGTATTTTGTTATGTCCATTACTTCACAGTACATGATTTAAAATGTTTTAAAAATCTAAAAATCAGATTAAAATGCTTTATAAAGGAGCAAATGCATTAAACGTTTAAGACTTCATGGATACACACAGAGTGTTAACAGGTTTTCTCCAGTAGGCATCTTTTAATGCGTAAAAACATTTATCAGTATACCCATAACTGCCAGGACTTTGCTTATCTATTTCCTCTGAAACTGGCCAAATCCTCCCCACTGTTTTGCCCCTTATTTTTATTGTCGTCTTTGTTTTGCATGATTATTTATATTTGCTATAAACTTCCAAATAATGTCAATGAAACACTCAGTATATGTGATATGTGATTGGTAGTAAATTGGATTATTAATACAAATTGAGTAAAGAACCATACTGTCACAGCTTTTAACCAGTAAAACCTCCTCATTTCTGCCAGACTTCCCACCCCCTCCTCCTCCTCCTCCGCTGGATGATGATTTGCCAGCCCCTCCCCCTGAATGCCAAACCGCACCCACTGCCTCTGACGCCCTCCCTCCCTCCTTTCCTGCTCCACCTCCAGTGGCAGATGATCTGCCCCTCCCAGCTCCCCCTGAGGAGAGTGCCTGTCTGCCCACCTCCCCCTCTCCCCCTCCTCCCCCACCACCTCCACCTCTCCCTGCCTCCGGTACCAGTATTCCCAGTGCTGCTGGGAACCCACAGGTGAGTCACGATGGAATCTTCACCAAATTAGGCTTGGCCTGTCTGCATGTTTCTTCCTTTCACTGCATGTAACCACATTTCAGTATAATTTGATAATCAGTTGGAGGACACTGGAGAACATTATTGTGGGACCATAGTGAGTCCATGGTGTGTTGGCAGGAAATACTCTCTTTTGAGATTTTCCCACAAATGATATTAGCATTAGTCTTGGGTAAATCACCCCGCTTCATGCTTCTAACAGGATTATTGCTCATTTATGTGACTGAAATAGTTTTTAGACATACAACAAAAGGTTTACTACAAAGATGTTTCTTGTGGGACTGCATTAATTGCAGCTGGTTTATTGGTCTACAAAGACATCACTGTATAGAATTACGCCTCGTTAGCCACTAATAACAAGTACAACATTTTTAAAAAATGGCCTTGACATGGAGAAAACAGCAGTATACGTCATGTCTGCTTGAGAGTTTGTTCTAAATGCTTTAAAACAAACAATCCGATGAATCAAAAATTCACTAACTTTAATAGCTAGACTGGTAAATAAACTGTAAATAAATGGTAGTATTCTCATTAATCTACCCAGGGAAATTAAATTTAAATATAATTCAGACATAATTAATCATTTCATTGACTTTGTTCATCATTCATTCTTTCATTTTACTCTTTCCATGTCAGTAACTGCTAGCATTTTTGAAGAAGCAGTTATAGTCCATAACTTCATCTGCATCACCATCCACCTTTTTTATTGTTGGCTCACAATGGCCTCATTCCCCTCTGCTTCATTGTGATCACTTTATTTGTCTAAATAATTTTTGTGTCTTCATCTGACAGAGACTAATGGAAAAGCAGACTAGCTTCGACAAACAGCTTGACTCTTTGACTGACTTGTTGTCTGAGATGGAGACCAGAGGACCTTTCAACCCTAAGGTACAAAGAATTAGGATATGCATAGAAAGACCAGCTGAGCAAATGAGAGCAGATGAGAGGGAAAAGGACATGGCTTTGACTCATAAGGTAGTCACTGTAGAGAAAAAATATGAGTCACAAAGAGGGAAGGCATGGGGCTAAAAAAGCAAGGTAGCTCAGTGGAAATAGTTTGGAGCAATGCCAGGTTGGTTTCATTAGTCTCTCTTCATCTGTTCAGGCCAGAAGCTCAATGATAAGTGAACTGCACATGCTGCACACCAGACCTGAAAGAGAAAACAAAAAGTGAGGTAGCCAGTGATTCATACTGAGAGGAGACACTTGCAGCGAGACAGAGACAGACAGACAGAGAGAGAGACAGAGCGATGCACACAGCAATGATTGGAGAGCATGAAAGTGTGATGAAGCCAAAGTGTGCTGCCAGAGACCCAGTGAGAGGGCCATAAATGGAGAGTGGTTTTATCCAACTGGGAGGCGCTGTATCAGGGCAGCATAATGTTGGCTCACTTCTGCAAAATAAATGTCAGAAAGACGAAGCGCTTCTGATAAGCTCAAACAGTGGAACGCTTAAAATGTTTACTTTAATCAAAGTACCTCATTCAACATACTTAAAGTGTCTGCTTGCAGTGTTCAAGTGTGCAATATTATATTCCAGATATTAACTCTCTTCTGTTGAATTATAGTTTATGTTAATAATAAGACAAACAGAACTTGTACAAGAGTCTCACATTGAATTAGCTTGTCCTGTGTATTTTGTCTGCAGCAAAATAAACTCGAAAGACATTGTTTAATTGTTTATGTCATTGTTTTATTCACAGCTACCAAGTCAGTATCCTACAGCACCAGCACCCAAGCCTTCAGCTCCTCCACCAACTGCACCTAAACCAGCGCTCTCCTTCCTCCCACCCCCTGAGATGGGAGACCGCCCGCCTCCAGCACCCTGGGCAGAGGAACTCAAAGCCAGAACGAACCGACAAGCCAATCACAACAACTCTGCACCAAACTCCGCTGCTCAGCCATTTGCTAAAGCCCCAGCTGTGGCTCCTAAGTCTGGTTTTGGAGGGAGACCAGGAACATCATCAACTGCCCTGGCACAAAAACTGAACCAGAACCTGAACCAGACCGCAACCCCGATCAGTGTTGCACCAAAACCTTCTCCTCCCTCTGCTGCCAGTTCTTTCCCTCCACCTCCCTCTGCTACCAGCTCTTTCCCTCCACCTCCTGCAGCTCCCCCCACAGCTCCCACTCCACCAAACAATATGATGGCAGCTCCATCCTCTAATCACACAAAAAGTTCTCCCTTTGCCAGTCAGGTTAACGCAAACCAAAACCCTCCTGCTGCTGTGCCTCCTCCTCAACCCAAGAGTATGGTGCCTCCCAGCTCCTCCTTTAGCGAACCAATGAAAACTACCACTGCATCAACGGTATGTTCTGTGTGTGTTTTATTAACTGAAAGACTGTCTTTGCCGCGTATATATAGAAGCAAAGGACAGGAAACACAAATAATTTAGTTTAAAATCACCAGACAAGACTTATACGTTTCTGGACATGCGGAAAATGTTTTTAAATGTAAACTGCTCAATCGTAAATAAAATGCTCTATAAGGCTTTGTAGGTAACTATGTAAATAATGTATACAGATGTACTAATGGCTGTGTGTGTGTGTGTGTGTGTGTGTGTGTGTGTGTGTGTGTGTGTGTGTGTGTGTGTGTGTGTGTACGTACGTACGTACGTACGTACGTGTGTACTCATACACGTACATGACGATGAGCAGCCTTCACCCCCTGGCCCAGTTTCTATCCCAGGTGGAGGTGTTCCTCTGAATATGAGAGAAGTGGAGGAGCTGGAGAGAATGACCAAGGACTTCATTAAGGACATGGACACACACGCACCCGTCATCACCTCGCCTCCTACAGGTACATACACACAAACAGTGAATGTCCATGGTGGAGCTAGCATCAGAATCTGTCACACTTATCCATCCATCCATTTTCTGTATCTGCCTCATCCCTTTCGGGGTCACGGGGGAGCTGGGGCCCAGCAGTCACAGGGCGGAAGGCAGGGTACACCCAGGACAGGTCGCCAGCCTGTGTCACACTTATGATTACTTGATTTAAAGGAAACATTTTATTAGTTCAAGATTTAAATAAGAGAAAGATTGAGAAAGATTGTTGACAGATTTACTGCCTTCTTAGAAAATACTACATATCCATGGTTGGATGGTAAATATTTTTACAGTTCATTCTTATGGTCAACAATTTATGTGTAGTGACTTTTACTTATCTCTGCAGTGGTTCACTGTTTACTGCAGTGGCCGTTAAAGCTCTTTCCTCCCTATTTGCTGTTTGCTGACAAATATGACCAAAATGGTCTGTACAACTGAACAGATACATAAAATTCTGAGTGTTGGTTTATCCTCTGTGGAAATTATTGTTGAAATGAAAATACATAAAGGATGAAACTGTTACTAACATAAGCAGAGCTGAGTGGAAAGATGTATGGATATATTTGTGAATGATCATGTTTGTGTATTTTTAACTTTTTAACTCACTTTCCCTTTGCCACCTTCTCCCCAACGCCCCCCCTTCCCATTTTAGAGGTTTGTGGAAAGTGTGGCGAGGCCCTGTCCCGTACCCAGCCAGCAGTGAGGGCCATGGATAAACTCTTCCACTCCAACTGCTTCTGTTGCATGAGTTGCCACCGCCCCCTGCAGGGCATGCAGTTCTATGACAGGGATGGCTCACCTCAGTGTGAGGACTGCTATATGGTAAGGGCATTTCTATTTTTATCTTTCAACATAGCATTTTTTGACAGTGATACATGTATTGCATTTCATGAATTTAAGTAAAACAAAGAAGCTCCCTTTCACTTAGATTTGAACATTCCCCAATGTGGTAATGCTAATGGTCCATATCTAAAGTGTGTAGAGATACGCTGAACAGTGTTGAGAGTGAATATCCCGTTACCCAGCATGCATCCAGGTTATTAATTAGCTTCAAATTTCCATCTCAGTCTCATCTTGTGTTCTTTGTGTTCCCTCTCAGAACTCCTTGGCAGTGTGTTCCCGATGTGGGGAGAAGATCACAGATCGTGTGCTAAAGGCAGTGGGCCAATGTTTCCATGCCCACTGTTTCCGCTGCAGCACTTGCTCCTGCACACTTGAGGGGGCGCCTTTCATCACCGATGACAACAACAACCCCTACTGTGTACAGGATTACCACAGGTAGCTCCTGGCTATTGATTCCTTTGTGATTAACCTAACAAAATATTACAGAAGCAAGTAGTCTGTGAGGCAGTGTATGATACCAAGCCTACAATTTGAGAAGAAGGCTGGGACAAAATGTCTCATCAGTAACTGTCCTTATTTTTACCTACACCATTTCATAGCATAAGGTTACGTGAACTGCCCAACATCAATTTTTGTTGACAAATAAATTTCAGCAGTGCTTATATGACCCCACTCATCCTACTGATCAGGGTTGCTGCTTGTGGTGCTGCTGAAAGAAGAAAGCAACAACAGCAAAACTTCATTCTTACTAGATTTGGACAAACTGAAACTTGTTAGTCCCTGTCCTGTTGGACATGGACAGGATGCTCAACTGTGGATAAAATACTGGATATGACAAATCTGATTAATCCTCGATATACCTAGTCCTCGCCCCAGATGTAACAAATTTGATAAGGGTAATTTTGTGGTAATGTGTGGGAATCTGTCTGAAAGCCGTCGACTAACAGCCACCTCTTTATTCCAGGCGTTTCTCCCCTCGGTGTGTGAGCTGTAATGAACCCATTGTTCCAGCAGCAGGCAGCGAGGAGACAGTCAGAGTGGTGGCTCTCGACAAGAACTTCCACCTTAAGTGTTACCGTTGTGAGGTAAAACCATGAATTATTTTATGAATTATTTTATCACATAGTATTCAATAAACTCTAAAAACCACTCTAAAAACCACAACATACTAATAAATACTTTTATCTGTTCTTAAGGATTGCGCTCGCCCTCTGTCCATAGAAGCGGATGAAAATGGCTGCTATCCGTTGGATGGCAGGATCCTGTGTATGAAGTGCCACACCCAGCGAGCCAAGCAAGCTGCGCAGTGATAGGCTGAAGCAGCATCACTCAGATTAACTATGAACCAAATCCAAAAGCACAGGATTCATTCAGCTGCCAGTTTTGCCTTTGCAACAGGGCTTTATTCAGTATATGTGCGCAGGTGTGAGCGTGAATGTGCTGTGTGAAAAGATATGTTTGCATGCAGATACGGTGTATTATTGCCCTTGTCTCTGTTCGCTTCACTTCAGTGCAGAAGTAATGTACTGCATTGAAACGCCCCCCTTTATCATTTATTCCCAGTCTCCAACTCTCTAATCTCTCATCCAACCTTCTTTGTGTACTAGAGTGTATTTTTTGTGCCAGTTGTATGTTTACGCTAAAAAAATTTCCAGCATAACTTGCACAAAAACAGTTTGATCAAAAAAGCAGTCTGATGAATATAAAGTTGCCTTTATTTGTCTCTCTTCAACATTCTTGGTAGCATGATGAGCTGAGATATTTAAATCTCTCAGTGGCTGTTCCCTTTCCCTATGAGCATTGTAACTATACCAGTGTTAGTACAGATCATTACCATAGGGAGAGGAGTATCAGGGACCATTCTGCAGATCTCACCACTCTGATTGGCTGTTGGTAGTGCATATCTTTAACACCTTGGCAGTTGTTGTGCCTGCAAGCTTGGTTAATGATGCTTTTGTACTTCATATCAGCCAAACTACTCTGATAGCATTTTAAAGTCATCTAGGGCTAAATGTTAACTGCAAAAAGGTTTAAAACAGTGAATGTTGCTCTTAGTTTTTGGTGATGTGAATTTGATCATTTACAGGCATGCGTTAAATTATGTCTTATTGCTCTCTTTCTTATTTGATCATACGTACCGTATAAGGGCAAGATATGAACAAAAATCAGCCACTTTCTTCTCAAATAGTCAAGAGCTGATTCAACAGCATATTTTTAGATGCATGCTTTTGAATGCACAAATTTTGAACAAACAGTCAAGCACAGATTTGCCAAGCACAGATTCCATTTCAGGGATCTCAAAATATTAAAAAAATATTGTAGTTATAAATGTCAGCGGCATGGCTGAAAACAGGACCTATTATATGATCATTGCACAGTCCTCTAGTAAAATAAAATATCTTTGAGTGTCACTTTGACTCTGAAGCCCCTGCACATGATCAATTTATTTTTTAAGTAGACACCATCTGAAACACAATTGTAGCATTTTATATGCATTTTCTTGGACTTTCTCACTTTAAATATAATTTATGGACCATTTTCCTTTTTTTTCATAAGTATTAAGGTTATATGTGTACCAGTACTGAAATAACCAGTCCTTGTAGCAGGATAAAAGTAGAGGCATTAGTTCTGAGCTTTAGATAACAAATGTTAAAACAGAGTGACCAAATATGTCAAAGCTGTTGGCAAGATTAAGGTTAATAGAGTGATAACATGTGATTCAGTGTTTTAACATTCATGTTTAAATCACTTTCTGTGTTTGAGCCCAGTTTTTGGCCTAGATCTATTCTAGTGTAACAGAAAATACCACTATTCTTTCCATCATTAACCTTTTGTATTTAAGGCTGTTCATGTCCGTTATATGCTATGTTATTCCTATCTTACTGTACTGTATTTCATTGATAAATGCCTATGATCATTGGGTTCCATTTTTAACCTGGAGGTGTGCCTTCTCCACAATTGTATTCCATTGTTTTGAATTGAGCCTGGCCTACAGCCACAGAAATTCATTCCACAATAAGAAAACAGTTGTTACTTGTGCTTGCATTGAGCCTGGTGCAATATAACACCAAAATGACTAACATGGCAATAGTTATTCAGCAGTGCATGCTAACTGTGTAGGTGGTGGTGGCTTTTCTTCTAGTATTATGTCTTTTGTTTGCACCAACTTCTCCACCTCTGTGGCCCTGCCTTTGTCATCACTATGTGATATTATCCTTATGATGACGCCTCCACATTTACATTTTCTGGCATTTTGTTGTGTTATGTCCTATTGTATTACATGCCTTGTCTTTTCATATAGCCTAACTTTTTTTTATAAATTCCTGTTTGATATGTGTGAATGTGTATGTTCAAAACATTATTTAGCCCCACCCTTCCCATGGCTGTATCAAAAGATAAACAAATAAATAAATAAAATGCTGAATACCAAACATTTTTGTCTGATTTCTCAAATGTCAGCTGTGAAAATGTAGCTCAAGACATAAAATGCATTAGTTTGTGTAGTTTCTGTGGTGGAGGAAGTATTCTGAACTTTAGTATGAGAAATACTCACAAGGTACAAATACTCTATTAAAAGTCCTTCAAGAAGAATATTACTTGAGTTAAAGTGTGTAAGTATAATTGGGAAAAGATAAAGTATTAATAGTTATATATTTTAATATATACTATTATATATTATATATCATTATTTAAAATGCATTAGTATAAAAGGTATAAAAGGATTTTATTTTTTAGGTGTTGCAATTTATTCAAATGTTTTTTAGGTAGAGGTTAATTACCTGACATTTTATATGACTGCAACTAATAATTATTTTCATTGTGCACCAATATGCTGGATATTTTATAAAAGTGCAGAATTTAAAATAAAATTTATTGTAAATTAATTTTTTTGTTAATTTAAAGGGAACAAATGTTCAAATTTATTAATATGGGAACAAAATGTTTTTTGATGAATGACTCAAATATAATAGTTGGTGTGTTTTAAAGTAACTAAAGCTGAAAAATAATTGTAAGTAAGTAAAAAGTGCAACATTTCACTCTGACATGAAGTGGAATGGAAGTACCAAGTGGCTCAAGTAAAGTATAAATAACCTTTTAGTTGTACTTAATTACAGTACTTAAGTAAATGTATGTATAGTATAGTACTGCACAAAATTAGAGTTCGTCATGTTTTTTTTTGCCATCATATTCTGTGTCTGGTTGGCCTCCATGTGACATCCATGAAACGTGTGTCCTACACTCTGAGTGATGTGCTGCACTGTTGTTGTGCTACAGGAGACGGCGAACTGCTCTATCAGTTGTTAACAGCCATGTGCTGTGGTGATAATGACGACAGCGGACATGTGTGTGCATGCATCTAAAAGTGTTTACTTTCCAGGAAGTGGACATACAATGCTTATACTATCTATAAGCAAAAGCATTTCGTTGACCTTAATTTACCAGTCCAGTCCTCTGCTTTCAAGCCTCTGGCACTGCAAAAAAGGCTGATGGTTTAAATATCTTCTAGGTTCTTTAGGTTTCTCAAACCAGAAAACCTCCACATGCATGTCCCTGAGCAGAACCATAGTATTTGGTTGATTATCTGTGTTGTGGAGAGGAGAGTAAGACGTAGCTGGCAGAGCTGTTTTTATCAGAAAGTCAGATGAGGAGAGAAGTGAGTGATGAAAAGAGATAGAGAGCTGAGATGACAGCTGTTCGACAGAGGGATAGCAGAAGGAGGGAACACATGTGAAACATCACATGTAGTAGGCAGAGGATGCAACACGCTGGAGAGACACAGATGTCCATATGCTAAGAATGAGTGAAATTTCAAGAGAGCTTGAGGTAGGATCGTTTCCAAAAACAAAAAAATTGAACAGTTTGTTGTGAAGCTATGTTTACTGGGTTCACATGGTAATAAGGCTTATGTGAGTGCTTTAGTTGCTGGAAACTGGAGCAAAGCCATCCGTGTTCCTGGGAAATTATATTTTTCAGACTTTGTGGTTTGGTGAGGTCTGCAGTGTGCCCAGATGCTGTTGCCTGCAATGCTAGATGCCAGAACAAAAACTGGTTATTTTATCAGCATTTTCTCATAATCTTTAGAGTAAGGATTTTAGGGCAAAAGCTGGTAGTATAAACATGTGGTATGATTCTACTGAACTGTAAAATAGTACTTGAATAGTAAAGTATTTATTAGTGGGAACATCTTAATATAGAATACATTTATGTGATTTAATCTAGTGTCCAGTGTCATGGTTGCTCTGAAAACTTAAAACTCATTAATATCCATCTTGTAATAAGTGTCATGTGGCAGCTTTAATAATGTTTGATGGTGAAGTTTAGTTTCTAAACTTCGCTCTTGCAAGCCAGAAGAGTTAAGGGGACAAGTGAATCTATGATACTGCATGATAATCTGGTCATTTTATGATGGCTTAGCCTAATTTTATTTTCTTTTTCACGAAATACTGGAGATGGTTAAACTGGCCATAGATGTAGCGACCTGTGATCAGAACCTGGGGTCAGTGGTGGACTGGTCGTTGGTTAATTGGTGTGTTACATTATTATCTGCACTGGGCTTTATGAGTGCTCATCCTCATATGTCAGCAAAAACAAGTTACAATATATCCGTCTGATCTAATTACATCGTTGTTTCACTTGCTTCTTCTAGCCTCAGCTATCAGTCCATCCACCGTCACAGCCCGAACCTGAGAGGCAGCCGTACCCTTCACCTCTGTTTCAGCTGCCATTCCCCACCCAGGATCCCTCCACTCCTCATCAACAAAGCCAGCTCCAGCCTGAGCTACAGCTGTCAGAGTCCCACCCAGGGCACCAAACAAAGCCAGTGTGGATAAACCATCGAAAGCTGCTTCTCTTCCTTTTNTGTCCGTTATATGCTATGTTATTCCTATCTTACTGTACTGTATTTCATTGATAAATGCCTATGATCATTGGGTTCCATTTTTAACCTGGAGGTGTGCCTTCTCCACAATTGTATTCCATTGTTTTGAATTGAGCCTGGCCTACAGCCACAGAAATTCATTCCACAATAAGAAAACAGTTGTTACTTGTGCTTGCATTGAGCCTGGTGCAATATAACACCAAAATGACTAACATGGCAATAGTTATTCAGCAGTGCATGCTAACTGTGTAGGTGGTGGTGGCTTTTCTTCTAGTATTATGTCTTTTGTTTGCACCAACTTCTCCACCTCTGTGGCCCTGCCTTTGTCATCACTATGTGATATTATCCTTATGATGACGCCTCCACATTTACATTTTCTGGCATTTTGTTGTGTTATGTCCTATTGTATTACATGCCTTGTCTTTTCATATAGCCTAACTTTTTTTTATAAATTCCTGTTTGATATGTGTGAATGTGTATGTTCAAAACATTATTTAGCCCCACCCTTCCCATGGCTGTATCAAAAGATAAACAAATAAATAAATAAAATGCTGAATACCAAACATTTTTGTCTGATTTCTCAAATGTCAGCTGTGAAAATGTAGCTCAAGACATAAAATGCATTAGTTTGTGTAGTTTCTGTGGTGGAGGAAGTATTCTGAACTTTAGTATGAGAAATACTCACAAGGTACAAATACTCTATTAAAAGTCCTTCAAGAAGAATATTACTTGAGTTAAAGTGTGTAAGTATAATTGGGAAAAGATAAAGTATTAATAGTTATATATTTTAATATATACTATTATATATTATATATCATTATTAAAAATGCATTAGTATAAAAGGTATAAAAGGATTTTATTTTTTAGGTGTTGCAATTTATTCAAATGTTTTTTAGGTAGAGGTTAATTACCTGACATTTTATATGACTGCAACTAATAATTATTTTCATTGTGCACCAATATGCTGGATATTTTATAAAAGTGCAGAATTTAAAATAAAATTTATTGTAAATTAATTTTTTTGTTAATTTAAAGGGAACAAATGTTCAAATTTATTAATATGGGAACAAAATGTTTTTTGATGAATGACTCAAATATAATAGTTGGTGTGTTTTAAAGTAACTAAAGCTGAAAAATAATTGTAAGTAAGTAAAAAGTGCAACATTTCACTCTGACATGAAGTGGAATGGAAGTACCAAGTGGCTCAAGTAAAGTATAAATAACCTTTTAGTTGTACTTAATTACAGTACTTAAGTAAATGTATGTATAGTATAGTACTGCACAAAATTAGAGTTCGTCATGTTTTTTTTTGCCATCATATTCTGTGTCTGGTTGGCCTCCATGTGACATCCATGAAACGTGTGTCCTACACTCTGAGTGATGTGCTGCACTGTTGTTGTGCTACAGGAGACGGCGAACTGCTCTATCAGTTGTTAACAGCCATGTGCTGTGGTGATAATGACGACAGCGGACATGTGTGTGCATGCATCTAAAAGTGTTTACTTTCCAGGAAGTGGACATACAATGCTTATACTATCTATAAGCAAAAGCATTTCGTTGACCTTAATTTACCAGTCCAGTCCTCTGCTTTCAAGCCTCTGGCACTGCAAAAAAGGCTGATGGTTTAAATATCTTCTAGGTTCTTTAGGTTTCTCAAACCAGAAAACCTCCACATGCATGTCCCTGAGCAGAACCATAGTATTTGGTTGATTATCTGTGTTGTGGAGAGGAGAGTAAGACGTAGCTGGCAGAGCTGTTTTTATCAGAAAGTCAGATGAGGAGAGAAGTGAGTGATGAAAAGAGATAGAGAGCTGAGATGACAGCTGTTCGACAGAGGGATAGCAGAAGGAGGGAACACATGTGAAACATCACATGTAGTAGGCAGAGGATGCAACACGCTGGAGAGACACAGATGTCCATATGCTAAGAATGAGTGAAATTTCAAGAGAGCTTGAGGTAGGATCGTTTCCAAAAACAAAAAAATTGAACAGTTTGTTGTGAAGCTATGTTTACTGGGTTCACATGGTAATAAGGCTTATGTGAGTGCTTTAGTTGCTGGAAACTGGAGCAAAGCCATCCGTGTTCCTGGGAAATTATATTTTTCAGACTTTGTGGTTTGGTGAGGTCTGCAGTGTGCCCAGATGCTGTTGCCTGCAATGCTAGATGCCAGAACAAAAACTGGTTATTTTATCAGCATTTTCTCATAATCTTTAGAGTAAGGATTTTAGGGCAAAAGCTGGTAGTATAAACATGTGGTATGATTCTACTGAACTGTAAAATAGTACTTGAATAGTAAAGTATTTATTAGTGGGAACATCTTAATACAGAATACATTTATGTGATTTAATCTAGTGTCCAGTGTCATGGTTGCTCTGAAAACTTAAAACTCATTAATATCCATCTTGTAATAAGTGTCATGTGGCAGCTTTAATAATGTTTGATGGTGAAGTTTAGTTTCTAAACTTCGCTCTTGCAAGCCAGAAGAGTTAAGGGGACAAGTGAATCTATGATACTGCATGATAATCTGGTCATTTTATGATGGCTTAGCCTAATTTTATTTTCTTTTTCACGAAATACTGGAGATGGTTAAACTGGCCATAGATGTAGCGACCTGTGATCAGAACCTGGGGTCAGTGGTGGACTGGTCGTTGGTTAATTGGTGTGTTACATTATTATCTGCACTGGGCTTTATGAGTGCTCATCCTCATATGTCAGCAAAAACAAGTTACAATATATCCGTCTGATCTAATTACATCGTTGTTTCACTTGCTTCTTCTAGCCTCAGCTATCAGTCCATCCACCGTCACAGCCCGAACCTGAGAGGCAGCCGTACCCTTCACCTCTGTTTCAGCTGCCATTCCCCACCCAGGATCCCTCCACTCCTCATCAACAAAGCCAGCTCCAGCCTGAGCTACAGCTGTCAGAGTCCCACCCAGGGCACCAAACAAAGCCAGTGTGGATAAACCATCGAAAGCTGCTTCTCTTCCTTTTTTGGTTCTCATTATGTGCTGCCATTCTGGGACTCATTTACTACATGTATCACAATGTTCAGAATAGGAGCAATTACCAGGCGGGCACTGGTAAGTTTAGAGAGAAATACAACAATGCAACAACATGATGCAATTATCCAAAATTAGTTATTTTGTTTGACTTATATCTTATTTTTTCTATAGAAACTCCATGTCTGTCCCCGGCCTGCCAGAGGGCCTCGGCCCGTCTGTCCGCGTCTGCTGATCCATTCACGCAACCTTGTGATTACTTCTTGTTCACATGTGGATCTGACAGACTTTCACCAGACAGCGGGGGGAGACAAAGAGGTCAGGGCATCCCTGGACATCCACAGAACCAGAGAGAAAAGGTCATGTGGTCCGAGAGGAGAAGACAAAGTAAAGAGAGAGAAGACATAAATATGAGAGAGGAGAAAATACTGGACAGAAATACTGTGCTGCTGCAATATCTCAGGGAGATTTTGGGTAGGGGTCTGCAACCAAAATGTTTTCTAAAGCAGCTTCATCTAATTGTATATCTGTACAGTATAACAATGTATTGTCTGATTTGTGTTTCTCCTGATCTGTCTGTCAGAATCAAATGACAGACCAGGTAGCACAGCAGTGCAGAAGGCCAAAAGGTTCTACCATTCCTGTTTGGACACCAAATCCATAGAGTCTGCTGGAGCAGAGCCATTCCTCACACTCATCGAGAAAGTGAGACAACTAAATGCCCTTAAAATTGAAATCCTTGATATTTGTAGCAACACCTGCGGTTACTGTTGGCAACAGCAAGTGCAGTTTAATATGACAGGTTTGTCAGAATTTACTACAACAAAAGAGCAATTGGTGTGATTCTGTTCTGAATTCTGTGAGAAACTGTGGTATGATGCACATGGCACGAGCCTGCAAACCAGCAGGCCATGGTGAAAGAGGAGTTTGGTCACCTCGCTGAGAGTTGGAGGTGTGCAGCCTGCAGCTCTTCATCTAAGAGCTCAGTATGGCTGGTCCTTCTCATTCCATTGCTCCCTGCAACATTTCATACTTAATTGACATAAAAAAAAAGGTCTAAAGTGAAATGTCTGAGCAGCTGTTGGATGGATTGAAATGAAATTCCAATCTGTTAAATACTTTGGTTTATGACCAAGCATCTTCACTTCTAATAACATTCCCATCAGCATCAACTCCACTTATTATTGTGCTTATTGTTAATCAGCAAATGTTTGCTAACAAACTAAGTTGGTGTAGCAGATTAAAACGGCTGCAGCTAGCTAGTAAAAGCTAATTCAGCTGTTATTGTTTGCAGGTGGGAGGTTGGGCAGTGTCAGGCCAGTGGAATCAGACCGATTTTAACTCCACTCTGAGCATACTAATGAGAGACTACGCCACCTTTCCATTCTTCAGCGTCTATGTGGGCAAAGACCCAAATGAAATTGCCCGTGGGACAACCAAAAAATACATACAGGCCAGTATCCATTAGGATAATTCAAGTCCTAGCAAGCTTGTGTGAGCGCTGGCACAGCAAAGTGGGCTTGTGTTATTGCTTTAACTCCAGTCTCTTCTTTGTCAACAGATTGATCAGCCTGATCTGTTGATCCCGATTGAGTGGAACAGCAGGACACAGAAGTCTCAAGCTAAAACTCAGGTTAATGATTTAGTCACACCCCTGTTGATTTAAGAAACAGTTTTGGATGAATACAACAATATTCATCCACTAATGTGCCTTTATTGTTACCTGTCTCTTTGCATCCAGACGCTACGCCCCTTCTTGGCATCATGTGAGAGGTACCTGGCACTTCTGGGGGCTCCGCCCAGCAGCAGCTTAACCTATGTGGGCATGTTCATCTCTCTGTCCTCCGAGCTCGCTGTGGCTGCTGCACCTCTGCACTATCGCTTGTCGAAAGGGCAGCTCTTTCAGCGACTGACAATCAAAGAGCTACAGGTGCTGTAGGAGGACGACGTGTCACTATATACACACATACTGTGTTTGAATCTGCTGTTATAACTATTACTGTTGTTAATTTATACTTTTTGTATATATGCCAACAGAGACAGGCCCCTGCCATTGATTGGCTGGGCTGTCTGCAGGCCACTTTCCATCCACTGCCCCTCATTGAAGATGATCATGTCCTTCTGCATAACCTACCATATATTGTGCAAATGTCCCGCATCATTGGTAAATGGCTGAACAAGCACGAGCTGAGAACAAGGTACTGTTAGCGATTCAAACAACCCACAATAAAATATGCACTGACTCTTTTCTTTTTTGACCTTGTACTACCACATTTGATTTCACTCAGAGCCCCCCTTCATACCTACATGTTCTTCAATCTGCTGCACACCCTGATGCCCGCTCTGGACTCCAGATTTTCTCAAACAGCGAAGAATTTGTCTGTGGCTCTGGGGAACAGCGAAGGGGTGAGTGAACACACATAGCCCACATAGTATTTTTAAAAAGATGACAACTATTAGGTGGTTTGTTGAGTCACCTCTTTTACATGGGCCTCTTCACCAGGCAGCCCCTCGCTGGAAACACTGTGTGTTGGAGACTGAGAGAGGATTTGACTTAGTTCTTAAAGAGCTTCTCAGTGAAAGGACAGCACACAGAGAGGCAAGTAGCCATCAAGATGATTTGGGACGTAATGGATTAAACACAAGTCATAAATTAGGCTGACATAAAATGTATTTATTTTATTTTTTATTGGCAGGCAGAGGAGATTATTCAAAATATCTTTTCCTCCTTCAAGTCCACATTACATGAACTCAAGTGGACAGATAAGAAGTCTCTCCAGTTCGTCATGAAAAAGGTTACACATTTATCAAGAGCTGTCACTGTGCTAATCTTTTAAAAACAGCATTTTGTTGGTGTTTTGATCACAATACTAACCTGTTTACCTCCAGGTTCAGTCTTTAATTCCAAGACTTTGGACTCCAAAAATGATCTCTGGTGAGACTGAGCTTGACCTGCTTTTTTCCGAGGTATGTGGCAGAGCTGCAATGGCACTGACATATTAGATGTTTAAAGATGTTAATGTCTTTATTAACCTGAGTAAAGCCCATCTAAACTCTAAAATTTCATTAAAATAAAACAAAGAATAATCTTGACACTGTATGATTCCAGGTGATAATCAGCAATCACAGCTTCTTCTCCAACTACGTCCAGCTGCTGTCCTTGTGGCAAAAGAGGCGCAATCAGCTCCTGACTGACGGGACCGAGTCCACTGATATGTAAGTGTCTGCCTTTAGTATTGAGAGCTGATAAATATGAAAGTTTTGAGCATGTATTTTATCTTTTCTAATTTTCTTTTAGCCTTTCTGTCACACCAGTCCTCCTGGGTAATGAGCTCCTCTTTCCCATGGGAATGTTTGTCCATCCTCTCTTCCATCCTACCTATCCGAGGTAAAGTGTACTATGTGTGTATTATGAGAATACTATGTTGTTTTCTTTTTAGAGTTAATACTGAACGTTATAAAATAGAATTTGCATTACTTTTTTGTATTTTTTAACAGGGCAATGAATTATGGTGTAATAGGTTTCCTCATCGCCAAAGATATCCTCCACTTGGTCCTGCCTGACAGTAAGAGTCTGTCTCTCATAATGTTTAGGTTACATACAAGGTTAATTAGTGTTTTACAGACATTGAAACTATCATTTCTACAGTTTACTCAAAGATTGTTTACTGGAATGTCATATAAATCTCTCTGTTGTGGTGTAGTTTATTCTCAGAGTGAGACAGTGCAAGCTGTGGGGGAATGTGTGTGGGCTCACTACCTCACTGTGACAGAGAAAACAGGCCAGGGTGGAGCGCTGTCTCTCTCAGCAGCACAGCAGCAGGAGCTGTGGGTGCAGTATTCTGCACTGCAGATAGCATTGCAGGTCAGTAGCCATCTTCAGGCTTTAATCTGTATGTGTGCAACAAAATTAAGCTGATACTTGAAACATTATATCTACATCTTGCCTCAGGCTTATCATCAGAGCTTAAAGAAGCATCCAAGTGACACCTCGATCTCAGGACTTTCATACACTCATCTGTTTCTCACATCTTTTGCTCAGGTACTATGCTTTGAGTATTAGGTTTTGATTTAAATCACCCTTTCTCTCACCTTCTGATCTTGTTAATGCATGTTTTCTAGGTTAACTGTGACTCAGACCCATACCGTGAATTCTTGCCCTTGGAGCCATCCTTCTTGATTACAGTCATTTGTACCAAATCAGACCTGTGTCCTAAAAGTCTACTGTGTCCAAATAAAAACCAGCAGCATTCATTACAAACATGCTGAATACTAGATGTCCATCAGGTTTTGTTTTGTAGTTACTGATTATTATGGATAGTCCTGCAATGAAAATATAGCTTATAAACATATTTTTGGTGAGACCTTTGTTACAGTATGTGAAAAGCACAGAAAAGGAAACACTGACATTTTTGTATAGTTATTGTTGAGACATGTTTGCATTTCCATAGATTACACAAGGGTTTGTGTAAATAAAATAAATGTTTGCAAAACTATTTTCACTAAATGTTTCACAGTCTCACTTTATATAGGGCCATGGTTATAACAATTAGTTTTAAATTACCTCCTGATTAAACCACAGTTTAGTTTTGTCTCCTAGGTTTTGACCAACATAGCAACTACAGAACTGTTATTTTTTTAAATGAAATCACTAAATTACCATTTGACCCCTGTAAAACTTTTCAACAAAATCATGGGCAGTTTCCATGTTTCCTTTTTGAAACATGAAATAGGCCAACAGTAAACATGAGAAGGAAAGACAGGGCCAAAAAAGCCTCTCTAAGGGGGGCACAGGGAAATGATAATGGCAACATTAAAGAAAGAGAAAAAACATGTTTGAGGGCAATAAAAAGAACAGGGAGACCTGCTAAAAGGTCAACTGGAAAAGGCCTTGGAAAAGCAGGAGCTAAGCGTTTGGGCCGACTACTGAAACGAGCCATCCAAGACCACGAGGAGGCCACAGTAAAGGGCAAAGTCTCTCTGCCAAGTGAGTAACTGATGCTAACAGCCATTTAAGCTAGGCGCTAGCTAACTGCAGCTAGCTAGCCAAAGTGATATTTAGCTAAACCTTAATGATCTTAAAGTTAACTAAAGCGATTAAATATTCACTTTGTATCTTTTGTTTTAAAATCTTTAAGTCTTTATAAAAATATATTTAAAAAAATATATTTCAACATGCTCAGGAGAACTTTTAACCTAGCTTGGGATGTTTCATGTGGTGTCACTTTAGTAACAGATTGAGCTTTGGGAGATTTAAGTCTGGCATGTACTTTTTTTTTTATTACATTTTTTTCATGGTACACTTTGCATCATTTCATTTTTATGTGTGTCTGTATAAATGCAACATTATTTGCTAAACAAAATGCTTTAACAAACTGATGGTTCATTTCTATTCACTTTGAATTTCAAATGGATGAAAAAAGCTATTAAAAATTAAGTCACTATACAGCCCATTACGAATATATCAAAACAAATATACAGTGAATCAATGGCAGTTTTCTTTTATTGAGTAGCTGAACATTTAATTTCATAACATGATGCATGCTGAGGGCTTTGACCTGCTGTTTAAAAGGCCATTTTGTACTGCCAGAAATACAAATCTGGGGAAAGATGCTTAAGCTTACATGTATTTAAGATATGTGCGCCCAATAGTGGTCAAATTTAAATATGTGTGTTCAGTCTAATACAACTGGAATCAACTTATATATTCATAAAAGTCCGAGGATATGAATGGGGCTTTCACAAGATTTTTTACGATTACATTTTTGTAACACAACTAAGTTAATGTGTATTCAGTCACAAAACTAACATTTATTTTAAATTTCATTTTTGTCCTTGGAACAATATTAAAATGTTTTGATGTGTCACACAACCTTATTGTGTTTATTCATCTTTTAGAGACTCCTGTTCGCCTTTTCAAGCATCAAATTCAAACTAAGGCTGAGAATGCACCTAAGAAAAACACTGCAAAGCCACCCTCACCTCCTGTCTCCCAGCTCATCCTGAGTATGGTTTCCCAGTGCAAACACCAGGGTGGCATGTCTATGGCAGAGCTCAAGCAGATGCTGGCTGCTGGAGGCTACAATGTTACCAAGAACAGCAGGCAGGTGAACGTTGTGACCAGAAGGCTGGTTAACAATGAGACACTTGTACGAACTACAAGAAATGCATCATTCAGAATCAACAATAAGGTAAAATAATCTTTGCCTTTTGTTAAAATGTTTGAATATACATTTATGCTTAGTAAACAAGGCTCATGACACTGAATGGCAAAACATAGTTAAGAAAATTGCTGCTGCAGTGCTGGCATGAGAATGGGGCATTGAAAGTCAATCCATCACATGTGATACAGTGTAACCAGTGTAAACCAAAATAACCTTTTATTTGTAATCCCTTATATTCTACAAAAAAAACAGGGGCAGACAGATACAAATCAAGTATGGATAAGCAGTGTAAAATCCCCCAACCCAAAAGCAGATCTGAAGCAAGGCAAAACAGTCAGGCAAAACAAAAAAGGAGCAGAAAAGTCACAGCGACCAGCCAGAAAGACTCCAAAACTGAAAGGCAAATCAAACAAACCAGAAGTCAAGACTCACAGAGCAGCAGCCAAATCGCACAGAAGAAAAGGCAGGACTCGCAGAGCAACAGCCAAGCTGCACAAAACAAAAGGCAAGACTCATAAAACTACAGCCAAATCCCACAAACCAGGAAGGAAGACACCAAAGTCAAGACAAAAATGGCCAAAACCAGCAAGGAAGAATCACAGATCTGTAACAAACCGAGCAGCACTAATTAGAAAGGCACCTAGGAGAGCTAAAATGGCTCTGAAAAATCGACCAAAACCAAACCGACATCCATATAAATCTTCTTGGAGAAGGCAGCAACCAAGACAGAGGCCTTCTAGAACAAGATCAAGATTAAATACACAGCATCCTTTGGTTGCCAGCAGGCGCGCTTACTACTATTACGATTAAAATTTAGAGTCGCTTGTGATGATCAGTAATAAACTCAAACTAGCAACCTGAAATTGTATATTTTCTTTTAAAAATGTATATTTTAATGTCTCTGAACCCCTCAGTCGATGTGAAACGAAATTGCTCAGCATTTGGTTACATACTTTAATGCAACTGATTCATTGAAAATCCAGAACTTTACAAATGATGCAGTTGATAATATTACAAAATGAAGTCACACTTTTACATGAAAAGGGGAGCACTGGGTGGAGAAGCCTACATATGTTCCACATTGTGGCCAGTCACCATGATATAAATGTACACATACAGTGTGTAACAGGATACATATCTGTAGTCCACATAGCAACACTGGTAAGGTTGCCATGTACATCTCTAGTCCATTAAAAAAATAGTCCATGTACGCTGCACACTCTTCCTGGTCAACATCAGTAGTTCATTGACCATTTGTCACAGGACACCCCACACTTCCTCAAAGGCAGAGCACATCTTGGCACAGGTCAGTGCTGCAGAGAGGGGGTAGTTACTGATGGACACAGTCTTCTCTGTGTAGTCCACATTCACCTAATAAAAACAGAAAGTCAGTAACACATATAATTGATACTTAAAGCAGTAAATCCGCTACCATCTAGAGTGAGTACTCACTGCTCCATGTGCAAATGCTCCAATCACTATTGCAGCTGGTCCCTCTGGCACCAAAGTCCGGGGGCAAACAGCCTCTCCGGCAGAGAAGGAGGTGGCAATGCGGGGGCAGCCAGGAGGCAGGTGGTCAGACACTGGGTTTTTAATCATCCTCAGTAGCTTTTGAGGGCCATCAGCTGCCCTGACACTCAGCTTGTGAAGTAGCTGAACTAAGATAGAAGAAGAGAAGAATGATTAGGAGTTCAGCTCAAGAGAGGACAGGAAAAACATCACACAGTAGAGTTGGTGTTTTGTACTATGTCAACACAAAGATTAAGTCCACATAAGTAGATGTAGTTAACACACAGAAAGCATTTAACACAGGTAGTTTACCCATAAGGCCACAGAAGCGACTGAATGTTCTTGGTATGCGGGTCTGTGGGTTGATCTCTATTAAGGCATTTTTCTCTGTGTGGATGTAAACCTGCAATAGGCCTGCCCTGTTCAGTGGACTGTCCATCAACATTAGCAGGCACTGGTAACAGGAAAAAAGACATTTAAGATTCCTTATTTATAGAGTCCTTTATCACTGTAATGTCCTGAAAACCTTAACATGGGAAAAAATGTTTACTTTACTACTACACAAATATAAATGTTAAAATAACAGACATAACCTTTTGCTAAACCTTTTATTCAGCAGAAAATAAGACTGAAGACTACAGATGCAATATATTTAATATGATAAACACCTTTAATACAGAGCTCCTAACTTGTGTTATTAAATAAACTTGTCAGTGCTCCCTGGTGTACAAACAGAGTACTCGTGACAGTTTCCATAATACTGCAAAAGAGCACAACTGCTATACTTTGTACATATGACATGTAAATTGATACCAAAATATCTGGGATAAGTCAAACTCAGGCATGATATAGCCATTATAGCAATCAGGTTACATTTTAAGTCTCATTCTTCAAGTAACAACAGGATGACGAATGGTCTCTAGTATAGTTAGATCCACGTGTCTTTTTTTAGTGATTCAAATAATAAATACTTGAAATAAAGTGGAGTTACCTGATGCGTGATATCTGGTCTTATATTGCCTGGATTCCTTCCACTTTTCACGATCATGTTTTTGTGTTGGTCGCAGTTTAACAGCTCAAAGGTTTTTCCAACCTGGGAAACAGAGAACATGCAAACAACACAAACTGAACGGTTGTACCTTCACTTATAGTGTATACATTTATGTTAACGTATGGTACTGATGTCACTTGCACTTAGCAGGCAGGAGCTGCATCACAACAACATACAAAGATAAACCTGACGCTTTACCTTCACTGTTTCTAACGATGCTCCCTCCAGAATAACAACTAATCTCCTCTCTGCCATACGGTCGTGTAGGCTACGAAGGTGTTTGGCCGGTTTTGGTTCATATTCGTCCAAATGTTCCAGACCACGCTTCTTCCCACCAGGAGCCGCCATGATGCTTGCAGTTGGACTGTCGCGGAATGTGTGCGTCACCACAAAGTGCGCGTTCACTGACAAGTACTTATTAATTGTTGATTATTAAGTGCCAAGCTTAGCTCCTTTGACGCATCTACCGTCTTTTAAATTCTGTAATAATGTTATTATGCTTACTGGCATTTTATCTTTTAAAAACTTTGTATTTTTTACTGTCTTTTGTGTGCGCGCGCATGGCCACTGGCAGTCCGTCACCTATGTGCGCCGGATGTTCCTCTACAACGTGTTGAAGGAAAATTCACGTGTGGGCATTTTATCTTACATCGTGGATTCGTAATTTGGATCTAAAAGGAGCAGATTCGTTGGTGAGTATACTCAGTCAGACAGTGCTAACAACTGAGGTCTTAGTCTTGTCTGTAAAAAGGCGACATGTGAAGTTGGGTCAACATATTCCGTCTGTAAATAGTTATTGCTGTTTATTCTGTCAATACTTCGTCACTGCAAAAGTACAAAAGCGTTTGAACGCTTCTAAATTTAACATTTGTGGAAGCTAATTTGTCAGCCCTGTAATTTTACATGTATACGAATGGAATAAGCGAACAAGTAAAACGTATGTAAATATGTGGAACGAAATAATCTATGAGACTGTCAATTGCAAATGGCTCTTAATCACATGCTAAATAAGATTTCTGTGATTGTGCTAACCTTACCAATGGTTACAACCGGCATGTCTTTAATTTCATAGAGAACTATGCACCCCCTGTCATTAAATATAACCTAATAATGATTCCAGAGTGAATCAAACAAATAAATATAAAAAAGTTTTAGATCCTTACAGCTTTCTTAACACAAAGTGATTAAATTTAGTATCTTGCTAAGGAATTCAGGGTTACAATTTGTTGTCTGTTGTATCTTTTTCCAATAGGTAAATAATTAAACAATTAAGTTTTAAAACAAGTAATGTTTATCTAATATAATGCCTGATCATATTTTTGTATTTCATTTTACAGTGAACCTGAATTAAGCTTAAAAGTGATAGTGCTTAAGGGATGTAGTGGATTTTACTCAAGTTCAGTGCATCATGCTGTAACTTACTGTATCTGAATATGTTTAGGTATACGTATGTTTTGTTGTTTACCCAAACCTCCCCGCCAGCTGTCTCATTGGCTAAAGACAGTGCTAACAGTAACATGTGGTCATATAGATTTACATTGTTATTTTGCACAGAATCTAAAAAGACAAAACATTATTTTCGTCTGCGTTTTCAGACTACTCGTGCAGCTCAGAGTCATGGGTCGGAAGTTGGATCCCACCAATAAGGTGAAGAGAGGGCCGGGTAAAAAAGCCAGGAAACAGCAAGGAGCAGAGACAGAGTTGGCCAAATTTATAAATGATGGTAATTACCGTGCCTACCATATCAGCTATTTATAAAAACACACACATTCACTCTAAAAACCTCTACTGTAGTCAGCTTGTCCTGCTGACTGCATTGCTATGGCTTCTTGGTCAAAGTGTTTCTTTTGTGTTAACAGAGGAAACAGGACCAAAACGCCTGTCAAGTAGAGCCAGGAAGAGGTAAGAGGTTGACCTATTAAGTCACATAAAATAACATTACTCATTCAGGTTGCATACTACAAGTTGCTCATGCATAATTTTATATTACAGAGCTGCAAAAAGATTGAATTTGAAAAAGCCTAAAGATGCTGCTAATGACCAGCCTAAGAAAGGTAAATGCGCCAGTGTCGGTGACTCTGGTTGTGATGTTTTCTTTGTAAATTAATGCAGATATTTTTTATGGAACAACAAATTGTTTTTAATTGCATTATATACACACACACAGTTTTGGTGTCCTTTTCTTTTTCTCTAAAGGATTCACTGATGAGAACAGTAAATGGCTGAAACCAGCAAAGAGGAAGCGCAAAATTGATGAACCTGAGAGTGAAGATGACAGTGATGAGCACTGGGAGGAAGAGGAAGATGAGGAGGAGGAGGAGCAACTACAGAAGAAGAAAGAGGGGAAAGACCAGGGAAAGAAGGGTGCCAAATTAGGAGTGAAAGAGGAGGAGGAGAGTGACAACGATGAAGATGAAGACGACGACGATGACGATGACGACGAAATGGTTGATGACTATGGTACACTCGATGATGGTAGTGGTGAGGAGGCAGCTGAAGAAGACAGTGATGGAGAGGAAGTACGTGAACCTGTTGGGCCTGAACTTTTCTTTATCAACCACCACTTTGTTGAAAATTGGACTGAAATTGTGATTCATATTTCACACTTTGATTGCTGTGATTCTCAGTTTTGTTGGAGTCCAGATATTCCCCCACTTCACTGTTGAAACAGTGCTGTTGGGTATCATGACAGAATTCAACTGCTGTCGTTTCATTTTAAGGGTGTGGTAAATATATAGTAATTATAATTTACTGACCATTTTCCTCTTTGTTTTTGTTTTCCATTTAGCTTCTTCCCATTGAGCGTGCTGCCAAGAAAGATAAAAAGCTGAAGGAAACTATGGGTCTTGAAAGAGATGATGATGAAGATGATGATGAGGAGGAGGAGGAAGAAGACGACGACGACGACGATGATGATGATGATGATGATGAGGAAAATAAATCAGATGCTGACATGGATGAGGGAGACACAGTACAAACAAACATTGATGAGGATCAGTTTAGGCTTCCAGGGGCAGAGCAAAGTGAGAAAGATTTCTCCTTTCTTTTAAGACAGGAAGTGTAATTGTTTTGCAGAAAGTCAAAATCCCTTTCTTATCTGCATTTTAGGTGTCCTGCCTCTAGACCTGAAGACCATCCATCAAAGAATAAAGGACAACATTGATGTTCTCTGTAATTTCTCAACGAAAAGGGAGGAGGGGAAAGAGAGAGCAGAGTATATCTCACTCCTGAAGAAAGATCTCTGTACTTATTACAGCTACAACAACTTCCTCATTGAAAAGTTAATAGACCTCTTCCCTCTTTCAGAGGTGGGTGATTTTTATTTCTTTGCCCCCTATAGTGTCATCACTGAAATTCTGATCTTCTGATCATGAGTTTGGACTGCATTGAGTTAAGAAAGTAATTATTCTTTCTTGCTTACAGCTGGTTGATTTTCTTGAAGCTAATGAAATCCAGAGGCCTGTGACTATCCGGACCAACACACTGAAAACAAGGAGGAGGGACCTTGCACAGGTAACTGGTCAGAGTGAGAGACTAAATGCTTGTAAATCAGCTCACTGAAGCTAAATTTAAGCATTATTTTAACTGGTTTGTTAAAAGGATTTAATGACTCTATCTGTACACTGCAGATTGAAAACGTACAAATGTTTGTAGTTGGGCTTTCATTTTGATTCTTGAATTAACACAAAAGCATTGAACACAGGGCATTGTTTAGTGTTAGATGCTGCCTTCATTTGATAAACTCAGTGGTTTGTGTATTTCCTCATTTAGGCCTTGATCAACAGAGGAGTGAACCTTGATCCACTGGGAAAATGGTCCAAAGTTGGTTTGGTCATCTATGACTCCTCAGTACCTATAGGCAAGTTTAAGCACCTTCATGTGCACAATCTGACTTGAGCCATTAAGGATCTTTAAACATTTTGAAATGTCAGGTTGACACGAGCTTTGATTGTAATTCTCTCTGTATTTTAAAACAGGCGCAACCCCAGAGTATCTGTCTGGTCAGTACATGCTGCAAGGAGCCTCCAGCTTTCTGCCTGTTATGGCGCTCTCTCCACAAGAGGGAGAGTTAGTGCTGGATATGAGCTCAGCTCCAGGAGGCAAGACCACCTATATTGGTAAGCTATGCTGCATTTACACTTTGTATAATTTACAGTTAACATCAGTTTTGTCAGGATGTTCAAAGTGTGTAACATAGACTTGGACTTTGGCCTAAAAATGTGGAAAACTATTGATTTTTTTATCAGATCCAAATGTGATGTGTTAAAATTCCTTCTTTATTTCACCAACAATTCAAACCCCAAAGATATTCAGTTTACATACATTTTCATACATGAAAAATGAGGCCATTAACTAATTACATCTAAAAAGCTGGATACAGTGAAACATCCACATTTTTGCTTGAAGTGTCAATGAAAGAATTAAATCATTTCAGAACGGCTGCAGATTACTTTCATATAGATCAATGACTGACTAATCTAAGCTGCAATTTAGAATAAAGGCCAATGCAAACTTGTCACACATGCAAATGCAAATTAAATCTGTTTAACACTCCACCTTTAGCTCAGCTGATGAGAAACACAGGCGTGATTGTGGCTAATGACGCCAACGCTGAAAGATTGAAGAGTGTGGTGGGCAACATCCACCGTCTGGGGGTCACCAACACTGTTGTCTGCAACTACGATGGAAGGCAGTTCCCAAAGGTATTGTTCATACATATGCAGAAGAACGCATTACATTCAGTCACGAGTGTGATTATTGTGTGCTGACTTTTTGAAAATGTTGCGTACAGGTAATGGGTGGGTTCGATAGAGTGCTGCTGGATGCCCCGTGCTCAGGCACAGGAGTCATTGCTAAAGATCCAGCTGTGAAGACAAGCAAGGTAAAACACAATTCATTGTTTACATGTACACAGATATAGATTCATACTTCTGGATTTAAATCAGGTTTAAAACTTCTGTCTTCCTAACAGGATGAGGCAGACATCCATCGCTCTGCTCACCTGCAGAAAGAAATGATTCTATCTGCCATTGACTCAGTCAATGCTGAGTCGCCCTCAGGAGGGTATCTGGTCTACTGCACATGTTCAATAATGGTATGAGTGTTGTGTGTTAATCTTATTTAAAATAAGTTTTGGCATATTTGGAGGTGAGGAATTGATGTTGATCAAAATGTCCTCCACCAGGTGGAGGAGAATGAATGGGTGGTGGACTACGCTTTAAAGAAAAGGAACGTCAAATTAGTCCCCACAGGACTTGACTTTGGCAAGGAAGGCTTCACCAGGTAAATAGGACAATCAGTGTACATTTTCACTAATCAGTTGTGTTATTACGCTGATCTTCAGTCATAAAATAACATTTCTTTTCTTTTAGGTTCAAAGAGCGGAGATTCCATCCTTCTCTGCGCCTGTCACGCCGGTTTTATCCTCATTCCCACAATATGGACGGGTTTTTTGTGGCCAAGCTAAAGAAATTCTCCAATGTAATTCCAACAGCACCGGCAGGAAAAGGTAACACTTTCTCTTATGGACACATGCCAACATTCATTGCAATAGTTTCCTTGGTTAGTATGAACTCATCCCCTGTGTCTGTTATTTATATAGAAGAGGAAAATACAGATGCTCCTGAGGCTACAGTTATTACAGACTCTCCTGAAGAGAAACCATCCAAAAGTGACAAGACAAAGAAGACTGCCCCTGGCAAGGCAGGCGGCTTAAAGGAGAAAACCAAAGCCAATGGAACAGCTGCCAAGAAAATGGAAAACGTCAAGCCAAAAGGCAAAAAGGACTCACCCGCTGGACCAAAAAAGGCAAAGGTCGCCAAGATGGATGGAGAGACTGTGACAGGGGTAAAAGCTAAGAAGCCTGCAGCAGAGACAGCTCGTGAGGATAAAGCATCAAAGGCTGAGAAAAAGGAAGGAAGCAAATTTGAGAAACAACACGACAAAAAGAGAAAAACACCCATGAAAGCAACAAATCGAATTGGAAAGAACAAATTCAAAAAACTGAAGCACATGTTGGAAAAACAAGATGCAGAGTGACGGTGTGATAAAGTGTACAACATTATGTAATTCAGCTAAACAGTTTTCAGATTGTTGTTATTTCAGGGCAGATATGCTGTCTGTGTTTGTCAGATATGATTGTCATGCTCGTGTACAAATGAACTGGACTGGTCAGCAGTGCTCTCCCCCAAGCTGGGTGCTCCCTTTTTTATTTGTATTACAGAATATTCATTATGTTTGTCTGTTGATTTAATGGCAGAGTGCGACGACTTCCATAATTCTGTGAAACATAATAAATCTTTTAAGGTATTTTTCTCATCACTTGTTTGACTCATCATTCATTGGTGGGAAGATTACACCTGGATCATCTGGTTATTTGATGGGTAGATCTAAATTTTAAAGCCAGCAATGGAAATAAATTTAGGCAATTTAACAGTTTTGACTTGACCATACCATTTAGACATCTACAGTTTCTATTTTGACTTTTCATTTTAGAATTTATTAGTCATAGCAGTTTTGGAAACTTATAGTTCAAATTTTATTTTAAGAAACTAATTTTCAAACAAACAAATTAGCATTTTAAATTACAATTCGCCACAAATTTTAGTGGTTTGTCATTCATCCAAATGTGATTTAAATTTGAGCACTGACCGGCCAGAATGTATTTATAACCTCAGAAATACACTGCTTATATCTTTAATATAAATCCTGTCAATTTTTAAATGTATAAGGGGTTAGCCATGTGTCTGCTAGCACTGATTACGTTGATGAGTTTACGTGGGGGAAAAAAAACCTTTGGGTTGCGAATTTGTGCTGGATAGACCTCACTAGCGTTGTCAAGCGTGTGGAAACAACCAATCAGACTGCTCGATTTCGGACCGGAAGCTGTGTTGTTTACATTTTCTAAGATGGCGGCGGGGATGTATTTGGAGCATTATTTGGACAGTAAGCGATTTATTACGTGTTAATCATATTAGAAAGAAGTACAACATTTCTAGCTCGTTTTGTACTCTGTCGTCCTGTATAAAACATGTTTTACAGCTACTCCGCGTGCAGAACCGGCTGCTTAAGCCGTTTCCCGACGGTCCACGGGTTTAGGCTCAGTCTATTTGCTGGGACAACGCATCCCACCGTAGTGAAGACAGGATGCTGTTTGAGATTGTCCAGCATACACGCTGTTTAAGCCGTACATTACAACCTATTTTAAATTAACTTATCAAGAAAAGTATCTTGTCTTTGTTCATCTTGTTTTCACCACAACACTAGTGCATGCTAGCTCACGCGCTATCGTTAATGGCAGCCGTAGCATCATCCAGCGCGTATGAGTAAGCGGGCTATCCAGCTTGCATCAACATTACTGTTTTGCGGTGATCTCGTGTGATTAAACTATTTGTCTTCCCCTCCACCACACCAGGCATAGAAAACTTGCCCTTCGAGTTGCAGAGAAACTTTAATTTGATGAGGGATCTAGATCAACGCACAGAAGGTGAGAACAAAGCACCGTGGGTTTGGTTTGGATTTTAACCCTGGGATCCAGTGAAAACGCATGTCGTATTCACTCCATTTTGTAAAATTATTCATAGAACACTGCACCACACCTATGCCACAACTTTTAACAATATTATGTAGTTTTGCAGTGGTTTTCCCGTAGGTCTTGAATATACTTAAAGTTAATCAATTCAGGACTGTAATCGCTCTTTGATCAAACTGCTCATAGCCAGTGTCCACTTAAGTACTATAACCTGTGATGAGGAATCATAAGTAGTCATTAAATCATTTTAAAAGAGACAAGTCAAAATAATGATGCACAAGTTTTGTATCAGTGGTGACACTGACTAACAGTTGCACTGTTTTTCCTGTTTCTCTCTTTTAGATCTTAAGGGGCAGATCGACTCCCTAGCTAAAGAGTACACAGCCAATGCCAGGACTCTTTCTTCTGAACAAAAGCTGTCAATACTGAGACAAATTCAGCAGTCTTACAGTAAATGCAAGGAGTTTGGAGATGATAAGGTGCAACTAGCCATGCAGACCTATGAGATGGTTAGTAATTTTAAAATTAACATTATGCTTTTACATGCATCTGTAGGTAAAGAGTTGATACCTGAACTGTGAATGCACATGAAATATGCACCACATTCAGTCTGCTGAAGTCCTCTGATTTGCAGGTCGACAAACACATCAGACGTCTTGACACAGACCTGGCTCGGTTTGAGGCTGACTTGAAGGAAAAACAGATAGAGAGCACGGACTATGATTCCACCTCCAGTAAAGGGAAGAAAGGTTTGTGTCCATTACATTTACTCAGTGACTTTTTCCTTGTTTTTGCACTGATGGCAGAACTGAGAGGAATACTAAAGTGGTTGTGCAATTCCAGGTGACTCCAGACAGAAGGAAAAGAAGACGGCTAAAACGAGGTCTAAAGTGAAGAGTTCAGATGAAGATGGCAGTCCCAAGAGTGCACAGAAGAAAGTCAAACTCCTTCAGCCGTATGTTATGCATCTACTTTTGAGCTTATGATGGCCAAGTGTTAACCTTTCATAAAGCTAATCAGCTTTAATTTATTTTATGATCATACTTTTAATCTCACTCCCTTATGATCAGAGGGGAATTCAACAGCCCTTCAACCAACTTTGGGAATGTGCACCCCTCTGATGTCTTGGACATGCCAGTGGACCCCAACGAACCCACCTACTGTCTGTGCCATCAGGTCTCTTACGGCGAAATGATCGGCTGTGACAACACTGATGTGAGTTTTGTTTTATGGTCTTAGTTTTTGGGTTGTGATTTAATATTTTGAAAGATTTTATTTAAGAATATAAAAGTAGGTCAGATTAAAGCTACAAAAAGGACAATGCAAAAGCTCTTGGCTTTGTTTTTGTTTGTTTTTTTGATACATCAGTCAGACTCAGAGAAGTGTTGGACGACGAAGGGGAGAATGTTTTATCTATGTATCTTTGGCCCACACTGGTTAAAAGAAAAGTAAAGGAAATAGAGAGCTTACAACATGGTGCTTATTCCAAATACAAGTACAGAACCAATCAAACAGACATACATAGAAAGTATATAATGAAATCCATCCATCCATCCATTTTCTGTAACTGCTTTATCTCTGTCAGGGTCACAGGGGTGCTAAAGTCATTGGGCAGAAAACATGTAATGGAATACATATGGCAAATATTGAGTAAAGACAATAATTATAAATGATTATAATTCTTTATAGTCATTAATATCATATTTAGACCTAAGAATTTCCATGTAGATATGTTCCATTTGGATTCTGTATCTGTTTCTCTTACTGCTGGTTTGTTGCAATGCAACAGAACAATGAATGAATGTAGAAAATGTACGTATTAATTCCATGGGACCTTAAATATGAATGGCCTGTCCAAACAATTTCTGTTATTTTGTGTTTTATTAGCTTAAATTAAATTAGCGTTAAACATCAGATATCTATCGCAAAGGTCACCAACAATGCACTTTAATAGCGTGACCCTGAAATTGAGATTCTTATGTAATCATACTGATTGAAAAAATAGGCTCGGATAAGGTTAAGTTCTAATTATGTCATATAAAAATAAAAAGTAATTGGCAGAGTACACGGATGTTGGGAGTCTCTCGGTTCCTTACTCTGTAGAGAAGGTCACAGATGACGGGGCCAGTGATTACTCGTATTGTTCATAATGACTGTCTTTAAAAGTAAAGTTGTTTGTCTGGACTGAGTGTTCTATTTGGAGGAATATTTAATAGTACATTATTGTTTTTGTCTTTGCTCCAGTGCTCCATTGAGTGGTTCCATTTTGCATGTGTGGGCCTAACAACTAAACCAAGAGGCAAATGGTAAGACACTCAATGACTGAAATTGAGGCTCTGCTATAATATTTTCAGTATGTGCAATAAAAGTTATTACCTTTTAATGTCAGTCAACAAAATGTTTTTGCCTTGTTTTCTTCTCTGTGTCGCTCAGGTATTGTCCACGATGCTCTCAAGACAGAAAGAGAAAATAAACCTGGTTGTCCTGGAACAAAATATGGATGCTGATCAGATGGAAAATAAGAAGAATATTTCTTCATTAGTTACTAGAATTATGTTTTCTCATCTTCCTTAACATTTGGTGCTTTTTTTTTTGGTTTACGTAATTTGCCTTGGTCTGATGCAGTGTGTGTGTGGGAAGGAGCCAAGTGGTTACAAAAGTATTTAAATATTGATTTAAAAAAAAAAAAGGTTAACAACAATTTTGTTTTTGTTTTTTATTTAGTTACCTTTGGTGCTCTTAATGTGACTTCTTTTTTACATTTTGTTTTATGAATGAATAATAAACACTACAACTGCCCCTTATGGTTTAACACTTCCAGGTCGTCACAATACTTTTTACTGTATTCACATGTACAACTACAAACTTTTAGTATGTTCTCTGAAAACAGCTTAGCCATGGACAATTTTTTTTGCTTTGTTGTATAGTTAGTTTCTTGTGCTTAGCCTGGGAACACTAGTTTTATGTTTTAAGTATAACAAGAGGGCAAACATATGAAGACAATGCTGCATCCTGACAGTATTAGTCACCTGTGGTAGTGAGTTAAACCATTTCATTTTAACATTTGATTGAGTGCTGTATAGAAAGTAAGACATTTTGTGAAAAGTACTGTCATTTCTGTAGCTGAAACATTGGTACAGGGAAGAGGGGGTGCTTGTGTTGTCAATCATTTGAATACAGCTACTACCTCAAAAAAAAACCTTGCCTCTGTGGTCTTTGTCTCCGTGATGTTAGACATACTGAGTAATTTGAATCTGGTTTGTCTTGGTTCTCATTTCGGTCTCCAGCAGGTGGCAGTGTTGTAACAAACTACCACATATCATAGTCGCATGTTTGTGACGTCAGAGACCCGCTGCTTTGGCGCGATGTTCTAACAAATTTGAAAGTTTGTGGATTCAAACGGCTTGCAAACGGTGAACAGAGCGGCCTACACTTCTGTCCTCGGAGGGTCGACGTTGTGGCTAAGGAGACTGCAGGCGCTACAGGTGGTTGTTATGTTTGTGATTTAGTGAAACAACTGTTTTGCTATAACCGTTTCTGTTAAATGGTGCAGTTACAGGCGACAAGTTAAGCTACGCAGCTGTGTTAGCCCAGCTAGCCTGCTAACTCTACTAGCAGTAGCTAATGTTAGTTAATGTTTGTACGGCTTGTTTAATTCACAACGACAAAGTTATACTGTTACAATAGAAAGACTTGCTAGACTTTCTTATGTTGGTCGTCCCAGCTACATTTTAGTTGATTATGTTAGTGTTAGTTAGCATTTAAGCCTTAACAAACGGAATAACGTACCTACAGTCGTATTTACTTGTTGTTACGTTGATCCTAACGTTACTTTGCTTAGTGTGTAAGACAGCTGTTTGTAGTAAATTTATATGTAATAGTACATAGTTTACAATGCTCACTAGCTACCTACTTTAGTTAAGATCCCAAGTATCTATAGAATTCTAATGTTTTTTTTCTTGGCGCAGGGATGTCGTGGGACTTTTTTGTGCCTGTGTGCGTGGGTGATCTGGTGAAGACCGGGGGGATTAACCAGTACGTAGTTCAAGATGTGGTGTCCCCAAAACAGCTGCCACCATGTCTTAGTAGTAAGTGACACATTTGTGCAAGTTATGGGAGCTTTTCTTTGTCAGATGTTGTTTAGGGGGAGGGTATGTGTGTTTTGTGAATTTAACATTTAACGTTAACATTTTGTGGAATTAACATTTTGGTCTTTCTTTCACACAGAATTCAAGGCAGCACTGAGAAGCCAGGGACCTTTGTGTATACTAGAACATTTTGACACTGGCTACAGCGTGCTGCAGTAAGTATTGTTCAAATGTAGTTTGTTCTAGTTATAGCTTTGAAGAACTGTACAAAAACAAAAGCTCTGTTTACTTTGTAAGGCACTGCAGTTCAGTGGAGCTTGGTGTGAAAGAGGACACTCTGGATTTGCTGGTACAAGGTTAGACATTGTTGTGCTTCCATGTATACATCAACATAAAAACAACTTTTATGGATCTCACATTGTATGCCTTTTAACTACTTTCAGTTGTTAGTGGCTTGGCTGCATCCCTGCCAGTGCTTCTCGTCTCTACCTCTGTCTCAGCTGCTGAACGCAAAGAGAAACTGAATGCAGTCAAAATGAGTGTCTACCTGCTCTGCAAACTCACAGAGACCCTTGAGAGTGACTCTTATAGACAGAGTATTGTCACGGCACCTGGGAAGGTATGGTTACCAATGACATAACAAAGAAATATTTTTTTAATGGTTGTAACAGTCTGTTGTTCTGTTTCTGTTTTTAATGCCCACTGATGAAATCATGGCAAGTTTAAGATCCATACAGACCAAGAGATTGTAGTCACTAGCCTGCTGTCAGATGGGTAGTCTTGGTAGTGTGGCGGAGTTTTATAGCACTGCTGTAAGGGCCCATCCACAGTCAACTTGCCACCTTCTACAACCTCTGTCCTCCAAGGGCAATGGGATGGGATGGGTGGAAGATGTCAGACATTGTGTGAATGTTTTTTTGCGTGTTGTTGTATGAATGTCAGTGTATCAGCTGGCAAGAGGCTATTGTCTCTAGTATAGTTGGTTTGGTGGGTATGAACTATTCTTTGGTAATCTGAGGGCAACTATTGTACGCTTGAGTTCAGTATCTATGAAGTTCATTTGAATTAGCTTTGAATTGAGTTTTGTCTGTCTGGTGTAGGGTGGTAAAAAAGGCAAAGCTGGCGGAGAGGGACTGTTGCAGTGGGACTCTGAAAGAGAGAAGGTGCTACAGGCCCTTGTCCAGCTTCTCCAGCTGGATATCCGTTCCCTCTGGAACCTGTCCCTGGTGGAGGAAGAGTTCATCAGGTACTGTGCTGACTGGAGAGCTCTAGCAGGAGTACAGTATAAGGCTTAGCTGTCTTAACTTAGTTAGTTGGTGTAATTTCTCACTTATGTCTCCATGAAAATTATCAATGCGTTTACCTTAATAATGTCACACCAAACAATATGAGGTTAGTTGATACCGGAACTGTGTTCAAATGGCTTGGTTTAATATTTCAATTGTGACGCTTTCTCCCTTTCTCTCCTACCTGTCCTAGGTTTTTGTTTTCAGCAGAAAGGTTTTTTACTGCAGAAAATAATTTTTGGTACGAACAAACTTTTATTTTTTTCCTGGCCCTTTCTTTTCAGGTGTGTGACGTGCTGCTGTTACAAACTACTCGAGAACCCAACCATCAGCCACGTCAAGAGCAAACCCACCAGAGATTGTATAATCCACCTATTGGGGGTTTTAATCAAGAAGTACAATCACCTCTTCGGTTAGTCTCGGTCACAGACCCTGTGAGCAAGATTCATTAGTGAGGGAGCATATTTCATATTACCAGATCTCTTGTTAGTCAGTGCACATTTGACATTGCAAGTACACTTTAATTTTAGCTTATACTCTCTCTAAACCTACACAGGTGCAAGTGTAAAGGTGATCCAGTTGCTGCAGCACATGGAGCAGTTATCATCTGTGTTTGCCCAGGCAGTGTCTGTGTGGAGCACAGAATATGGAATCAGGGCTATCATAGGGGAAGTAATAAGGTCAGTATGCATAGTTTTTGGGCCTATTAAATTTCCAACATGCAGCTGTCTTTGCAATTCTGCTTGTGGAACTCTGGTTTGTTGGCTGCAGTTTGTATCTTGTTTTTTCCCATTCTTTCAGGGAGATTGGTCAGAAGTCAAGTGAGGAGCTGGCTAGAGAAGGGTCAGGGGTGAAAGCCTTTGCTTCCTTCCTGTCAGAACTTGGTGCCTTGGTGCCTGAATTAATGATCCCCAACATTAGTGTGCTCATCACACACCTGGAAGGAGAGGTACTGCACAAATGAACATGCAACACACAAGGGGTTTTTAAGGTGCTGCCACCTAAAACTAGTGTTCTTTTTTAAATCAATAGAAGCTTGTTGCGATTGTGATTGGTCACAAAGATTTATGTCGTATTGCAAAAGAGCACATTAATATTAATGACATGTCACTACAGTGGCCTTTGTTAGTGTGCAGGAAGGCTGCTCATACAAAGAAAGTCCCTTTGTGAGTACACACTCCTTGATGGGCTTGGAAGGTTTCCATTTCTTACAAATCACTGCTCTTTGTGTCTGTCACAGCTTTTTGTGTAGACGTTTATATAGTTTTGACTGCAATATCCACACATATTAAATAATGACACAAAGAAAAACAGAGGACGCAGAGTTCTCTTTTTTATTATTTATATTTTATTTACTGTTCATTTTTTATGTGATAAGAGAGTGCTGCAATGTTTTCTACCTGACGTGGTAACAGACCATGTGTTGCAATATTTTCACAGAACACAGGGACTTCACAGCAACCAATAAAACTCAACTTTAAGTTTGCTCTTACTATAAAGTGACTCTGAAAAAGAATTTTGAAGAGAAAAAGTGGGGTTTTTTGGTCTTTATTGCTGTGTCTTTATTCTTGCACGTTTATCACAATGCCAAAATGCATCACTCCTTGTGCTGAACAAAATGTGGTACTAAAAACAAGGAAGAGACCTGAAGAAAAATCACAAATTCTTAGATTTCTTTCACTCTTGACTTTAGTTTTTTGTTTTGTTTTTGTTTTTTCTTTTTTTTCCCTAATCAGTTTCTAGTTTGCCCAGTGATGAGACCAAGGCGAATACGAGCTTACTGAATGAGAATTGGGTTCTTCTTGCCTTAGATTGGCAGGTAATCTTGGCAGTGCAGGGGAGGATTCCTGTTCTGCTGTAAGGGTCTGCCTATAGTGACCTGGCTCAACCCAAATTATTCTCTACAGGCACAGCGGAGTAATTGTGGGTCAAAGCTGACAGTGTGTGTATGTGCGTGTTGACGTGTGTCTGTGTGCGTCTGTGTCTATGTGGAAGAGGCAAGCAGTTTACTCAGCTCTCTTTGCTATTCAGTTAGCAATGAGTAGCGTCTTTGGTAATCTGAGGGCAGATTCTGTGTGTGTTCTGTTTTTAATTTGCTTAAACGTCAATCCAGGAAATGTCACAATATGCAATTCTTTATTCCACAGACACGAGAACAACATTAGATGCAGAATCATTTCTTATTTTCCACCTTTTTTCCAGAGCCACACAATGCGTGTCGCTGTGTGTGAGGTGCTGGGAGAGATCCTCGTGCGGGTCCTGTGTGGTGACGGGCTCGATGACTGTGGTAAAGCTGACCGTGACCGCTTCTTTGACACACTGCAGGAGCATCTGCATGACACACATTCCCATGTCAGGACACGCGTGTTGCAGGTGTACACACGCATCGTCAACAGCAAAGTATGTTCATACTGATTTTTAATGTATCTTTAACTGTATGTAAAGGCCTCCCTGGTCATAGAAACTGTCTTCATGGGTTAGGCACTGCCCCTGTGTCGGTACAGTGAGGTGATGGAGCTTGCTGTGGGACGTCTGATGGACAAATCAATAAATGTGGTGAAGAGTGCCATCCAGCTGTTAGCTGCCTTCATCGCACACAATCCCTATAGCTGCAAGGTAAATAAGAGCAGTGTGGAGCCAATATGGCAGACATTTTTTTTTCATAATCTCACTGGAATATGTTGGTGTTTGTTTCAGTTGAGCAGTGCTGATCTGAAGAAACCCTTGGAGAAAGAGACCGCTAAACTCAGAGACATGAAAGAAAAACTGGTGGGACGAGCACCAGGTGAAAATGAACCATATCCTCTTTCCATTCATAAAATAAGACTTTTTTTTTTTTTCTTTAGTCTCTTGTCCCAGTGATGAGACCAAGGCGAATATGAGCTTACTGAATGAGAGTTGGGTTCTTCTTGCCTTGACTGGCAGGTAATCTTGGCAGTGTAGAGGAGGTTTCCTGCTCTGCTGTAAGGGCCTGCCTACAGTAATTTGACTCACCCCTAAATTATCCCTTTACAGTTATAGTGGAATAATCAAGGGGATGAAGCTGACAGTGTGCATGTGTGCGTGGTGTGCACGTGTGGGTGTATTTGTGTGTGCATGTGTCTTAGAGGCCAGGAGTTCACCCAGCTCTCTTTGCAGTTCAGTTAGCCATGAGTTTTTTCTTTGGTAATCTGAGGGCCAAGTTCAGGAACTTATTTGAAATAGCAGACCAAGTCTGTTCCTTTTTTTTTTTTTTTAGTAAAAATAAAAGATTTACACATTTTCCATTTCATGTATCAAAGCGAATACTACGGCACACTAGGAAAACATAAGCTATTAGCGCACAGCATTACAATCTTGATTTATGACTTGTTGAATAATTGTTTTCACTTTCTGCTAATTGATTTCTTTTCTATCAGTAGTTTCTCTGAAATTGTCTTTGTAGCTCAACCCTGACTCATCCTTATTGGATGTTTTCCCTCCTTTTTCCTCCTGGCAGTGGCAGTGATTAAAGCATCTGAGCTGTGGGCCGCCATGGAGCCCGAGCTTCTTATCACTGTCAGGACAGAGCTGGAGCCCACTAGTGAAGCAGAGATGGAGCAGCAGCAGCAGGAGGAGGACAACAACGACAGGGATGTGGAGGAAGACGGGGAGGAAGAAGACGACAGAGCAACTGCAGTAACGATTGCTCAGTACCTTCGTGTCAACAAGTACAGGTGATGCTAATTACCATTGTTGCCCTGGGTGAAAGATGACTAAAATGTCACTACCTGAAGGATTGTATTGTCCCTCACTGTCAATTAGCCTGAAATTTGTTTTATCTTCCACCTCTACAGGAATGCTGTGCGGCTTTGCGTAAGGGCCCACACCTGCTTCCCTGAATCTGAGATGTTTGCTTCTCTGTCCACGCTCACCCCTGAGACTTTAATGTACACACTGGCTCTGATTTTCAAAGGTAAAGCCTGTGCTCATTTCATATGATGCATCCCTACCCAGAGGTACTCACCAAATGTGCTCTCTGATGTGACTCTGAATGGAAACTAGATTGAACACATTTAAGAATCAGTTCTTTGTAGTTCTCTTTGACTAAAACATAATGTGAAATGAATTTCCTTCACTTTCACTTTATTTAAACTGACTTGTCTGTTATATTTCCTGTGAGCTCAGAGGATGTATTTTGGAGAATAGCTTCACAAATTAGTGTCTCGTTCGTAGTATATATCATCACACTACACGACTGAGTATGACACAGTCTCCACTAATACTGTGCTGCAAACACATGTTGAATTGCTACAAAATGTTACAATCCCCACATAAAAGAAATTCTTGCTTCAAATTATAAATGTGGAACCAGGCATGTGAGATGCCTTTACAGATTTTAGCTTTGGTGTAATAATTGGTGCGGTTAATCACGATTTCAAAGCCAGATGCACAATCATTGAGTTGAACAGTATTTTCTAGAGTATATCATCTTTAATAAAAGCCTGCCCATCCTCATGTTCACACACTGGGTTCTTTAACAGTCTAAACCAAGCGTGGGTTTCTAATGTCTTATGGGGTTGAAAATTGAACTCTGTTGTATCATGGGGACGAAGTGCTGCTGAAGACCAAATCTAGGAAAGTGTCAGTTTGTTACGAGTATATTACATTAAAAGTACACTGATTGTTGAATACAGGCAGAGGGCAAAAATAAGAGTAGACTAGTGTATAAAGGCAGTCAGAATATGCAGGCTTATTCCTTTTTGTGTGTTAATGTAAATTTAACACTTCCATGGGTGCCTTACACACACTAAAAGCCTTACTGTGAAGGGAATAAATTAACTTAATTACTATAGAGCAGCAGCAGGAAGTTCTGAGCAGCAATGGAAAAAAAATACACATTTTAATACTCCTTTTAGTTTAACATTACAGTCCATGGTTTTCCCTCCACTCCTCAGGCTCTGACGAGGACACATCTGACCTCAGCCAGAACCTACCACCAACCCCACAGAAAGATGGAGAGAAGGAGGGGGAGGATGGGGAGCTGAAGAAGCAGGAGATGTTGGTGCAGTACTTAAAAGACACTGAAACATTTGCCCTACAAGTGGAAAGGGCAATCTCTGTCATTAACTCCATGCTCTACTGGAAAACTACATCAGGTAGATGGCAATATTCACTAGTGCAAATCTATTTCAACTTGTTGGATGTTTTCACATTTGACAACTGAGCTCTTTGGTTCTAGTGGTCCAGGAGGCTGTGCAGTTTTGTGTGACAGTATGTGAATTCAGCGTCGCAAACTCTATCAGTGGGGTGAGGAAGATGTTGCCTCTGGTCTGGTCAACTGACGCTGCCATTAAAGATGCTGTGGTTCAGGCCTACAGGCGCCTGTATTTGAACCCTCAGGGAGACACAGTCAGGTCCGTATATCTGTTTCGCACATTCGGTAATGTAAAGGGCCCTAACTAATAAAATGTGCCCAAATCCCATTCACCCACACTTTTTATTGGCAATTTTAAGTGATTTCACTTTACTTCTATCTAATTTTGACTGATTTAGTCAGCTGCTGAAGTATCTTGATGATTCTGACGGGCTGCTTGGGTTGCTGGTTAACATCAATAAATAAAAGATGGCTAACACAAAATAAGCCATTGCGTGATTAACTCGACTAGATAGTAACAATTGTTCATAAATGTCATAATGAAATGCAAGAAGATTTGATACACTTTTGACAGATTTATTCTGTGTTTTTAAAGTAGCTGTCTCATCTTTCATTAGGATGAAAGCCCAGACTCTTGTGGACAGTCTGTCTGAGCTGATGGTGGATGCATCTCTGGGAACAATCCAATGTCTTGAAGAAATTGTGAGTAACTGTTATTACTCTCATACGGATTGTGTCTGTGTATCAGTTCTATAAACACGACTATGCAGATTATTGAGTTATGTTTGAACCGAATGCAGAGCATGACAGATGGGATCTTTGAGGTGGATATAGTGTCTAATACAGGGAATTGTGGTTTTCAAGCCACACAAATGTAATCCCCCCAACATTTTTCTGCTCTAGGTACAAGGAAATAATCAGTTATCGATAATGTGATATGAGTACTAGTAAAATGTACATTGTCTTTTTTTAAGCATATTTGTAACCATCCTAGCATGTTTCTGGCTGTTTCTTCAGGTGCAGGAGTTCTTTGGCAGCAGCAGCAGTCTCCAGTCAACTGTGGTGCAGGTCTTGTGGGAGAGATTCACCGGCAAACGAGAAACTTCTGCTTTACACAGGAGAGCTGCGGTATTACTACTGGGCATGGCTGCACGGTAAGATATCCACCTCTTACAGTTTTAAACAAAAGACAAAAACAAACAGGTTTTGCCATGATGAAGAAAAATGGTTGTACATGTAAACTAAATTAGAGGTTTGAACTTTTTGCCTTTCACTGACTTGGTAAAATTTGCCTTTCTTCTCTAAAGGAGCAGTTTAAAGTGACTTGGCCCTGCCTAATCTGACTGTTTTAAATAATATGAGTTGTGTTCAAATGGTCACAGTGCAGCTGGAATTTTTGTTTTCTGTTTAAGCTTGGAAAATGTAAAATTCAGTCAACTGCAGTGCCCTCAGTTTACACCTGGTGTTTTTATTTTTTTAAATAATTTTAGAATAAACAGGAACATGCCATGTGACATAAAACAAAACAGGTTTATGGTGCAGTCCAGCACCCCATACACTGGGGAGTTGCACTGGGTATTTCAATCTTTATCTACATGCTGGCCCATTCCAACAGTGTTGAAACACTTTCTCATTCTGTCCACATTGTGATCTGATCTCATTTTGCATAAACTACACAGTGCGGTAGAGTAGGTGGGGGTGTCAACCAAAACAAATATGGCAAGTTGTTGAATAACTGGGTGTGATGCTGTACAGCTTGTATTTATATTCCAGTTTTATAAAGGGCACTCTAGACAACTATGTATTTATTGTAATGGCGCTTGCAGGTGCTGTGCATACTTAAGACTTGGGGAGAGCTGTGTTGCAGATTTAAGTAGAGCTCTGCTGAGGTGTATGGTACATTTCTGGCTGAGTCATGATATTTCTGCAAGACTGAACGCTCCTTTTAACATCATAGTAAGTTGTATTTACATGTGGCTGACTGAATCTAAAATCTCATTATATAATTTGTACTGAGCTCAGTCGGTGTGAAAATGCATAAATTCTTAAAGTGACAGTATTACTCGATTGAACCTGTGTAAATATCATAGATAACAGAAGTAAGAACTAAGCAGAACTAAAACTCTTGTTACAATACTCACTATATAGTTTTCAGTGAGGTGGAAATTAAAATAAACAGGATGCCAATGTAATGTATTGGCTGAAAATAAACAGCCATTGTTATAGTTTTGTGTTTATAGTTTGGGTGACTAAACCATTTAAAACATTATGTAAAATCTGCAATATTGTTATTCCTTCTACAATTTGGTCCTGCCTCTGCTGCTTGACATTCAGCAAACCCTCTCATTAGTCAGAATACAAGCTCAGCCTCGGTTCCTCTTCATTGTAATCGAAGTCACGACCATATTACTAGGCTCCTTGCCAGTGCATTTCACTACATATATATATATTTTTTTTATTTTATTTTATTTTATTTTTTTTAGTGTTCCCCCTCAATCTAACTCAAAGACTACCACTGCTGTAGGGAAGAGTGAGTGAGAGAGAGTAAAGAGACTATCTGCAGTCCGCCCACTCTGCTGCCTCTCTTCATCCAGCCGGCAGCATTCATAACCTATTAAATCTTATGTGCTTCTCCTAACCCATCCTCCTACACGCATTATCTGGGCAGCAGCCTAGTACTGGCAAGGCCAGCACACAGCAGTAGGGGTGATGAAGGGCAAAGATGTTATTGCTTCACTTTGCATAATCACGTGATTGTTTGGGATTTAAAATGCATACTTTGTGGTTCTCCATAAAAACAATGTGTATTTTGTGTGTCTGTGAATCCAACAGGGCAGAGAGAGAGGTGGTTCTCAGTAATCTGGACACTCTTTGTTCTGTGGCTCTGGGAGAAAAAGTGACTGAAGACTTTCTTCTGGCCAGAGACACAGTTATCACCATCTGCAGCATCACTGACCACGTCAGGGTAAGAAGACAACCTGTGACCAGAAGGCCACATTCACTTCAGTGGGTCAAAAATCTTCTATGAGTGTGAGGCTTGGGGGCAGGAACAGCACATTTGTCTCGTCATGTGGTAGTTATTAAGTCTATAAATATGTAGAGGGCTTCACTTCAATACTTCAGCATCTTGCACTGCCTTATTTCCATCAGCAATCAAAAGGCGCCCCGTTCAGACTGCCCCAGGACCACCAGCTCTTCACCTGCCTCACACAGGCCATCGCTGAAGGTAAAGGCAGACAAATGTGTTGTTAGGAATATTCTCAGTTTGTGGTTCTAGACCATCTCTACTCTTGGTTTCCTCCTTTAACCATGTCTGTTGGTACTTCCTCCAGGTGTGGTAATGGAAGACCCGTACTGGCAGAGCTTCATGGAGCAGGCTGTCCGTCTCATTTACTTCCTGGCTGAATCTCCTGACCAGCTGTGCTCTCGGCTGCTGCAACGCAGCGCTCGCCTTTTATTGGATCAGATTGCAGAGGGTAGTGAAATCAACAAGGATGCTGGCCAAATGCAAGATGGGTCTCAAGACCCTAATGATCAAGGTGAACAAGGTGAGCCTCCATCTACTTGGACAAAGTGTAAAGTGTCCCAGTGCTCCTTGCCTTCTTAGCCTACTTTTAATCACATGTATTTTTGTGTTTCTCCTGCAGTGAACTGTGTGTGTCTGGCCCAGCTGTTGGCGCTGTGTGGCTGCGTGGCTTTCTGGCAGGTGTCTCACCTTGAGCGCAGTGTGAGCACTGAGCTGCGGAGGAGGAGAGGAGAGACAGAGGAGAGGGAGGAGAAGGAAAAGGGTCCATCCAGCAAAGCAAAGGTAATTATGGTGCAGAGACCTGTAAATAACATATGTGTTGTTCGTAACAATGCAGTACATTACAAGGTTGGAAATTGGCACCCACTACCCTAATTTAATTTAAGAGACGATGGTCATTAAAAGTTTTTTTGTTGTTTAATTTTTAAATTAAAGTAAAAGGGCATGAGTTTCAATATTTCAATATGACACCAAATTGTACCCTTTTTATTGGATCATGTAAGCTCACTTTAATATTGTAGATCTTGTAGTATTTTTTGCATACAGGCAAACACTGCTGATCAAAACGTATATGAAATTCAAATCTCGTCTAGAGCTAAAGTGGATAGTTAGTGTGTCTGTGTCAAAATCCCCTCACTTCTCACACAAATAATTTAAATCAAGAAATAAAGTAAAGAATCAATCTTTATTTCTAATAATATCTCAAGGGTATTAAAAAGCAGGCCATTGTTTTTGGAAATGTTTCAAAGAGGGACAGTGATTTCCAGTATACATCGGCAGCAAATCCATTTTTTAGATTACATATGTTGTTCCAAATACCTGACTAATGGTAATAGGGCTTATACAATGGCTACAGTTACTTACAGTTCTTCCATGGGATTGAGGAGATGTGTAGCAGAGTGTCTCTATTTGTCAGCTCTAAATGTCAGTTCCCTGTTTTTAAAGTACTTTGCCAGACTCTTAATGTTACATTGAAGCCAAAACAACCCCCCTGCATGGAGAAAATCATCAGTCTCAGCGGGACGGCCAGACAAGATTTATTTTAGCGACACAGTCAGATAGCTCATAATTGTTTAGCCCATCAGGGAACAGGAAGATAAATGTCTCCTTAATTAACATTAGAAGATTTTCGTTTTTTGGTTTTATTTTACATTTTCATTTTGATAAGCAGAGAAAATGGCAGAGAGTGGCATACAGTATAACATAATTCTCTAACATAGAATCAGTCACTGCCCCATGGTTATCCCTGCCAGGATGAGTTCTTAGCCAGTTTAAAAGATTTATTAGCCACTAGTATCCATCATTGCCAGATGAAATGAAATGCAGCATTGGATTTTTGCATCTCCGTTAGATTGAACTCTTTGTGAAGTGAAAGAGGCAGGGGCAATTCCAAAAGTGAAGCAAATGTGTTTCCTCCTGTTCCACAACATCTCTTCAGACTGTGCCATTAGCAGAGTGTTTGCTAGTCAGAAGCCTCCTGTGATGTTTTCTCAGAATGTGTTGTTTAGAAAAGTGGCTGCTGTTTGTGAAGCATCTGTGTTTTTCAATAGCAAGCGGCTAATGAAAGTGCTATGGAGGAGGAGCTGGGGTTGATTGGTGCCTCTGCGGAAGATACAGAGGCTGAACTCATCAGAAAGATCTGTGAGACTGAATTACTGGCTGGTAATAAAAACCTCTTGTTTTTCTGCCCCACATTTATCCATTTTTAAAATCTAGTCTAAACCAGATTTAAGGATGTTTTTCATATGTAATTTTTTAAAAATATCATCTGCCCACCTTCCTTCTGTTACCTGTTTAGAGGAGAACCTGCTGAGTGCATTCCTTCCCCTGCTGGTGAGGGTCTGCAGCTCCCCAGGACACTATTCCCACCCACAGCTCACCACTGCTGCCTGCCTGGCACTTTCCCAGTACATGATGATAAGGTAAACATATTGCCTATCCCCGTGTTCTGTCACCTTATATGTTACATATATGTTATAGTTTTAGCAAAGTGTACCTGAGCATATTTTGAGCTGAGACAAATGTGACGGGTTATTACAGGTTACTAAAATTCATCAGTTATCATAAATCCATTATTCAGCAAAAATGCCCAAAAGATTGCTGGGTTTCTATGACACTCAATTTATTATCTTTGGGTTTTGTACTCTTGGTTGCACAAATAGAGCAATTTGAATGTATTGACTTTGACTCCAAAATTGTGGGTGGCAGGATGTTTCTGTTCAAGAACCCAAACAGTAAATTGCTCAATAGAGAAACTTCCCCACAGCTTAAGGAAAATTATGGTTAGTTAGCAGAATTACATTTTTGATTTGAAGATAACGTAATTCTAAACAGACCAGCCCAGTTTTTTTAGATAATGTTTGCTTTGATTTCTTTCCTGATGTCAGCCCATCGACGTGTGAAGAAAACATCCGTCTCATGTTTACGGTGATGGAGCGCTCTGCTCTTCCTGTGGTCAGGGCTAACGCTATAATAGCCCTGGGAGATCTCACTGTCCGTTTCCCAAACATTTTGGAGCCCTGGACGCAGAATCTCTATGCCAGGTAATGATGTATTCAATTAAATCAGCTGTACAAAACAAAATTGTTGCTATTTTTTGATTAGATGCACAACATCATCACATCCACAGATGTATATTGTTGTCAGGAACAACCTGCGCCTGATGGCTCAGCTGAGTAGGTGTACTGTAAATGACGTTTCCCCCCTCAGCTTGCACACTTGAGCCAACTTCATCCGGATCCCACCGCCACCGCCATCACCGCGATGTCTCAGTATGTTGTTCCGCGTTGCCACTGAAGTGTTGCGGCTGTCACAATGCTCCACTGAGCCACATGATGGGAAAAGTTTACTCTTTCCCTCACGACTTTTTAATGGCTGGCAACAAACTTTGAGATGATCTATGTGGGCAAACTCTGATATCTGCCTCGTATTCTGACCTCTGTGGTTGCCACGGAAACCGGCCAGCGCTTCATGGCCAGTAGAAAACCCACCCCCACTAGCGAACTGGGGTGGAGCCTCAGACAAGGGCACTTTAAAACAACGAACAGCTTAATTACTAGGGTGTTACAGATTGTGACCAGAACCAGTGACTGCTGTGTCGTAATTATACAGACTGGCTGGGTGAGCAGAAGGGAGTAATTTTGGGTCGAGTCAAAGGTTCTACAAGGGTTATCGCTTGTAGGTATACTTTCATTTTAAAAACATGTAATGGTTTCTTTCTGTTTCACTACAGCTACACTGCTTTCCTACAGCCAACTTAAGTTGAACTTGTTCTGTTTTTATGAAATGTGGTTTTAATTATAATGGTTGATAATGCTCACACTGAGGTGTTTCAGACGTGTAAAACATTCTGTTCCTTTTATTTTTTAATGCGTCATTGCCCTTCTTCTGTTTTCTACCTGATAAGTATTTCATAGCATTCCCTAATTGTCTCCCACACACCAACACCTCCACTGTTCTCAAGGCTGCTGCCCTGGAGCCTCCTGATAAGCGCATTAAGAATTAATTACCCTGTTCATTGCTGTTGTAAGCTCCTGCATTGGCATGTGGAAGAGCCATGTACAAGTGTCTGATCCTCTGCCAGGAGTCCTGCTCTCTGGCACAAATGAGAAATGGTTAATGAGTTTCTTTTGTTCTGTGGTTTTGGGTGAGACTAAGTTTAAATTGGTCTCAGAATGCCATCTGATTGCCCCACCACAGTCTGTCCAATCCTATTGTGTTGAGCCCGAGGCTGTGACGGTCCTTTGGTTTCAGCAACATCCTGCCTAATGACCCAGTCTTTACTGAAAGCTTAATTGACTGGCGCTGGGAAATGACAAAAGCACTGGTGGCTTTTTTTTTTTTTTTTTTTTTTTTTTTTTTAAATTTCCACCAACATTTTTTGTTGCACCAGCAGTGTGGCCCCAGAACTGGTAATGGTGTGGCTTAAACCTACAGGCTTTGGTGATTTCACTCAACCAGTGAAATAGTTCTACATCTCCTGGATGGTTTCGTATAAAACATGGTACACAGTCATGTTCCCCCATAACATGAATTTCACTGACTTTGATTGTCCTGATTAAAAAACCTAAACATACAGCTTCACACGTTTGGTTTCAAGAGAAAGGTCTCAACACTCATTTCTGTCCTGACATTTGCCACAAATATAAATGGTGCAAAGAGTAAGAAATCCAACTGACAGCTTAGTCTCTCTGTATTTCGACATTTGCAAGAATTTATGTTCAGAATAACATATATAAAACAAATGAAATTCCCATTACCCTCAGCTGCATTTCGTATTTAGTGCTAATTAGTGCTGAAGTCTAGCTTTGCGTAGCTGCAAACTCATGGTAAAAAAAAAAATTAATCATCTCTGTAATTTCTCATCCTTCATCACCTAGGCTCAGTGATGACGTTCCTTCAGTGAGGCAGACAGCTGTGACAGTTCTTACCCAGCTGGTGCTTAAGGATGTGCTCAAGGTCAAAGGTCAAGTCAGTGAAGTGGCTGTGCTGTTAATTGACCCAGAGCCTCACATTACCAGCCTTGCCCTGAACTTCTTCAATGAGCTGGCCACCAAGGTACACACGCACACACACACACACACACACACACACACTTGCCTCCTGAACCCTTAATGAGGCCTGAGTAATTGGTAAGTTTTTTAACTCTTGGTGTTACCCATCAGGACAATGCAATCTACAACCTGCTGCCAGATATCATCAGTCGCCTGTCTGACCCAGAGAGAGGCATGAGCTCTGAGGACTTCAACACCATCATGAAGTGAGTTGCAGTTGGCTTTTCAGAGTGTGTCTTGTTCCATTTGTTGTCTTTGCCCATACTGAGCTGGACTCGGCTCAGGCTACATCGTGACTTGTTAAAGAGGCTTTTGAGGATAAAATTTCCCCAGAGCTGCGGTTTTTGTTTTATATGCTCTTTTCTCTGTGTGTTTTTCAGACAGCTATTCTCCTACATCACTAAAGAAAGGCAGACCGAGTCTTTGGTAGAGAAGCTGTGTCAGCGCTTTAGAACTGCCAAGTGAGTACATCTCCACCTCCTTTTCTCTCATCTTCACACCTCTGATCTGCATCTTTTGTTTTTTTTTCTCTTTTTTTATGTTTCTCCTGCTCATTTCTGAGTCTGTCCTGCTGTGTTTCATTTGTGCAAGAAGCAGGGGTGGATGTGTGGGTAATTAGTGGGTGTTTTCAATGTGTGTAGAGAAATCTACAATTAAAGCAAGTTCACAGTTCAGTTCACCCCTCACCTACACTCTGACATCCTATTCACTCATTTTGTCATGGAAACTGTCGTCACAGGTAGTTGAGGAATGTAGATAGAACAACTGGCCTGGCCCAGCTTCAGCTCGCCTCTGACTCATGCTTCATCCATACTCAAAGGAAGGACATTTTATATTACACAATGGCAAAGTGAATTTAGATACACAAGGCTTCTGGAAAATGAGATTTGGTCCAAATGCCAGGGTAAAGCCATATTCATGAGTAATGAGCTTTTTGTTGAGGATCTTAGATTTCTATGCATTTCACATAGTTTCTAATCAGGTTTGGTCCCCGATCCCACTGACTCACATCATGCTACTCTCCTCAGGACGGAGCGCCAGTGGTGTGACTTGGCCATGTCTCTGTCTCTGCTGTCCATGTGTGAGCGTGGTTTTAAGAGGCTGCAGGAATGTTGGGAGTGTTACAGTGACAAGTTAACTGAGCCTGGAGTCTACCAGCCTCTCCTCTCCATCACCGCCAAGCTCCGCCGTGGGGCCAAACTCCAGTTTAAGGTGACACACGAATCTGTTTACGAGTAGATGTATTTTCTGTGGATGTTATCTTTGTGTTTGATGATGGAAACGTCTTGTGCCCCCAGGCCCAGGTAGATGAGTTTGAAAAGCGGCTAACTGCGGTTCACACGCGAGGGCTGGAGAATGTAGAAAGTCCAGAGATGGACGAGGAGAACCAGAATCAAGGAGGGTCCACAGAGAAGACAGTTACGTGTACACCCGTGTCTACCAAAGGCCGTCCCAAGTCAAAGAGAGGTCACTACTCACCAGATTTTATATTCAAGTTCCATGTTAGATGCAAATGTGCAGAAAATTGTTACTTTTGTCAGCAAACATTTTCCTGATCTTGTCACAGGTCAAGCAAAGCCCTCCACCTCAAGCCGCGGCGATGACAGCTTTGTCACACCGCAGAAAACTCGCAAGTCTAAGAAACCTGTGATCACCTTCAGCAGTGACGAAGAGGAGGATGAAGAAGGTGAGTGCAGCCACTTTATCAGTTCACTTTAATGAACTTCAATTTCACTTTTGTCAGGTGTTTGTAATTCAATATGAATTTCTGTAAAATAAAATTCTACAAAATATAATTTTAAGTATAAAAATACATTTATTTGTACTGTAACTGCCAATTATTTTTGGAACCGTTAAATTAAACTCCTTTTGTTTATCAGCAACGTCTTCAGATTGCTTGCTTTGTCTGAACAATCGTCCAAAACCCAAATATATTCAGTTTATTATCAAACAAAATGAAAAAAGCAACATATAATCACATTTTAGAAGCTGGAACTAGGTGATTTTGGCAATTTAGCTTGAAAATCAGAAAAAATAAATGATTCACAAAACAGTCTGCAATTTCTTTTCTCAACTAAGCATTTGAGCTGCTGGTATCAAGCATAGAGTTTACAAAATTATTGTGGCACAAGTCAGTAATTGAAGTTTGCTGTATCGAACCAAAGCGTAGCACTGAGCTGAACCAACCGAGGCGTCTAAGAAGATTTAAGACCGTTTTACTTCAGTTACTTTTAAAAGCAAGCTGTGCGTTGCAGCAGCACTAATCCAAGATCTCTGGATGGATTCAATAGAAAACTTGAAATAAACAAATTTACAAATTACCAAGGATGATATCAATGTAGAATTGGATAAACAGCCCATGACTCTTGTGTTAACTTTAAATCTTTACTCATTCAACAGATGCTGTAATGGCGGAGAGCGAGACTCCTAAAGTGACGACACCCATCGCCCGCACATCACGACGAGCTCGCCTCAGAAACTGATCTGTCTTCTGTTGTTTTTGTCTTTTTTCTGTTTTCATTTAATCTTTTATCTGAAATGATGTATTCCCATTTTACTTGTTTTTACTTTTTAATCTTTTTTTTTTTTTTTTTTTTTTTTTTAAAGATATTGGCACTTGGCACTAAACTAGAGTAGCCTGATGTATCTCATGACATAGACTCGATGTCTTTTAATAAACCTGGTTCTGGTTCTGAGAAGAAGTCTACAGCTGTCTGTCTCTGTTTGAGCTGCGTCACTCACAGGAGAAAACTGTACAGGCTGATACCGACAAACGTGTGAAGGCTTGGTTGTCTGCTCGGTTATGTCAAGATAATTTATACCATCATTACAAGCAGCTTTGAATGTCTGCTTGTGTGATGTGTTTGGACAGCGGTGTTTAATGGTTTGTCACAGCTTGCGTAGACAGTATTACTGCCCCACAAGCTTCTTCACTTTATTTTCCTCAATTTTCTTTTCTTATAGCATCTTCTTCCATATAAGATTTCAGTCTTAATTGGGTAAGAGCTCTATTCCTCGTCAGTGATTGTGGCGGCATGTTGTTTATTTACAATCCTGATTTTTTTTATTTTTTTTTTCTCCCCCCTCTTGTTCTGTCTGACACATTTGCTGTTGCCTAGTTGGCCGCCTCTGTTCTTCTGTAATCAATCTCTTTTGTAGGTCTCCCTCCGCTCTCTGCCTCCCTCCTATCCTCCTCCACCTCCTCCTACTCTCTGTTGCCTACTTTTCCTCTTACAGCTCTCCTCTCTTCACTGACATCTCATGCATGGTAGTTTAACCCCCCCTCCCTCCACTCCCCTCATTGCTAATCTCTCTCCTTTTTCGCCTACTCCCTCTCCCACATGTTCTCTCCGAAAAGATGAGAGGGGTGCATTTCTGTACGTGTGATTGATATGTTATGTAAAGACACTTGCCAACAACAGGCTAACGGTGTGATTGCAGCAGCACTTAGGGCTTTATCTGTGAACAAATTTGAGTTAAACGTATTCAGTGGGTGCTAAGTGTGCAAACATGAGTAAATTTGCCCTGTTTATAACTTTATTCAGCGCTGTGCAAAGATGAATTCTGCATATTTGTGCCAATGATGAAAACACATTTCACTCACAAAAACTGCCTTTTAATTTTTAGAGAAGATATTCACTGATTGCACGCCCTGTGTCTGACGCACATTTGTAATTACTGGGGTTTATTTACTTGAAATAATCAGTGGCTGCTGAACTTTGAGGTCGGTGTGTTGGATCGTGCAGCTCCCGCTAGTGTTGTAATTTGGCGGCAGGGGGTACAGGGAGCAGATGGCACTGACAGACTGTAACTTACCCAACAGAGAGGGAGGTCAGTGCATGCTGGGAAAGACCACAGAGACAAAGGGGAGAGAGGGAGGCTAATATGCAGGAGAGGCATTGTTAACACATGGGAAATGTATAATTCAGATTGAGTCGTGACATGAAACACGTGAATCTCTCCAGCTAGTTCACTTCATAAGTCACTGGTCCCAGCGATGAGGCGTTGGCCAACTGTTGCCCTCTGACCTTGCTTTGTGCAACATAGTGGCAAGGGCAGTATGGCTCACAGTACACACAGTCACCTTGGTAATGACAATCACTCTCTCCAAGGCTATGACATCACTCAAAGAAAAGGGGATGAGGAGGAAAATGGGGTGGGTGGAATGAGGAGGGGTGGGTGTCTCGGGCTCTACAAAACCTCTGCAGCATCCCAGCTGATGCTCCAACATTCAGCTCCTGCCAAGAGGACCGACGCAAGAGGAAGAAAATCATCCTTTTCAATTCCATCACGGAGCCGAGGAGTAGGAGGAGCCAGCCGAGTGAGATAGTGATGCTCCCAGCAGGTGCCAACAAGTGAGAGGTAGCCGACAGACTGAGAACGAGGGAGATGGAGAAGAGTCTGTGAGAGCAGAAGACACTGAGAGCTCAGAGAGAACCCAACAACAGGTGAGCACACTTACACTTCACATTCACACAGTGAGATAATCATGGATAACTGTTTTACAGCTTTCAATTACAGCAGTGACTCAATGAATAGTAGTGAAAGAAAAATTGATTATTGCCACAAATTGAGCTGTGCAAAATCAGATGTTTTTTTAATTTAAAATAAAAAAATGTAAACAAAATTGATTTTTACATTTCTTACACAGACACCTGAAAGCAATTGTTTGTATAATTATATAGCAAGAATATCTGAACTTTGTCTTTAAGTCTCATAAAAAGCAACCTTTCAACCTTTTACCATAAAAACATTATAAATGCTTTTCAAATTCGTAATTGGTTAAAAGAAAGAGAGAAATCCAGATTGGCACCTTTTGAAACACCAACTAACCCTAAAATTGAAAACCAATTAATTCAGTGAAAATACCTGGAAATATATAATTATAATGTACATTAAGTATCCTCTTTCTGTTTTAATTTAAATTTAAAAGCATAACCGGACACGGTGGCTGCAAATTACCCCTGGCTAGATGTTTAAAAACATGTGTAGTGCCTGGATCCAACCTCGTTTGTTTGTATCTAAATTAATATCGACATAAACAAAAAATTAATGATTATTTAAAAATTCTGTGGCTGATGACACATTTGCTTTCCAAAACTCATAATTTGTCTCATTGAGACCACTCATATTTTTTTTTTTTTTTTAGATATTTCAAAGCCTTTATTTTGACCTAGTGTGTATACATTATGATGTTTTGTATCGGTGGTAAGCACAAATTTAATCTGTATTTAGGTGTTTTTGCAGCCAGTGTATATTCAGTCCTCCTGCTCCAGTTTTTCCTGTCAGTCATCTTTGCCGCCATGCTGTGTCCTGTGCTGCTTTGTGCCACCCTGCTCCTGCTGACACCCCTGGAGATCACAGAGGCTCGCGCTCTGCACCCCTCTCCTGATGCTGTGCAGGTACAAAAGGAAGGAAGGGAGGGAGGGAGGTGAAGGGGAAAAGATGGAAAAGGAAGGGTAGATGAGGATTCAGAGTGGATGAAGGATACAAGAGAGTAGTCCAGGGGAGGGGAGGGAAAGCAGGAAAGAATAAGAGGGAGTAATGAAATGTATCACTGATTGAATTATTCTCCCTCGTCCACTCCCTGACAATTAAATTGAATCTTTTTTCCCCTCCTGCAGTTTATGGAGCAGTTTCTGGATCGCTACAATGACCTTTTGACCCTGGATGACCTAGAGAACCTGTTGAACAGCCAACCAGAGGAGCAGTCCACTTTCTCCTCGGGAGTCAAAGCAGCTGAGTACCCCAAATGGGCCGACGCACAAACGCAGGCTGAGAGCCCCTGGCTGCGACTGCTGAAGGGGGCTCTGGCCAATCAGAAGCGAGCAGAACCAGACCGGTCACGGCGGGGATGGAACCGAGGATGCTTTGGGTTGAAACTGGATCGGATCGGGTCCATGAGCGGACTGGGCTGTTAGTGGAGAGAGAGGATAAAGACTGAAAGCATCCTTCTTAGAGTATAATATGGAAGAAAAAAAACCACGCAAAGGCGTTGACATGCAGTGAGGGATGTTTACATGCGCGTGCACTACATGTAGTATGGTGTAAACTTGCAGCTAATGTGGTTTCATCCAGCGTAGGAACCATAGATCAGACGCTTCACACTATTGTGGCTGTTTTAAGAGAGCAGCTGTAGTTTATCCCATGTGTAAGTATTAAACTGAATATTAGAACATGTGAGCTATGTTTACATGAAATGATCATATTTGATTGTCAGGCTTGATTTTTGTTTTTCTTGGGGTTTTTTTTAAAGTAAATTGGCACTTTCTGTGTTTCCAGCTTTGTCTCTGTACTGAACATGTAAAACTGGTTAGATGTTTTGTGGTCCAGGGATTTGTGTGTATAAACAGGTGCACTGGACGTGGTTATTCAAAAATGATGCCACCTGTAATTCCTGCTTTTTGTTTTACTTATGATTTGCATGAATAAATAGATTTGACATTTGCGGTATACTGCTTATTGTGTGTGTGTGTGCGTGCGTGTATTAAAGTCAACATCCACGTCAGTACCAGTTTGGTGACTCTACTGACACGCGTCATCTCAATTTGTCCTTCAAAGTAGAGCCTCAAATTCCCCTGACAGACATATCACTTTTAACTCTTGATGCTTTAATAAATCTTCCTGTAGCTGTTGGAGGAAGTTACATTTCTTCCCACATCATTCTGGAGTACGTGTGGCCAATCCTAATAACTATGTATAAAGACCTTCTGCTGCATCCAAAACTGATTTCATTTTGGCATTACAGCCAATTTCCCAAGGCAAAAATATTGAAGCGTCATGCAGAGAAATGGAAATAAATATACTGGTTTCTTTGTCACATAATTTCCTGCAATAGTACACTGGATATTTATAAAATATGTTCATATATAAATATGATGCAATTGTACATTTGGCAGCCTTTGTGCCAAGAATGTTCTGAATTTGACAGGGAAATGCTTGGAGGCAATGTGCAAAAGTCCATGTTAAAGAAAAAACAAATTCAGTCTCTTTAGTTGACAAACCTCAAACAAGCAACCTCCAAATAAAAAGAATTAAGAGTTCAACAATTCATCTAATTGTGAGGACAATGTGGGTGTAGTTTGACCATATTTGATTTATAGACACCAGTTGACCAAGGTTTTGATTCCAGTGCTGCTCAGTCCATTCTTAAGTATGTGACATCACCTTTTTTGATCTGACCCGCCCTCTTCAAATCACTGAAAAGAACACAGAGATGAACCAAAATCCAGAAATATTTAATGGAAAAGGGACAAAACTGTTGTATCGTTAGTAGAAAAATGCGTGTTCACGTGGAGCCCCACAAGAGCGAGAAACCGATGGAGAAAATACATTTTCAGGGCCTTTAATTGCTTCCTGTCCATGTTGTTAAAACGAACGTGCAAAGTTCACTCTGACCGCTAAAGCAGCAGTTTACTGTCTCACCTCAAGGTCCATTTAGTAACTTCTGTAATTTTTAACATATCACATGACCTTTATGAGCGAAAGGAAAGACAGAAAAAAGCCCCAGAATTCCCAATTTCGTAACGACAAAGCTGATGGAGTTAATTTTCTGACATGGCATCTCACATCACTATGTACCATATGTATAGTGAGTGTGTTTATTCACGCTCAGTTGTATGTAAGTTGAAGTTTGAACATTTCCACTGCAACACTAGATGGCAGTCTCACTCCATCAATTGTGTATTTGCTCTTCACCACACTGGACTTACCACAGGACACATGTTGTTTAAATCTAGTTAAAGGATCCTTTTACATGTGCATTTCATTGTGCATTGATAACCAAGCCGCTGTCTGTACCTTATTATTGTTGATGCATTATTTTGTAAAGAAAAGTAGAAGAATACTATTTTGAGAAATCATGCTGGTTTACAAAAATGTTGATGAATTAATTTTATTGAAACTATGTTATTATTACAGATTTTCTTGTAATCTAACAGTGAACCTTCCCCTGAACTAATATAATAATACACCTCAAGATATATTTTTTCCTAACCCTCCCTCCCACCTGTAGGCTGGGTAGAGTTTGGATGTTGTAATATAGAAAGAATATGTGATCTGTATGAGGCAGCATTTACAGTACTGAGAGTATGACTTGGACCAAGCGTTGACCAACCAGCCGGCATCTAATCTTAGCCTGACCTTTACTTCCCCTCTTTGACCTTAAGCTGCAAAGCAGAGGCCAAGACTGGCACTCTGCTCGGGGTTATGGTAGTTCAGCTATGCTGTGACACCTGGACCACAGCCATGAAACACACCAGCACTGTCCTGTTTCACTGTAGAGCTACATGTTTGTTAGCCTGCTGCACAACATGTTTGACCAGGTTTGACCAGCTGAGGTGGAAAACTTGCTGAATGTCATGTATTGTAATGTACTGCACCTTCACGGGCAGTTGTGTGGATAAGATGCCACACTGTGGATAAGGTTTCAGTTCACTGTCAGTTTAGCCCACTGGTGAGGCCCAGTATGCAGCCATGGAGGGGGATAAATTCAACAGGATTCATTATTATTATCCTCCAGGAGTTGACATAGTCTGTGCAAAACGAATACATTTGAAAACAATCAGTTTGAAGAATTGCAGCAGTTTTAGTTTAATTCTCTTAGAGTTAATCATTTCTAAATAACCTGACAGAGCAAAAACTCGACTGAGTAAATGCACTCAAACTGAAGATGCCTCCTCTGCACATGTGTAGTGATCATGTGTTCATGTGGAGTAACCGAGTCTCAACTTTTGACTTGTGCTGAGGAGATGGAGAGACAGAGAGAGGAGAGTCTGAAAGTGAAGGGTCATGGTCTTTGGACATTAAATGTCACAGTCAGTAAGACAGAGATTTGATCCCTCGGTTGCTCTCTCTGTGTCTCTGTCTGTATTTACTGAGAAGGTCAGTCGGGTACCCCTCTCTTTTTTCAGTCCACTCTCTGAGGACTTTAATATCTGAGTATCTATATCTAGACCACTTAAGGTGAGGAAAAGAGAAATCGGTTTAAACTGCTACTGAGAAAATCCAACTCTATCTATTTTAGAGCTGTTGGTCTATAGATAACACTGGAAAAGGGATGATAAGTGAGAAACTTCTGGGTTATTTAACTCAACTGAAGTTGTAGAAGCCAGCATGCATGTCTCTTTGCAGACTGACGACCTTGACATTCAGAGGGGGTGGAGCAAGGAACAGTGACCTATGAGGGAGGGGGCGTGGCTTTCAACTTTAGGTAATCATAAAAACGCAGAGCTAAACTTTGCTCTTCCCCACTCACACCCGGAGTCGCAAGACGGACTGTGGAGTCTCACAAACGGTAAATAGCTTTGACAATGAAACAGAACCTGCAAGGCCTTGGCGACAGGCTGCATGGCTGAATAACTTGATTTAGATCACCTGGGGACAATCTGCTTGGGTTTAATTGCACACAATTGTTAATTCAATGTGGTCATAAAGTTAAGCATCTCACTTGGCTTTATAGTCCTGTTTTTAAATGCAGTTTTTGCAACACTTAAAGATGTAAATTTTGGTTTTTGGTGTTCATATGCAGTAGGTTTTGCACTTGCATGGAAAGTTCTGATCTGGACATTTGCTTTGAGATTCCCTTGGACTGTACTTGCAGATAACTTATCAGTGTAATACTTTTGCATGTTCATTTGAATTCCGTGCTTATCTCAACCCACAATCTTAGAAATAGTCTGTGATCAAGTGAAGGCTAATATATGGCATCATAAATGTCAGCATATCAGTATTTAACAGGTTGCATTACTCCTCCTTGTATTTCTCCTTCCAGAGGACTAGAACAACCCAGGCACAATGGTGAAAGTTGGTATCAATGGGTAAGAGTTCATTTTCATCCTCTCACCTAACGGAATTGACAAAATCCCCTCAATTAGCACGACTAAATGAGAAACACACACTCCACTTATTAGGCCAGTCTGTATACTCTGCAACCCCCAACTCATATTGCCACACCCCTTCTCATCTGTGCACACAGTTTGCATTTAACAATGGCTTACTGTAATGACTGCCTTGGTTCAATTTTCAAAATGCACTGTCTATTTTTCTTTAAGCTTGATTATTGCATGTTTTCAAGCTCTAAGAAGTAACATCTAGTCATCTTTTCTTGAATGAATATAAGATAATTAAAAATCAAAATTTAAAGATTTTACAACAATACTAATCATACTAGTCATACATAAGTTGACCAGACTGTTCTGTAGAATATAACTGAAAGTTTGGTATCATTGGGTGCTGACAAAGTTTTGCAGATAAGCTTGAAGACTAACATTAAGCTAATAACATTCGTTGTTGTCAAGGCTGTAAGACAGTGTCTGCAGCATTTATACCCCACAGTTATGAAGTGTCTATCGCCCTCTTTGAATGATTAAACAAGCCCAAAGTGTTGACTGTCTCGACCTTGTGCTCTGAGCTCAGGATAACTGCAGTCTCTCTGTGATTAATTAATATTAAAACCACATAAAGGAGCTGAGGAAGGGAAAATATCTTGTAACAGAAAACATGTTCAGACGCATAACCTGCAGACAGTCGCCCAGCTTTGAACTTTGCCTCTCAGCAGATAACAATGTGGGCTGTGGCATGGGGGTCATTCAGCATTACATTGTTTTTCTGCTGTCTGTAGCAAGTGGCCAAAGACCTGCGTATCCTAAATGTTATTGAACATATAACATGACGTTGAAGTCTCCCTATCTGTACCGCGAATCAGTCATTTATCTCTCAGACACTCTCCTCTTCCCCCTGGTCTCTGGGAACAGAGTCTCTGTACCAGGATTTTGGACCCTTGGTTAAAAAGTAACAAAACTGCTTGATCAAACAGTGCACTGCCGTCAACAGGATTACCACATTAGAGGCTTGTTTCGACTTTAGCCCCTAGAGGGGCGTGTGAGAGCGCAGCAGACACCTCCCTCGGACCCTCCTCCTGAACCCTGTCCCTCCTTTGGCTGTGGTTTCAGGTCTCCTGGGGATCTCTTTTCCTTACACAAATCAAAGCCCCACAATAGTAATGTGACGTAGGCTGTGCCTAGTTTTGATGTGAATTTTACACATTCCTGGCTTCACAAGCACCAGGAGCTTCGCTTCACTGTGATTGAGACATGATCACATTATCCAGTGACTTTAAGAGTAACATGGTGTCATAGCGCCATCTAGAGGCCAGACTAAAACATCACTGTTCACTCTGCAGATTCGGCCGCATCGGTCGTCTGGTGACCCGTGCTGCCTTCACCTCCAAGAAGGTGGAGATTGTGGCCATCAACGACCCTTTCATTGATCTGGAGTACATGGTAAGTGAGAAATATAAGGCATCAAGATGAGTGCTTCTAATTCACACTGAACATGAGCCACATTCTTGTAAATTTAGTCTGCATGATGGCAGGCACCCTTTTCAGTTCTCAGAAAGCTGAATTTCTAAGAAAACCACGTCATTTTCATCAGAGTGCATTCATTTGGAAAACAGTTACATCCATGTACACTGGCTAAATTCAATGTGTAGTGATGTTAGTGTTTTATGTAGACTTGCTTCTCTTTTATTAAATTATTTTCAAATGTCACCTATTCTTTTATTAGCTGACTTCATATTTTTTTTTTTTTTTTCTTCACATTTCCCCTTTAGGTCTACATGTTCAAGTATGACTCCACCCACGGCCGCTACAAGGGTGAGGTCAAGATTGAGGGTGACAAGCTGGTCATCGATGGACATAAAATCTCAGTTTTCCATGAGTGAGTTTAACAGGCATTGATGGCAGGAGACGTCTGTTTGTGTCAGTTTCACAAACATACATGTGACCAAAAGAACTTATTGTGACTGTCTTTCTCGTCTCTCTCCCTGCTTTCAGGAGGGACCCCGCTAACATCAAATGGGGTGACGCTGGCGCTGCGTACGTAGTGGAGTCTACTGGCGTGTTCACCACCATCGAGAAGGCCTCTGTATGTACTCATACCCGTCACATGCTCTTGACCTAATTTATTATAAACATTGCAAAATGACATGAAGAGGACATTGATTAAACACCGTTTCAAAACACATTGCAGGCTCACTTGAAGGGCGGCGCCAAGAGAGTAATCATCTCCGCACCCAGTGCTGACGCTCCCATGTTTGTCATGGGTGTTAACCATGAGAAGTACGACAAGTCCCTCCCAGTCGTCAGGTAAATATCAGAAAGTTGGGGGGGGGGGGTGATCATGCATCCATTACACAAACTGCTTTTATTTTGAATTATTTTCTTTCAGTTAACTGAATCTGTCACTTTGCTTCTCCGTAGCAACGCTTCCTGCACGACCAACTGCCTGGCCCCCCTGGCCAAAGTCATCAATGACAACTTCGGCATCATCGAGGGCCTGATGGTGAGGATTAAAACACTTCGCCTGGGAACAATCTGGCAGAGAGATGCCAAATGGCCTTTTTTTTTTTTTTTAAAAACCAGATTAACAAAAGGCCCAAAACGCCAGCATGACATTACAAAGTTAGAGAAGGGTTAAGCCATATTTAATCATCCATCCTTGTCATCTTGTGTCCATCAGAGCACAGTTCATGCCATCACTGCCACCCAGAAGACTGTGGACGGTCCCTCTGGCAAGCTGTGGAGGGATGGCCGTGGTGCCAGCCAGAACATCATCCCCGCCTCTACTGGTGCTGCCAAAGCTGTTGGCAAGGTCATCCCTGAGCTCAACGGGTCAGTGCCAAAAACACATGATTTTTATCGCTGTACAGTATGTAACTGCACGAACAGGAGTAGCACTCGATCTGGCCAACTGATGTTTATCTACTCTATTTTACAGCAAGCTGACCGGCATGGCCTTCCGTGTCCCCACTCCCAACGTGTCAGTGGTTGACCTGACAGTCCGTCTGGAGAAACCCGTGAGTGACCACGAAATGAAGGCGTTCACATCGATTAACTAATCTAACTGAAAGTCTAATATTTGTTTTCTTACTGTCCACAAATTCCATGACATGGTCCAAAGTAGCAACTTTATTGCTTATGGTAATAAGGCTCTGTAGTTTAGTTTTTATTGTTTTTGAGTCATTCTGTCATGAATGGAAGTTAGTGCACCAAATGTGTCTTAAGGGGAGTGCGTGAGAGCAACACACATCTCAAACTCTCCTCTTGAACCCTGCCATCCCTTTGGCTGTAATGTGTGTTAATCTGCATCTGTAAATGGTGCCCAATGACTGCAATATTTACACCTATTTGTGTAATATTTGGTTAATTTTACAGTGCAACAGCCAAACCTTAGCCTTACTGTTTCAGTTATTACGTTTTTGATCCACATTTCCTGCTGTTTTATTTATTCTATATCTTATTTTTACATATAGTCTTTTGTTTTTGTAAAAGGATAATAGCATAGATGTTGACCTTACACTCTTTTGTCTTTGTTTGTGAAGTGCTTGCTTCACTGTTGTGTATGCTGTCTTGTCTGCTAATGTTACATCACCTTTTTTTTTTTTTTTTTTTTTTTTGTGGCTTGCTATTCGTGATGCATCTTTAACAGGGGCTTAAGGCTGTTTACAGGAGAGGCTTGGAGGTCAAAGGATTCAAGAGATTGATGTGGATTTTAGTCTTATTTTTTTTTCTTACAAATGTTATTTCTTTTAAAAATTGTTTATGCAGTTTATATGTAATTGTAAACTACATTTTCATAAGAGTTTGTACAATTTTTTTTTTTTTTTTTTTTTTAAACAGGCCAAATACGAAGATATCAAGAAGGTTGTGAAGGCTGCAGCTGAAGGACCCATGAAGGGCATTCTGGGATACACAGAGCACCAGGTGTGTGTTTGTCTTTGACCTTTTTAAATGTTTTTTATTATTATTGATGATGATGATAATAAATAATGATGATGATTAATTATGTGGCTTCTTTTCTCTCCTGCAGGTCGTCTCCACAGACTTCAATGGCGACTCTCACTCCTCCATCTTTGATGCAGGTGCTGGCATTGCCCTCAATGACCACTTTGTCAAGCTGGTTACATGGTACGTTTTTATCATGGATTACTTTCACATCCAAAAATTTGTTTCCATTGATGCATATTGACTTTTCTTCTTGCTGCTTAACCAGGTACGACAATGAATTTGGCTACAGCAACCGTGTCTGCGACCTGATGGCCCACATGGCTTCCAAGGAGTAAACGGAATCAGCCAATTAACTGTCCCTGCACTATGCCGCATCACCCACATTCTCCTGATACCAGAGTTATACACTTACAATAAGAAATTGTATGATCTATGACTCTACCCAGTTCCATCAGATGGTCAACCCCCATTCAGATGCCTGAGGAAAAGTCCAACAGAGAGCAAACGAAAAAGATTCAAATTGGTGACCAATTACTTTTTTGTATCTGTTTGATATTCCCTTTTCTGTTCTTGTGTGAGATGGAGTGAAGGTGTGAGAGTCTGTCTGTGGTGCTGAAGTACTGCAGTCAGTGGTGGAATAAAGTCCTCTGTTTGTGAGATTCATGTCGTCCTTTTCTCTTTTCACTGCACAGAAAAAAACCTATAGGGAAAAACTGCTCCACTGGGATTAAGGATGATATAGAGTCGTATGTGGGTCAGTGATTTTAAGCAAACCCTTAGAAGAGGTATCTATCCATATATCTGATCAGTTCCCTCCTGATGGGAATACACTGCCAGCTCTTAATTGCTTGGTATTCTTATCAGAGGTGACTGGAGAGTCATTTCTATGGGTTTGGCTGCTCAAATTGATTTTGGTGCCACCATATAGCTTTCATAAAACAGTCAGTTTCATTTTTAACCCCCCCACCCCCTTTTTAGTCCTGTTCCGTACGTGGTCCATCTGGTAGAGTACTGTAGCATGGCTAACACAGGCTGACAAAAGCCCACTGTGAGGGTTCAATATGAGGTTTTTGTGAATTATGCCTGCTGGTGAATTACTGTCACAACATAGAAAGGGTGTGGCAATCTTGTTCTAACAAGTTATTCTTCCCATTTTGCAAATCCAATCCATCCAAATTCCCATCCAAATGTAATCGGTCACTCGTATGAATAATGGCAGTTTTCCTATGAACTGAACTTCATTTGAATTTTCCTGAAATAGATTTATTTGAAATGATATGGTTGCTGTATTGGGATGTCAACGGCTTTTCAATGGTCACATTTATATTAGTCAAATCAAGAATATCAAGATGGATCATGATTTTTCTGTTTTTACAATTCCTCAAGTGAAATTCCACCAAGGGGCTCCTGATATAGTTTTCAGTGTTGTTTTCTACCATAGAAATATTACTAGAAATTGTGTATATGTGCGTTGAAACATCAGATTCAATCCTTTAGTGTCAAATTGAGGATCAGATGCCAAACTTCACTTTGTCACATATATGTACATTTATAAATCTCAGTATTGTGTGACTTGTGTGACACATAGTACGGACGGGGGATAGTGGGAGATGAGATACAAGGCGTGACGGCGGTTAAATTCTCTCAAATAACCCCCCACCCCTTCTTTTTCTCTCCCACTCCCTCTGTCTGTCTCTCTGTCTCACACACAAAGACACACTGGTTGTCTCTACATGCCTCTCACTGATCATTTCTAAGACAGATTGTCAACAGGAAAATTTCCATTCAGCTCTCCAGAGAACTGCTACATGGATTTACAGAGGGAGGGTTCAGATTAAGATTATACAAAACTAAAAGAGAGGATCTTTTTATAAAGACCAGCTGAGAGCCCACAGGAAGCAACTGACTGGCAGACAAGAGTAAGGTTAGTAGTGATGTTTGTTTTATAATGTTTTGAACTGCTTGAACAGAAATCACAAGGTAAAGATACTTTTGTAGTAAGAGTTGCTCCAGTTTGGAGGAATCTTTGTTATCTCAGGAAACCTCTGGTCTGTTCTTTAATCTTCAGTTTTGTCTCGATGCAACTTTGTTCATTCATCTTTTTATCTTTGAGTTTATCGCCCTGTTGACCTACATGCCACTCATGAGACTCAGCTGACCACCTGCTGGGATCATCAGTGTAAATATTTAAGTCCTGCAGGGACAATTGATTGAGCAAAGGGTCTTTGTTTTTTTCCCCTGGGGCCACTTGTTAAGCAGGATCATCAACAAGCTTCCATTTGTTATAATTAGTCATTACTTTATTTTAAAATGTGGATTACTAAAAATATCTTGGTTGTATCCCTGTACATATGTCCAAATACTGAAGCATTATCAATCAGTGTTAACTGTGTAGTATTTGCAGAAATATCAGATTTTCCTGCTAAAGCTGTAAATTATGTTGTAACCAGAGAACATTTAAGCCTATGGAGGAAAGATAAGATGATCTGTTTGATATGCATTCATTTTCATTCATCAATGCAACTGTCACCTATTATCATAATTTATGCAAATTATGATGATTTGTCAAAAACAACACCTACTATCTAGTAACACAAGTTAGGTTATGTTGTGGGGGAAGAGACAAAAGAGGGTCATGTGTTTTTTATTTGCGGGCACTGCCGACATCCAGGATAGAATATGAATACTGGTTTGAGATCTGCACTGTAAATTATCCCACTGTCTCTTGCCCATTGTCCTGTTTTACACACTCCTGGGCTTCAGCTCTACTGTTTACTTTTATCTGCACATTAAATGCAATTGCAACTGAAATTGACTAAATGTTTACAGCTGAGATCAAACTGAAACTGTTACTGTCAAATGCTGCTAATTTCACTCCACAGCTGGAAAAGCTTGACAGTGTTTTTATTCTTTGTTTTTGTGTCATCAGTGGCTCTTTGAAGCTTCAGGAGCGGACTCTCTTCTCTGTATGGTGTCCTGGGTCAGTGCAGTACATCCATGGGAGAGTATGGATCACCGGGGGGCTCCTGGTTTGTCCCCGAGTCCATCCACCCCCTGTTCCTCTCCCAACTGTCCCCCTCTGCAGACCTGGCTGTTGCTGTCTTCCTCACCTTCACAGGCGAGTGAAAGGACACTTGTATCATTATTGTAAATCTTTGGTTAATTTTACTGACAATAGCAGGTCCAAGTTTTTAAGACACAAACAGTCTAAATGTATCTTAAACTCTAGTCTATATCTTGAGATCTAAAAAAAAAAACTGTATGGATGACGTTTTGTTGAGATGTTCAGCTACAAAAATCTTTTTATATATTTGCTGTTTTTATATTTAATAATTATAATAATTTGCATTACAATAAGTGTGGAATACTAAAGCTCCACTAAAGTGGTACAACATTACAGCAACTGGAGAAGATGTTATTAAAGTGATTATTTAAATCTTTAAACCTAAAAAATGGGACATTTTATTGAGAATAGTGAAGTTTAAGTGACTGAAATGGAGGTTTAAACTGTTACTGTTTCCAAGGGTGTGCTCATGGTCGGAACTGTTGAGTGTCAGGTAATAATATATAGAGTACAGTTTAAACTGTGTCTAAAAGAAAAATACCCTCAAATAACTTATGTTATTTGAGGGTATTTTCATACCCTGAATATTGTTAAAGCTGAATGTAAAAGACAGAAATATTTAAAACGGTATTTTTACACTGTGCTGATAGAAGTCAGAGTTTATTGTTTATTGCTATTTGACTGATATTTTTTATTTATTCACGACCGGGATCAGAAAAGTTTTCTTTTTGTTCTGTAGACAACACAAAAGATCAAAATAGACATTGTTGCATTAAAACAGAATACAAACCACTTTGCAAGAAGCTGAGCGACATCCTCTGATCGCAGCAGGGAGGCCACTGAATCATTAGCTTTACTGGTGGTTTTACACAACAAATCGGTGAAGCTGCAGAAAACACTTCCAAAATTTGCTTTGGGCTTTGTCTGAGTTCATTTGCTCCCTGTGGATTGGCATAAGTGTTTGGGTCAACAGAGAGAAGATGGTTAGTATGTGATAAAGATGACAATAGGTGAATAACTGAGCACTGATCACATCTGAAGCCCTTTGGTTCAGCTCCCTACGTGCGATCCTGCACAACTGCTATTTGTAGGATTATCAGACTGCATTTAAAGTCACATTGAAAAGTAAAAATAATAAATAAAACAATATTATTCAACTATTCTTGTCCTTTCTATTTCTGCAGTTGTTATATCGGTGGTGGGGAATGGCACAGTGTTGCTAGTTTACTGTAGGAAAAAGAAAAAGCTCCGACCTCCAGAGCTGATGACCATCAACCTGGCTGTCTGCGATTTGGGCTTCAGCCTCTTGGGAACACCATTTTTCATCATTTCCAGGTATGGAATACTTTATCAGCAAAGAATAAGCAGCCAGGTAGGAATACAGGGTAACAACACTGTAAGTATGATACTAACAACATGCAGATGAGCAGCCATTTGTCAAAGACAGAAGGTGATCATCCATTAAGATGGAGGACTTAAAGCCCATCTCTCCATCCCCTCAGCCTGTGTCATGCCTGGGTGTTTGGGAACACAGGGTGCCTTTGGTACGGCATCCAGGGATTTGTGTTTGGCATTGGCTCCCTGCTCACCACCTGTCTCATCTCCATGGACCGTTGCCTTAAGATCTGCTGCTTAAGATATGGCAAGTCTGACACCTTTCCTTCAACACAGACCTAGATTATCCTCGCACAATTCATCAGGCATGACTGCACTCTAAATCCACTCATCACCTCCAATGCCACAAATGGTTTTTACAGAAATCTTACTTATACAACATACCAACATAGTTATCCTAATCTAAGACCCTCCTTTTCTTTGGAAAAAGTATTGATTTAAAGAGTGATTTAAAAGCTGTCAGATGGTAAATGCTTAGGCAACACTAAAGGTCACTTAAAGGTCACTTTCAGGAAAATGGACAAGTGAAATGTCAGGAATTTCCACAACACTGAGTGTACATTATGCATGCACACATAAACATGCTGTTTGAATAGTTCATTAAGTGCTCTGCATGCTTCTTGCCACTTTAGGTCAATGGATTGAGAGGCGCCATGTGTCTCTGTCCATAGTGCTGGTGTGGGTTTACACATTGTTCTGGGCCGTTCTGCCTGCATTTGGCTTTGGAAGTTATGGACCAGAACCTTATGGGACCAGCTGCACCATCAACTGGTAATTTAATTTACAGTGCTGCTTGATGGCCAACTGTGTAAAAAGCCTAAAGCCTGCAGACATCTGTGTTGTCTGTGCATTTTCTGATTTGTATTAATGCATAATGCATCTGCAGATTAACATGATAACCAGTGTGCCTGTACCACTATTTCAAGGTGGAGAATGAGGTCATCTCTAAATGGCAGACTCTATGTCATCCTCATCCTGATCTTATGCTTTGGATGTCCTACTCTGACCATCATCATGTCTTATTTGGCCATCCTGCTGACGGTGAGAACATGGCAGCTGTGTTTGTGTTCTTGAACTATTTTGTTTTTTAATATGGTCACATCTACTATGTGAAAAATATGACAAATGCAACTCTGGCACCCTCTTGTGATACTGTTGAAAACTGTAGCAGACTTCAACGTGTACCACTATCTCCTCAGTGACCCAGGCAATTACCACACAGCCAAAGTGATACAATTCTTTGTATTAGCCTCAATGTTTGTATTAGCCTTGATGTTTAGGGGCTTCAAGAGCAGACATCCAAACATTAAATATGTGTCAGTCGGTCTGTAGTAATTCAAAACATCTTTTTAAGAATAAGAACCTTGCAGCTGTGTTAAAAGCCACATGAGAGATGCCACATAAGACTTATTGGTTGTTTGCAAAACTTATAATGGGTGCATATAATAAACAATATGGGGGAAGTTCAAGAGAATTACTGGCTCAAATCAATGACAGAATATAACAAATCTTTCAATATGTCTCAAGATTAATGGAGAACAAACCCTCAGCTGATTGAGCTGCCCCCAAACAAATCATAGTCAAGGAAAACTCCCCATCTCCCCACTGTAATGAGTAAAAGCTGCTAAACCTATCTGAGTGCCTCAGACTCACAACTGATGATTCTTGTTAAATCAACATCACAGTGATCGGCTGGTCATATCAAACCACCTGGAATAACAGCTCACAAGCTGCATACATACACAAAAATATATGCCGTTAGAAGAATTTAAAAGATGTTTTAATTGCAATTAGGAATTTGTCAGATGGCTTTAATATACATGTGTGTCTTATATGTCTTGGGGTTTTAGGAATAAAGTTAAATGCATGTAGATTGTGCTATAACTGAAATAGCAGCATTAAATGTAGCTTTTGTTTTTAGGTCTACAGATCTAATCGCACCCTGGCGTCTATACCATCTTCCTCTGTCAGCCATACAAGCAAAGACCTGAGACTAGCAAAGGTAAAACCTTGATGGGATCATTTTCCTTGATCCAGATCCTGCAGGAAAAATAAACCATGTGTTCATTTCAGGTGGCTGCTGTGTTTTGCACCACCTTCCTCCTGGCCTGGATGCCCTATGCAACTGTGTCTCTGATCTCTGCACTCGTTCCTAGAGATGACCAGGTGATAGAGGGCACTTTACAGGCTGTTGTTGAGGAGTCCACCGTAGTGGCCACAAATATTCCTAATGTTCCAAAGATCCTGGACATCCCCTCTCTTCTCAACTGGACTGCTGCACAATATTACAGGCAAATCTACTTCAATCCTGAGAACAACTGGAGTAAAGTGAGCAACATTAGTTCAGCCATGAGTGATGCCATGTTCAGATCCACCCTGGGCACAGAAGCAGACCCAATGACCAGGAGCCCCCAGCCATTCTCCTCTCTTCCACCTGTGGTAACCTTGATCCCCGCTATGTTTGCAAAATCCCACTGCATGATCAACCCTTTAATCTACCAGATCATGAACAGGGAGTTCAGGGATGACGTCTATGTGATGGTGTTTGGCCATGAGATGGCAGAGAGGAGGCGAGTGCAGGGGAGAAAGGAGAATTTATATGAAAGTAAGGAATATGAATGAACCAATGTTTCTTGTTCTCTTTGTCTTAACAGGAAATATAGTACAAGAAAACAGCCCAAGACCATGTTTTGAGAGTCCTTTTCTTCTCTTCTCTCTCAAGGGAGCATCAGTCTGTCTTACTGCCAGAACTGGACGAGGAAAAGGGGCAACCCCATGTCCTTGTCTGTGGAGAGAAAAAACAGAAACCTGAATGAACAAAAGGACCTGGGGAGCGAGGCCGACACCTGGGCAGATAACATCTCAGCTCCTGACTTTGCTTCCATGGACACTCAAAGCAACATGGAAAGACACTGCAGCACAGGTGGACGGAGAAACAGATAGGTCCACAGATAGACAGATAGATAGATAGATAGATAGATAGATAGATAGATAGATAGATAGATAGATAGCTTTGTAGCTTACAAGATGTAGGGACATAATGAACTAAAATACACCTTTCTTTGCTTTTATAAAAACTCCATATTGATCAGTTTATATCTGTTCCTATTGTGTACATCCCCAAATGTATGTGTATGTATGTATTCAAAATACGTATAATAACTGGTCAGTGCAGAAATCAGCAATGATTCTCTGACATAGGCCATGAAGACCTGTGACATTCATTCATTCATTCATTCATACATGTAGCCTGTTTGTGGGTTTCAGTTTGGTCCAGTTAACTAAACAGAACTTACTGATAATTATTGAGCATATGGATAGTGTTTATCATTCACGTTCGGCATCTGATTTATAATCGGTCTGAATGATTTCCTGTGGTTAACACAGGTAAATGTCAAGTTAATACTATACTGCCCTGCTGCGTGTTGTGTTCCACCGAAATCAAAGAGTTAATGGATCTTTGCCGCTCTAGTGGCGTATTTACGGTAGCCGTGCTCTTCCAATCCCGCAGCACTTGCTCTTGCCTGCGGTCACATCTTGTTGCCACAACTTCGGTGACGCGGTGACACTGGATTTCATTGTTATTCATTCAAGCTCTGCGGCTATGCTCTTCGTTTAATTGCGTTTTTTTTTCGCAAAACATCTCACCGACGTGCAGATCCAGTGTTGCTGCATTTCCACCCCTCGCCCCAGCTCGTTTGGACTTGCTTTTTGATGTTTTGTTGCGGACGGCTTTAGGAGCAGTGATCAGTCCGACGTTAAGACCTCTCAGCTTTAAGGTTCTTATTTAGAAACGGTTATATAATCAGGTAAATACTGGCGTTTTGTGCGCACGTCTTCGGTTCGTTTAAAAGCTATTTCCTATCCCGTCATTGCATTCTGTTGTAGCAAGATCATTACCGTCCGTGTTCATGCCAGATCTGCAGCGCTTTAGTTTCCCATACCATAGCATGAATCCTTTGTTGGGGGCCAATACGCATCTCCAACAGCATCCTCAGCAGAGCCAAGCTCCCGGACACCCAGACTCTCCCTCAGGCCTCCTGCCCGACGCTGTCTTCGGAGGAGCGGACCCGGCGTCTTTTCTACTGGGTGAGCAAACCGGTCCGGGGCCTGATCAGCCGGGGCCTGACTTCACCGCACCCTCACAGACCTCCCCTTATCTCCACCACATCCACAGCAGCCACTATCAGCCCCGCGCTGTGCCGCATCCCCCCGCAGCCATGGCTCTGAGAAACGACCTGGGATCCAACATCAGCGTCCTCAAAACTCTCAATCTGAGGTTCAGATGCTTCCTGGCAAAAGTTCACGAACTGGAGCGCAGAAATAAGATTTTAGAGAAGCAGCTGCAACAGGCGCTGGACAACAAGGACTGTCAAGGTGGATGCTGTGAGAACAGGGGGCATACCCAGGAGGCAGGTGTGCAGACTGGATTTGTTGGGACCATGCCTCTGAGGCCCGGCTCTCTCCCCTTCCACAACACCAACAATTCAGCCAGGAGGCCTACAACACTGTTCACACCCCCAGTCACAGCAACGCTCCTGTCTGCAGCTGCTGAAAACTCCAGTTCAGCCCAAACAAATACTAGTTGTAACCCAGCCATCACCATCAGCCAGTCCTCGCCCTGTGTGGACTCTCCTGGCTCTGGCTCTAAAACTGTCCCCAACACCGGCGTAGGACAGGGGGGCTGCACCAACCCTCCTCCACGGTTCTTCCCAGGCACCATCTGGTCCTATAACCATACCCGTAAGTTTGGCCCTGGTGCGGAGCGTCTGACCAGCCCAGGAGTGTCCTGGGTGCACCCTGATGGAGTCGGGGTACAGATTGACACCATCACCCCTGAAATAAGAGCCCTGTATAATGTCCTGGCCAAAGTGAAGAGGGAGAGAGACGAGTATAAACGCAGGTAAATGGAATGAAACTCTTTTATTATACTTATAACAGGCCTACAGGGCACACGTAGCTTTCCTAAGTGTGTGTAAAGCTCCACTTTAGAGGAGTGAGCAGAGCCGCAAAGCAGCTGCAGACCAGCTGTCTCCAATACAAGCAGAGTCAGCACAAAGCCTCTCCATCCATCACCTCCAGCCTGACCCTGCATCCACATCACGTCTGACCACAGAGGCAGGTGCTGCTGCCAGAAATACACCCCAAAAATTAACTCGTCATGAGCTAAATATAAAGAAGAATGAAGGTCAAAGCTTAATAGAGACGTGTGAAGATCAATCTGTGGCACAAATGTTCACTTCAAAGCTCTCGACATTTTGACTCGCCCATGGGTGGCGTGGTTTATAGGAGCATTAGGGAAAATCCATCATGAAACAGCTTGTGTTTATAGATTTTTATGTGCAAACATGAACAAGTTTCTCAAGACGAGGGACATAATGATGATGTCATCTAGGGTCACATCCTGGAGGTGGTCCAGTTAGGCCAAGTATTGAAACCAACCCTCTGATGGGACACGCAGACATGTGCGATTCATCGCTTTGAGCCTTGCAATTTAAATTTGATCCAGAGCCTAAAATAATTTGATGATGATCACACTTATTTTTGTAAGTGATGTTGACTGATGTTTCCGTTTGCTTCTCAAAAAGAACATTTTTGTTCTGTTTTATATGACTATTATATGGGAAATCCTTAATGGGCTTTTTACACAATTTGACATTTTAGCAAGAAAACAGTTATTAACATAATCTGCTCATTAGTTAATAAGGCAAATAACCCTTAATTTCTATCATGGGAACATGTAACATCTCCAGCAAAACATCTCTCGTCTCACAATCATTTATTCATAGTCAGTGTACCAATTTACAAGTACCAATGTCACCCGCTGACATCAACAGTTCAAATCTGGATGCTCTCATTTCCAATTTAGTGAGACAGCTGTCTGTGTTTGCAGATTGCTGGAATAGCAATAGCTTTTACTGTGGATTTCCCCTTTCAGTCCCAGGAGAATGCAGCACACATCTTGTAAATTTGATTGGGAATTTGAAGGATGTATGTACAAGTTGTGCAAAATGTATTATCTACCCTGAATGAACTATAGTAGCCCCCATGTTCCAGCACATTCATCGCTGAATTCCCTCATATTATGTCCAAATGAGCAGCCATGCATTCTTCACAGAGGAGATCCTGATCACAGTATAGTGGGCTCTTTGTGAATAAGGATGACACAAACTTCCCAAGAGCGTGTGACATGGGATACGTGATTTAATCTTGAGACTTACAAGTGGACAGTTTACAGAAAGTCACCATTTTCATTTCCCTGCCTGTGAATTAAGAAGGTGTGTTACGTACTTTTTCCTAATCTGTGTTCAAATCAGTCTCTGTTTAGGCTTTTTTCAACCTTTTTGAGCTCACTGTAGGCATCAGTTTACCTAGGGACAATGGGGACATTTAAGCCTATTTCTTTAAGTGAAACTCACTCCTTTGGATTCATGGCAATTATCTATGCAATCGGATATAAATAACAGACCTCAGTTTAATAATGAAATGCCTGCTCTTGCCTCTGTGAGTCCTTTTCATATTTAAGGGGCATTTTTTTCTTCCCTCTTTTTTCAGACTTTTTTACTGTCTTCTATGTCTTTGATTAAATACAGTTTTGTTCTTTCATTCAAGGACAGTTTATCTTTCACCCACCTCTGCCCCTTTACCCTTCCTTTATTTCCGCACCTCACTCCCCCACTTTCCGCACCACACTTTTACGTTGTCTGTCTCATGTAAAGCCCACACAGTGAACACTTCCTCTCGCTCTCTTGTGCACTCTGTCTCTCTTCTCTCCCACTGCACACCCCCCTCTCCACACACCACACTGTATCTGCAATGCAGCATGCACTGCAAGCTGTAACTGCTGGATGGGGGCTTGGCTTGCAGAAGGAAAGCGTCTCTGCTTTCTGCGCGCTCTCACCTTACTGATCAAACAAGCATCCTCTACGACAACAACAAATCCTGTTTCATGACTCAGTTTCTTTCAGATTAAGTATTCCCTAAAGGTCTCGATGTGCCGCAGCATTCTGCATTTCAAACAGCATTTATATAAGAGGCTACAGGCTCTGCAGTGAGTTGATATCCCCTGTGCACATGTGTTGTATGAAGTCACAGAATATGAGATCACATTAAGGATCTGAAGTCAGGCTTTTAAATGTATTAAAGCTTAGATTCATGGGCTACTGGTCTTAGCTGTACCACAGGAGCACATAATTCATCAAAGCACCTCACTCACTCACTCACTCACTCACTCACTCACTCGGGCTAAAATCCATTTGCCATTTTGTGCGTGTAAGTTGAAAATCCATCAACCAGCAGTGGACTTCTTGGTAACTGGTGACAGCTGATAACTGACACCAAAATTACAGATTCACAGGGTGATTTTAAAGCTCCCCTTTAGAGTTTTCTTTATATGTTTACATTCAGTGTCGCAGTTGCAAATGCATGATGTGTAAACTTCAGCTCCAACAAATTTGTCAACAAAAGTATTCAAAACCAAAGATTGTTCTCATCCAGGTTTACTTTCGAGCAGTCCTCTTCTTTGGACCCAGAAGTGGGACTCATTCAGGCTGATGCTTCATCCCGTCAAATCTGCTTATTGCAAATGTTTTAGTATAAGCGCCTATATGCCAACAGCAGTACACAAACGTCTGTTAAACCATGCGCCTAGTTACACCTAAAATACCTTATTCCTTTTTGTCTTGTTGACCTCCTTGGTTCAGTCATGGGTCCAGGATATCCAAGGGCCAATACACAGTCACATATTTATATTTTCACAATAATGGATGGCACTGTATGTTCTTTGGGCATCTGTTTGTTCTCCTTGTCACAACAAGACACTGTTTTCTTCTCTTATCTGTCTGTCTCTTAGATGGGAAGAAGAATACACTATGAGGATGGATCTGCAACAGAAAATTGCAGACCTGCAAGAGGTAAAAATGATCCATGCCTGTGTGTGTGTGTGTGTGTGTGGGTGGGTGGGTGTATTGGGTAGGTAGACACAGCTGGACACCAACAAGTAAGCGTGTATTATCTGTGGGCATGTTTTGAGTCTTTACACTGGACAGCTCTGACGTCAACATGACTCACTAAAACAACCTAAATAAAGTGATGGGTGAACATACTGTGTCCGTTGTTAAATAGCTAAGATGTTTTACAGAGTATACTGCAGCTGGTAAAGTAAGCACTTAGTCTGCTGGAACTGGTTGTTGCCTTTGTGCAGCCTGTATTGTTACCACATCAGTTCAAGTCCTGACTCGTTTAGAGCCGTTACACTCTTTAATAATCAGTTTCCTTGTGTGGACTCTTCTCATAGAAAACTCTGAGAAATGATCTACTCTGGCACCTGCTCTCAGGTTGATTGCTATATTTGTGCTTCCTTCCAACAAATGGTTTGTTCGTTTCCTGTGTGTGTGTGTGGGTAGAAGTGTGCACGTGTATACATACACTAGTGTGTTCAAATGCACGTTTACCATTGCCAGGAATCTGTACCTGACCCTGTTTACCAGGCATCGTAACATAAAACCACAAGCACAAAAAACACCTGAAAAAACAAGAAGAAAAACATCAGTGGAGGCTGAAAAGGGCCTGAGCAGTATTGTAGCTTAAGTCAGCAGGGAGAAGAGAGAATTACGATGCTGTCAGACAAGTACAGATCTCCCCAGAGAAGATTATGTATGTAGGATTTACAATGTGTTTGTGCACTTTGCTGCTTTTTTGCTAGCTGCATGAGGTCATTTCCAGTAAGGACAGAGTTGTGTCAGGCCCACTCTGTGTGCGGGGGCATGTTTGCATGTTTGTACATGTGTGTTCTTTATGTGTACAGGACCTGCAGGAGAGTGAGGGCTGCCAGGATGAGCTGGCTCTCAGAGTTCAGCAGCTGAAGGCAGAGCTGGTTCTCTTCAAAGGCCTCATGAGCAACGTGAGTGCACAGACACACACTAATCATACTGTAAAGCTACGCTTCTTGGCAGTAATCATCATCCCTCTACATCTGAATAGACAGACTATGATAGTCAACTCATTGAATAACTAAAACAAAAGATTGTAAATTATTATTTACTTTAATCAGAAAGAGATCATAATTTGTCACAGATGGCTTGAGTGTGACATTTGAAATGAGACTCCACATTAACTGTGGCATTTGCATTCAAAAAAAGTTGACAGATGTCTTCTTACGCCGTCCCTCCATCCTATTTGTAGAACTTGTCTGAGTTGGACAGTAAGATCCAGGAGAAAGCCATGAAGGTGGACATGGACATCTGCCGTAGGATCGATATCACTGCTCGTCTCTGTGACGTAGCTCAGCAGAGAAACTGTGAAGATGTAATCCAGATGTACCAGGTACAAGAAAGTTAATGTTCTCATCTCTGGTTTTTCTATCTGTCATCCAATCTGCTGAGTGAACGATGTATGCTGATAGCGGTGGTCTGACTCCTGATTACATTCCTGCAGGTTCCCAATAACCAATCATCCCTAAACTGCCGCCGGAAACAAACCCCCCTGTCCTTCAACGGGAGTGAGTGTGACGAGCCTGTCAGCACGTCTGAAAGTGATGTTGGGGTTGCCAAAGAGGAAGAGCACTGCGGCTCATCAGCCAATCAGATCAATGAGGAGATGCAGAGGATGCTGAACCAACTGTGAGTTGTCTCATTTTGAAGCATGGTCACTGTAACATTGGTGTACTTTATTCTTTCTGTAATTATTTTTCAATGTGTGTGTGTTTATTTTAAGGCGGGAATGTGAGTTTGAGGATGATTGCGACAGCCTGGCCTGGGAGGAAACCGAGGAGACACTGCTTCTTTGGGAGGACTTCCCGGGATGCACTCTGCCCCCGGACCCCACCCACCCCCCAGGAGAGGTAAGCTGTTGTCACATGACTTTTTCCAGTAAGATCTCTGAGCTCTTTCAGGAATGAACCTATTTATTGGACAAAAAAACAACTGATTTGTGAAGCTTATAATGCTCAAATTTATCAATGATATATATTGACAAGGTCAGAGAGGTGTTGGTTCCGCTCTTTGGTCATTTTTAAGGATGTACTGGATGCATGACTGTGTCCATGCATACAATAGCCTGTTAATAACATTTTTAATTTGTTTACATATTTTCCGGCAATATAGACTAATTAAAAACACATGAAAAAACAAGTGCAACTGGGGAAATTTCAAATTTCAGTAATCTGGTAGTAAAATGCTGACGAAGCAGAATTTGTGTGTGCGTGCGTGTTGATATTGTTGGGTCAGATTTCAAGGAAGCTTTTAACGCTCTGGCGTCATGAGTGTGAGGAATTGATGTGCAGCTGAATCCACTGACCTTCACTGCTCTACAGTGGCAGGGCCATTTAAGGACAAATCACTGCACACACGCACGCACACACACACACACACACACACACACACACACACACACACACACAGATGCAATGTCTGGCTTGTATTGGTGAACAGTGTGTTTGTTTCCAAGAAATGCATGTAGGTATTTGTTTTCATCCACGGCTGTGTGGTATTTGAACAGTCTGCTGTCCCTTTGAAGGGAGAAGCTGCATTAGTCAGGGAAATTTGAGCTGATGGGAGCATAAAGCCAGCTGTGCTTTAATAGTCATACATCTTTGCTTTGTGTCTGATTTGTGTGATGATTAGCACACAAACACATGTTCTGTTTACAGCTTAATGTTGTTGCATTTGATCACATGCGTGTCCAGATCCAGACATTATCAAACACTCTGTCTTTCTCTCAACCAGGAGGACTGCCTGGAAAAGGTGATTAATGACACTGAATGTCTTTTCAAGTCCAGAGAGAAGGAATACCAAGAGACAATTGACCAGATTGAGGTCAGACTCTTGCTCCATATTTTAAATTAACAAATATTTTGAACTATTTCTCTTTTCATATAGAGTATTTACCTATTTCCTCTACCTGTCAATCAGTCTGTATGCTTGTTTATGTTTTTTATCCTTGCCATTGTGACCCCAGTACCAAAGCTACTCTTATGTCTTTATGTGTGTGCTGAAGGTTTGCGTGGAGCTCTGTTGCCTGTTGTTTACACAGTGACTCAGCATTAAGCCTCAGTGTTTCTGTGTTGTCCGTGCTTTAATCTGCATCATGTGGCCCTGATGAATTCCTTATTTAAAACTCAAGAGCCCCTCAATGCTGTTAAATTCATTAGTAGTAGCGCAGTCTATATTTTTTTTATCCACTAGTATGTGTAATCAAAAATCTCTCAAAATACTTAATGACTCTGACGCTGGCTGTGAGGTATATACTTACTTAGACAAACACTGATTTTGTCTGTTTTCTGACTCCAGCTGGAACTGGCCACAGCAAAGAGTGACATGAACCGACACCTGCACGAGTACATGGAGATGTGCTCGATGAAGAGAGGCCTAGATGTTCAGATGGAGACCTGCAGGAGACTCATCACACAGAGTGGAGACAGGTAACACACACTCACACTGGCCTTTAGTCTACATTGTTTATCTGCCTGTCCTGCCTGTCCATTTGATTTGTTTTGATAAAGGTTGATTGCCCAGGTCCTTCAGTTTGCTACAGTTTAGAAGAAATGAAGATTGAGACTTGAAGAATCTGTTCAATTTTTGCATTTCTTCATTTTCCTGTGATTGTGTCTCTCACAGTAACTCTGCAGCACCTACATCCACTGAGGACAGCGACCAGCGGGAGAGCGACCGGTCTTCAGCATCTCCACCTTCTTCCTCGAGCACTGGGAGATCTTGACGCTTCCTCACTCCGGCAGCAGTCGGGGCTGTGCTCATGTGACCTTCACCGCATCCAGCTACAGTACCACGCCAATGCAATACACACCTGTAACTATGGCAACGTCATGTTTACATACAAACCTCTTCATTTCCCGAGTCACACATTTTCTTCCTGTTGTCCACGCAAAACATTTTTGGTCTGAGGAGACTTTAAGCACCAAAACTGTGACTAAGAAGCAGAGCTGCGTTTTTGTCATTACTACTACATGCAGATGCCACTGCCCTGCAGAGAGGAGAGCTCATCTTGGGGGGGGTCCTGTCATCTTGTGTTTGAAATCACTAATTAGAAAGTGAATCTTGTAATGGATTGTGTGTAACGATTCTGAAGGCTGCAGATCTTGTATTTATTGTTTATTATAAGTAAACAGGCTCATGTGTTCGTTGTGTGGTGGGGCAGGACAGTGCTGCAGGCTGAAGCATAGCAAGACTAATTCACTCCACACACAACTATGAAAACAGACGAGAACCTGGACATCTGAAGCTAATCAAGCAAATACTTGTTGTAAGGTCACTAGAAGTTCATAAAGTCATGGTTGGCCTTCTACTGGTAAACAAACAAACAACCAAAAGAAGCAAAACAAAAACATGCAGCATAGTTAAAGCCGTGCAACAAATGTTGTCCTGGAGTTCAGTGAGTGCATTTCTGAGTCTGATCAGTGAGTTTGGTATTAATAATCAGGAGCTCGAGTCTTTAAAGTCAGATAAGATGTCATGATTCAGTATTTTACTGCCCTACAGCTACAGATTGTGAGCTTGTTTGTGCCTGCATACAGCAGATTAAACCAGAGGCAAAACAAACTTAATAAACATAAATAATCATAACATCTGTGCAAAATATATTGTGGAAAAATAAATTAAAAACCAATAGAAACATCAGAGGAGTGCATATAAGAGGAGAACAGATGTGTCTTATGCCTTCTCCTTTTATTCCAATATAACTAATGTATGATACTGAAAATTGTAGAAAGAAAGTTCGGGCTTTGTTGTCCAATTCACATATTTAGCTGCTGTGAATAAACTGGATCCAAACAGAAATCCACCAGTTTAAATCTTTAACCATGTTATCCATCTCCAATGTGCTTTTCAATCTTTAGCTGCATTAGTTGCTTAACTCTACCAATAAATGGCCAAAAAGCTCATCGCGTCAAACAATATTCGCTGTAGTCACAGTAAACTTATGAATATCAGTACTTACAACACTGGCTTAAAGCATCCTTATCTGGCCTAGAAAAGACACCAGGCAGCATTTTTACAGAAAGCTTAACAAGAATTCATGACAAACGCATTGAACATTGCAAACAGTTTGCAGCGTGTATTTGCTATTGATGGTGCTTCATAAGAAACCTAAAGGTGTGTGAGAGGGAAATGTATTTGTTTCAGCTTTAAATGTGGCCACAGTCTCCGTCATGTGCAGTTCAAATTCAGTCTGCAGCCTCTTGAAGCTGAGCCGGAGTGAGTGTTGGCTCTTCATTCTGTTCTCACTGTCACTGACACTCAGACAAGAAAAGACTGTATGGATGCTTTATAATGCTTCGACTAGAGTCAGACCCTGTGTTGTTCTGGTAGAGCTGCATGATTGAGCAGAATCACCGTAGGGATGGTCATAAAATCGCGAGTGCCAAAATAAAAGGTCAGATTATGGATCAAATGCTGAAAAAATGCTGGAAAAAAGAATGATTAAATATAGCTGTCGAAGCTATTTTACCAAGGTGCTTGATGTATATAACTGAACCTATTTTTGAGCCTGTAAACGTTTGCACATAGTAAGGAAGAGCAAAGGAAAAAGTGTATATGAAACAATCAACACTATTACTTGTAAAAAACTGTTAACACGCTGAAAATAGAAAACTATATTTCTTCTATTCATATTTACTTTTCTTTTACATGCTGCAGTTAGGGTAGTAGAATTATAAAATGAACACATACCTCATTTTTACTTTACTTATGTTTCTCAGTGCACATATAACCATAAACTTTAACTGCTACAGTAAACATATACTAGCATACTGCTGGGATTCGTCACTGTCAGGGGAACGCCCCACCACCATCACTGCTCTATTATCAAACACTGTTGTACTAATATAGTCCTGGCTGTAGTTTCTTCTGTGTGGTTGAACCAGGTGAAGTGTAACTCTTCTGCTTTTACTGCAACTTGCACCTCGAGTGCGCACCTTTTTTCCAATAATAATGGAGGACAGATCTGAAGCTTAAACTCATGCATGTGTGGCTGTTGGAATCAGCTGAATGCTAATTGCAGTGTTTCACCAGTGTTCGAAAACAGAAGATGGAAGTCAGAGATCAATCGTGTGAGACATAAAACACGCCGTTTCCTTTCTTATAAGTTCACTTTCATGCACTGAGTGAGTATCTATGTATGCATGTGCCAGTGTGTATGTTTTTGGGTGTTCTATCTGCGTAGTGAGTGTTTTTAAAAAGACTTTTAATGAGGGCAAACATACCACATAAAGAAGAAGGAAACATTACACATCCAGTATGATGTTATCTTCTATGTTTAACTTGGCAGGAGAAAACTGACACTGAGCTGTCTTTTGACAATAATCACCGCAAAAGTTATTGATATTTAAATCAAATGTTCCATTGGTACTCTTTCTTTCTGAGTGTATGGGGCTGCCAACTAAAGTCAATTTAAAAATAACTCAAGTTTTAAAAAACGTGAAATGCAAATGCTTTAGCAAAATGACTGTATGATGGCTGTGATTATATATGTGTAAAGGAAATTAGCTTTGAATATATATTTGTGTTCAAAGACTACCGTCACAAAGCTGAAGAGAAACTTCAGGAAGTTTTAAATAAAGAAATAATGATCAGCTGTATTTATTGCTCTATTTAGCTTTTCAAAGGAAACATTGGTGGTAAATGACACAAAAGGTGTTATTGACACTTCTCTCATGTCTTTATATAGGAGACCGCCTTGCCTAAAAATATTTCGATTCCATTTGTATCTCATAATGATTTGGTGATAATCCTGAATGTTGATTAGAACTTCAAATGTGTGACTATGCAGCTTTAACTGCAAAGGCAGTAATCTCGGCTAAAAGACCTTCACTGCAGAGCCTCATAATGTAATGTGTTAAGAGAGACTGAAAGAATAAAAGATGCAACTGAAAAACAAGATTAATTGTGTGTTTTTTGTCGTTTCTGTGCATTTTCATTCATTCCATTCCATTTCTGTTTCCACACTGGAAAGCTCCACAAAGCAAACTCGCCATTGTGTTAGGTTTGTGATGGAAATGACGGGATTTCTCAAAATGTAGACAGATTTCAGACTATCCGCGGAGGTGAGAGTATCCAGGTATATGTGCCCTATTAAAATTAAGTATAGTTTTTAGGTATTTAGATTTTATGCTGCTTCATACTTTCACTCCACCACATTTCAGAGAAAAAACATGTACTTTTTACTCCACCTCATGTATTGGATATAGTTACTTTTCAGATTTAGATTTTCTTCATGTGATAAGTTTATAAACTAAGACACATGGTTTGAGATTGAACCAGTGACTCCCTACATACTTAAAAACAGCGCCTGGCTGGGACCCATTTGTCACGTAACAAATGAGCTGTTTTCGATTCCAACAAAGAGAGGAGCTGACTTAGCAAAACTTTGTTTTTTTGTCTTACGCCCTTTCATTCATTCAGAACCCCTAAGATTTACTTTGATACTTGAATTAAATATATTGACCAGATGATTTTTTTTGTATTGCCACTGACCCTTTTACTGATGTCAGCTTCCAATAAAAGTATGAAATTATAAGTACTAAAAAAAACATGACTTCAAGTCAGAATTGTAACCATCACTGTCTAAAAGATCTGCCCCTCCGTCATGTTGTTGACTGAACAGAGAACAGCTCTTTGATTCATTCTTCGTCAGATCTCACAGTTTACATGGAAAATGATGAGACTTTGATGCAGAGATGTGCAGAGGGCTGAACATATGAACAGATCAGCAGCAGACTGGTGTAGGGATTAGTAGGCGGGGGAGACAGGAAGATGTAACCAGGTAAGGAAACAGTGACACAGAGGATGGGTAGAGTGAGTGAGAGGACATAGAGAAAGGAGAGAGAAAGAGAGAGTCACACCTTGAGGAAGTTAACAAAGCAATAGGAGAACAAAAGAGACATCATATTAAAGGTAAAAAAAAGATCGTTTTCCTCTTAAATATCCTCTAATTTTTGATGTCATGATGAGAACTATAGGACAGATGTTGCTGGTACACTTTACAGAACAGGATGAGTCTTTCAGTGTTGTGTTTTTTAGCTGACCACATAATAGCTTTATTAGCCACATTTATTTTAAAGTGTTCTTATTGTTTCTTCATAGGATGGGACTTGTGCAATATTTTCTGGTTGTCTGGATGTTATCTCCACAGCTGGTACTCACCCTTCCGCTGGTAATAATGTTGATCCTCTGGTTAAATCTAAATCAAATTTGCTTTTAAGGTATAATATGTAGCCCAGACCGGCAGATGTATAAATTATGCATGTACATGTATGAAGTTAATCAGGACTTGCTGTAGAACAGTGGTTTTGTGTTTGACTGTATAATTGTATTAACAGACAGATGTGACCCCACACTACTCTGTGGGTGGCAGGAGATGTAAAAAGTGTCCTGCAGGTAAGAAAAGCACAATATTCTGCGTGAGTTTCTCCTTAAATTGAATCTGTTTTTCTGTTTGCTCGTCATTTAGCTTTGACTCACTGTTTCAATGAATGAATCAGCAGTGCTTCATATTTGGAAATTACTATGAGACACTGAAACATACAGTATCTCTCCTTCTGTGCATCTGTCTGTTTTTGCATCTCTCTCTCTGATTGTCTTGATGAAAAATGACGCACACTGCACATTGAACTTGTGCAGTATGACCACATCCTTCATTAATATGCAAGTTGGGCATTCGCTCAAAGTCTCAGTGTGCTCTTCTTTTTTTATCCGGTTGTTCTCATTTGTTTCCTTCTGTTCTGTCAGGTGAGTTTCAGAAGTCTTGCACAGAGTGTGCGCCCTGTCCTGCTGGAACATACACAGCTGAGCAGAACCGAGAAGACACCTGCCATCGCTGCTACGGAGACTGCAGACCAGGTAAAGAAACTATGAGTCATTTCTACCAGCCCTGTCAGGACTGCGATGATACCAGTGACCTTCGGGTTTCTATAATAAGCTACCATATGAACCAATTTATCTTATTTGCTTTACATTTCTGGAAATGACATTTCTCTCATCATCTCTACTTTCTGCTCTCTCAGATTTTCATCTGAAAGTGGTTCAGAATTGTACCAGCACATCTGATGTAAAGTGCATCTGCGAGGATGGTTTCACATGCACTGAAAATGTCTCACATTCATCTAACTGCAAATACTGCACCAAGATCCAGGAAACAGCGACAACTGGTAAATGCAGAGCAGTGAGGGTTTCGGTTCTGTCACATTAAATAGGCCTCAGCCAGCAGGGGGCCTCATTAGAAACCAAACAGGAGTTCACTGACAGTAAGAGTATGACATATGATAATCCAATAGGCTATACATAAGTATTACATTACACAGTAGTATATATATATATATATATATATATATATATATACACTATATACTTCAGTAATAATACTACAATTTGAAAATGCACAGCTTGTACTAAAAGTCCTGTATTACCTGAGAAAACATGAGCAAGTATTCGCAAGAAAACAAACTTAAATATTGAAAGTAATTACACTCTTTGATAAAGGGTCTTGTGTACATGTTAACCCTATAAAACCATTTGTATCATTTGTTTCACACACATGTATTCTGCCCTCTAAAACTTTTTTTTATTCTTCACCTCAAAAACAAAACACCTCAAAACATCATAAACAAAATGATATGGCAAAATTTTTTTTTTTTTTGATTTTGTTAAAGGGTTAAGGAGGATTTATTTGCAGAAATTGAATAAATATGTAGATAATTATGTTTTTATTGGTCTATAGTCACCTGAAAATAAGAACTGTTACCTTACCCTACCATTATGATTTTGAATTGACTGTGCTGAAAAAAGATTTTTCAACTTGTCAGAAAAGTCTGTCTCCATAAAGTCTTGTTTTAGTTGCATACTTTTTGTCATCATAAGTAGTTGTCAGATGACAGGAAATGAGGGTAGATAGATCGAGAGAGAGAGATGGGAGTAACGTGCAAGAAGACTACAGTTCATATTCACTGCTTTAACCCCTCAAATACCAGTGTCATCAGTTAAGGTATGACGTAAATGTCTTCAGCTAATATGAAAACAAATCTTCCTTGTGAAATGTAGTAACAAGGAAGTACACAGAAATTCTTATGTGCCAGAACCTCAACACACAGGCTGATAATGTGTAATGTTCTAACCGTGTTGTTTTGAGACGTGTGCTGTGACTTTTCAGCAGCACAAAAACACATTAAATCTCACAGATGTCTACTGCCTTGCACTGTACATGATATTTCAACACGCACTGTGAATTTTAGTGAAGCTTTCATTGGAATTTCTACAAACATCAATGGAATTTTGTTTGATTCTGTGTTGTTTTTGTTCTTCAGAAGCAGCAACCAGTATCTCAGTCAAAGATAAACACACGCCTTCCTCAGCTTCCTCAGGACATAGCAGCTCTTCTGACAAACCTTGCCAATTCCCCAAGTGAGTCATGGATCTCCCTGGATACAGTGCATAATAAATACCTCAGAGACTGGACTCCAGATGCACATGATACCTAGTGTCTAGACGCCAGCTTGTAATTATGTCAAAGTTACAGTGTATTACATTTACATTATTTTAGCATTTGGTACAGATGTCCCAGTTACTTTGATATATTCTGTCTCACACAGGTGCAGCACTCATTCAGTCCGAGTGGCAGGAAATGACACACATTCCCAAACAGGTGAAGAATGTGACTGTCTAATAGTTTCAATTCATTTTTAATGTTTCAAGACAAAAGGATCATGGTACCTAGGGGTCTGGTTAGAGATATGGCTCTAGGATGGTCCTCAGATGATGCCTAAAATTTGTCCAACTGGTTTATAACCAAAAGCTGTAAAACAAATGGCATTCCCATAAGACTGAGTTGTGTAGTGACAGTTAGCAAATGGCAGCAAGCTAATGGGCTCAAAAAACAAACAAAAAGAAAGGCAAACTTGCTAAATGTTACCTGCATCACATCTCAACGTTAGCATTGCCATTTTGAGTATGGCTACATGCACTGTTGTGCATAAATACAGTTTCACAGAGCTGTTGACTCTTAGTCTGGTCTCTTTTTCTCAGACAAGACGAGCACTCAGCTTGCAGCCATCTTGTGTCCAGTGGTTGTCATGGGATGTCTTGCTCTTGTTATCCTATTCCTCCTGCGTTGCCCTGGAGATGAATCATGTTTCAAGCAAGGTAAAATAGAACAGGTCTGATGTCTCAGTTTTAAATAATCTAATCCTTGAATTTTATGATCATATCATTTCTGAGACGCAATAAACATTTTTAACAAAAAATACTGTGATTAGAAAATTTGTCATTAGCTTTGCAAATATGTTGGATGGTACCGTAAACCATTTTCATGCTGATTCATCATTGGCAGACATGTGCAAACAAACTGACTTTTTGATTATTCCTTTTTTTTAAAAAATCTACTGTTTCCCAGTTGTTGCGTGGCTCATTTGCAGTGAGGTAAGCTACAAATTTACATATACATGGCTTCATTTCTGTTTTGTTTGCCCAGCACTGATCGGCATGTTCTTCTTTAGGGAGGCAGAGATACTTCTCACAAGTCGAAGGAGTCAACTCATCAGTTCCCCAGACACTCATTCAGTGCAAAACAGCCATCATCCCTTTCAGCAGCCAATCTTGGTACCTATGAGTGAAATGAAAACTTTCATATTCACATGACTCATACTGCAGGGTCATTAGGAAATAAAAAAATGATGCAGCTGTGTTTACTGTTATGAGTTGAGTTGTACCTAGTTGTCCTGTTCTGTAAATGCATCTGTAATGTGCCTCTATGGGTCAATTAAAGCATCCCTTTAAAATCCACTCTTTGCTTGTCTTTGTCTCCGTAGGTCCAGTCCACGTCTACAACCCAGGGACGGTCATCTTCAGCTTGCTCAGTCAATTTACAGGCCAAATCGGGCCAACAAATGAAGGTGGGAAGATAGCTGAAGAAAATGAGAGAGACTGTCCTGTGTTTCATCCCACAACCTCTCCCAGTATTCATCTCTCTGAGGAGGAGCGGAGTGGAGAGATTGACAGCATTTTCTTTCCCTCCCAGGAACAGGGGAAAGACTGTCATATGTCCAAAGAGGAGGAACTATGATACATCGTAAAAAATCTCAGAAGATTTGTGTTGGTGGTTGTGACCGCTGGCATCCTAAAAACATTCTTTTGAAAGGCATGAACTGTAAAACTGTGAACCGACAGATGAGTATGGAGCAGATTCATCGTCCTCTGGCAAACTGTGAATCACAGCGCTCCACTGAGATATTTTTATCTGCAGGTTCTGGGAAAACTTGTTGTCGGTACACACCAGTAACTTTAACTCTGGGAAGAACAGCTGAAGGTGATCTCCTTCTGTAAGTTATAATTTAAGATGAAATGTAAATACTCTTTAATAAGCTCTGTGTGCTCCCTCAAACATACAAGACCTGAATGTTTAATGTTTTGCATTAATATTAGACATTTTGAATAAAAACAAAATTTTATTTGAATTAACGTTAAGTTAAAACATTCACACAGTGACTAGAAAATTGCAGTAAAAGGTCTACTATATATATACACATATGCTTATAAATTTAAAGATGTGAAATATCTTTAACCTTTGTGTACCATAGTACATACCACAGTTAGCAACATACAGCAGAACCATCACAGTGTTACACTGTTTTCAGTGTCTTTCAGATGCTTAATCTCTGTTGTGTTTTCATACACATTTATCATTTCAATGTTCCAGATGTTACAAATTTCAAACAGTCATGTTTCCAAACAGGAAACACCATCAGTCTTGAAAGAAATGTTTTGTGTGGTTTCATTCATCAGCACAGTGACGTTGGCCTCCATTTGTCAGAAATGTCCAAAACAACGAGAGACGTTTTGTGTCTGCCACGTGTCACTAGATGCCCGCCTGTTATATGTTTGCCAGTCCAAGTTCAGGATCTATTTTTTTTAACCTATCATACAAGAGGTTGGTCACATTTCCCACACGCCTCCTGCACAGGCTTGGATACTTCTTCATCCTCGAGGCATGGTGGCACTGGTGCATGTGTTTTAGCGAAAATGTAGGCTGGTGAACAAGAGAAGAAGGCTATTTTTTCATAAATGAAATTAAATATTAGGTATTACACTTCAGAAAATTAACATACATTTATGGATATTCTGAAATAATAAAAGAATTCAGTGTAGCTGCTGTATATGCAAAATGCTGCAGGGTTATCTGCTTAATAATTCCAATCAACTAACCTTGCTTAGATTTGATCCAGCGCAGAAAGGATGAGAATTTTGTTAAAAGAACAAATGCAATTCCTGTAGACAGGAGGGTAATTATGACCAGGAGTGACACTGTATCTGTAAGAATGTGGACACATTAAAAAATATTTAAATGAACATCCAATGGGTAATGAGTTAAAGTATTTCCTTGTTTTTTTGTTGGCACTGGCAGACCCAGGGTCTAACTTTACCTGTAAGTGGTTTGTTTGGTGTCCAGAGGGTGGTGCGGTCACCAGGATTCAGCACTGGAGATAAGAGAGGAATTTTAAAAGTTCACCGGAAATACTGTACAGTGTGAAACTGGTTATGGTTCAGATCACTCAGTGAGCTCACTCTGAGGTCCTTTATTTTTAACACTGTAGTCAGGAAGTCTGGATTTATCATCACATAACATGATTTATAATTAACTCATGTCACCTTGTGTGTATAACCTTGCTCTGTGGATACCGCAGAGTAAACAAACGTTCTAACTGCAAACATGTACAGAAAGATGTATTTGTATGTTCTTTAATGGCTGCATCAGCTCTGAACTCTATCAGGTGACACTGACAACAATTCTGGAATGCTGTACAGTGTGTTGCTATGGTTACAGTACTCTCTGTAGAGCTGCAACAAGTTGGTTGCAGTTTTATTGAGCAATGTTTTAAAGCTTTTTTATGGTGCCCCTGGTGTGCCATATGATGAAACAGATGGAAAAAAGTTTAATATTGTGTAAAAATGATCACGAAAGACATTATTTACTCTGTCTAAATGCTGTTGTCCTTTTAAGCTGTATAAATATATGACCACTTTGGGGTAGCTAAACAATCACAACAATGAAGCTGGCAAACCATTTCTTATTTTCCCTTCAGACATTACATATTCAGACATAATGTAACACAATGTAAGATGACATTACATGTCATCTTACATTAGTTGGAGTTATATTTCATATCTTGTTTCATGTTCTCTTTAGCTCTGTTTTGTTCTCCACCAACGTCTGAGGGAAATATGTGGCTGCTAAATGCTGTGTGTGTGTGTAAATATATAAAAATTAGGTTGACAAAAATGATGAATGAAGACATTAAAATGCTTTGTAGAGCTGAGGGGGACTGGGCTGTGGATTTATCATTATGAGCAACCCTTTCCACACACATTTCTTTTTTGATCAGTTTTTGATATAAAACATGTTGTTTAGTGCAGTTTTAAAATATCCATCTGATAATTGTTAAGTTGGGATTTTTTTTTTTTATTGACTAGGGATTCAGCCATTACCACCTGTCAAGCTAGAGTAGCAGCGATAAGCAGGATTCACTTTGTGACACATGAAAAATTCTGGTGGTAGCACTTAAAAACTACATAAATCAGGTTTTATGAGTAACACCAGATAAAAATCTTTGTTTTTTCTACCCTCTAGAGTTGATTGGTTGCAGTAAAATGTGGTTACAGGTACCAAAGACTGAACCTCAGACCACACCCAATGGTGATGACAAAAACCTAGAAAGGTTAGAGAAACAATTTTTGCTAATATAATGACTTTCATTATAATCTTTCATCCTGTGTTAAGCTGTCTGATGTCTTTTTCAACAGCTATGTGTCAGATGCGTTTGGCTGAGTGTGCAGAGCAGTAACCTACCTGTAGTAGATGAACCGACTGTAGGCTTAGTGGTGCTTGGTATCGGCACACACTCTTTGCACTCTTTGTCTTTGCATTTATAGCCAGCTTTACATCTGCACACTGCATTATGAGTGGCATTACATTGTGACTGATATTCCATGTTTGCTGCAAGAAGAAACAAACAAGAAACAACAGTTGCTATTAAAGCATTCAGTTAAATCGCAATTCTGAGCATGTTAGTGTGTGTGATGGACACATACGTACACTCATACGTGGTCTTTAAGATATGACAAAAATCAGAAATTGAAAAATGACTCACAAACGGCAGGTATTGTTTCTGCCTTTAAGTCATAAGACAGTTATATCATCACTACTGAAACCTATTCTTTACAGATATTCTTTGACACGTCTCTCTTTTAGAGAGACATTTTCTTGTTGTTTGTCACTAAAAACCATATTTTATCTTAATCAAATGGTTTATTTCCTATTGAATTCTTAATATGCATATTTCAATATGAATTCATCACTCAACACAGAAAAAAGTACTTATATATGAGCCCCTTGGAGCCTCCAGAGTCATCACAAAACATTTGTTTTAACAATAAATACTGCATAGTTTCTAAAACTAAAAAACACTACAATCATAACAAGTTAAAATTTTGTTTTATTTTTGGTCATGGATCGAGGACATTTTCAGATCTTAGTGGTTAAGCTTTGTCCATGAACTGCCATAACCGCACATAGACCATTTACAGCTCAAACCTAACTATATGTCTTCAAACGATAATGCCTTGTCATTATGTTTGTTGTAATTACATTATTTTTGCATCATTATCTTCAGTAAATTCATGCCTTTGCCACACTGTTTCTCAAAGCGGACAACAAAAAGTGTCCACAAGCAAAATTTAAATTTGATATGAAATGTTACTCTTCTGGCTTGTGTCACATTTCACCAAAGAACAGTGAATGTGGAAGTGTTGGGGCTGCCAAGGATTCTTACTTTTGAGTTCTTAAGTGGGGTTGCTGTTGGAAATTTGTCTTAAGAGGAAGTCTTAAAAGCGTAAGGTTACTGCAGATTCAGAGCAAGAGATCCTGGATAACTAACCTTATTTAAGGGAATTTGAGAACTGAAAAGTCAGAAAAAATATTATTCTAAAAGTTTGCACATTTACATTTTTTAAATCCTGAATTGGTTTACACCTTGATGTAGGCTAAGGTACAACCAAATAAACATTAATCCTGTTGTATTGCAGCTGAAATTCATGTGGGTTGAATTGTTTCCACCTAAATTATTTTCCATAACCGTTAATTGGCATGAAACCACTGCATATGTAAGTTTTTGACATTTTGAACACCCACCATCATCCCCCTAACTGTACAACAGCTACCAAAGAGTTCTGCATGTAATATCAGGTTTTTAAAGACTTATTTACAGGTGCACTGTAACAATGTAACATTGAAACATGCTAACAACTTATAACAGAAACAATGCACAGAAAGCATGTTGGTGCACATGCCAAAAGTCAAACACTGCTTGAAAATTGATGCACCGTAAATTTAGACTAAGATTAAAATACTGTCTCTCACTAGTGCGTTTGCTCTCCCCTAAGTTTTCCGCAGTGACATTTAAAATCAAACACAACAGGCTGCTTTTGCTCACCTGTAGCAGGGCAAAGACCTGACTAATAACATAGGACATGACATTTATGTCTGCTCCTCTTTCCGATGTTTACCACTTTTCTGTGTTTTTCTTTTTTTTCCACTGACATGACGATGGTCTACTTTTTGAACCTCCCCCTGTCTGTTGCACTGCTGGTGGGCTGTGCTGCTGGGACTGGTGCTCTTACCGTGTAAACACAAGCATCTGCAGCAGAATCCCACCATGATAACCCCATGAGCTGGTTCACAGAAGGGTTTCTCAGATCCCCCCGGTACCCTCCTCCCTTTAATCTCTCTCTGACTGTATCCCACCATGACACATAAAATGGGGAAACCCCTTGCATATGTGACCTAAGGTTTGTATGGGCAAACTTCTCTGAAGACAGAGTTGAGTAAAAACTAGTAACATGTCTTCTCTTAGGCTTTGTGTGTTAACTTTACAAAGGTGGTGGTCAGAACCAGAGAATTGTTGTGAATCACTCACACATCATGCTCAGAAGACAGACATTACACACGAGGTATACACACACAAAATAAACAGGGAACCGTACTGGCGGGGGGAATGAAATGACTGAAATGATGTTTAACCACAGATATAACCACATGACAATTACTGCTCTGCCTTTCAACTCCGTTTTTCAGAATAAATGATGATATCTATCGTTCCTTTTCAACCTGCATACCTGATAATAATGAAGCCTACAATTCAAATTTGTATATCGGTAATGTACAGACATTAAGTGTCAGACATTAAGTCCTGTTAATCAGCAAAGTAAAGGTGACTTCAAATCAGGGAGCAAGAAGTTATCCCTCTAAAGCATCCTTGAATGTGTTTAAGCAGTGGTTCCTGGTTTAAACCAATATCTTCATACATTGCCATACAAGACAAATATTTTAAAATTACTCACTTCTGTTGCAATTTTCGCAGAAATTACAGGTGAACTCCACATTGTAGGTATCCATGTATCGCAAACCCATGCAAGGTTCACACTTGGCATTACATTCATGGCGTAAAACCAAATGTTGACCTGGAACACAAACAGTAGTTTAAAGTTTGCAGGCTGCAGTAGTTTACCACCTGTTTGAGTCATAAGTATGAAAATCGATTGAAAAAAGTATTCTTCATTCTACCTGGCAGGCACATGTTACAGCAGACCCGGGGCTGAGTCACTGGCCAGGGATATTGTGTTGTATTGCACTTTATGGAAAGCACAGAGAAGAAGAAAGACAGACTGCAGAGGAAAGTAAACGCGCAGACTGGCTGCATCTGGGAAAGAAGAACATGGGTTGAGGGAGGAAGAAGAGTAGGAGGATGAGCATAAAGACGAGGCGGAGGACAACAAAAATACATTCGGACATATTTTCTTACTAGCACCTAACACCACCAACAGGCATCTTTGAAAAAATTACACATGTCCTTACAGTAAACTTTATATGCTTTATATACAATACACTCAGCGTTTAGAAACATATACTACAAAGGTGCTGACAGAGAGACCCGGTCTCACAAATACGCTATCACTACAATCTACACTACTATCTTTCACAGCTGTGACTGCATGTCGGAGATCTGTGGAGATTCAACATTAGACACTTTTACTGAGAGCTACGGTTGAAAATGTCTTGATACAACAGTAACTTACCATGGATGAGAAAGTGAGACAAGATGTAACCTAGGACCCTCTGAGTATGAGACTGAACAAGGGACCAGAAGTGTGTTAGGGGATTATTCAGAAAATGTCAGTGATGACTCATACTGAAAGGCTAAGATATTCTTTGAGTCTTTAAGATCAGTTGGCCCTGTTCTCTCATTTTTTCTCTGTCTCTTTGCTGCGACCCCCTTGGCTCTGCACAAAAACATGCACTTCCCCTGCCTCCACTTTTTTTCCACAAGAACCATCTCTCTCGATTTACCCAAAATTGATCTTTTGGCTGCAAACAAACTGATGTTTTCACTCTCCTTTTTGCATCTGCTTCTTTTGCCATCTGTTGGACTTGCGTGATGAGGTCATTTCAGTGAAAATATCATGTATCACTCATTTAACTCCAAGTCGTCTTGTTGCTCTGACAGAAAGCAGTTACAGAGATAAACATTATTACAAGAACTGACATTCTGCTGATGTCGGTGACCTGTACCTTTATGACACAGGAGTGAGCAATAAAAGGAGATTTCTATTTGCAGTACATACATACATAACATAACAATATATAACCTCCTTATATATGAAGATATAACTTTTTCTGTCAACTTTGTGATTAAGTTACATGCAACATGCTTGAAGGAGCAAACTGAATGCACAATTTCATTTGTTAAACATATTGTTTAAACTAGTCAATGGTCATACTTGGTAAGATACTGTGCAGGATAATTATGTGTCTTGTCCACAGTGGCTGATGAGAGGAAAATCCCATCTATAAAAGTATAAACTCAATAGAGGTGTGAGCATTTCCTGTGCTATTACTTTTTAATGATAGCCCACTAATTTGCATTTGTGTGAAGGCCCTTCCCAGACACTTGCTAAAGCTAGTGAGGGCTTTTTCCCTTCAGTTAGTGTCTGCTTTAAAAGCTTGTAACGGCAACATGCTCACAATAATCTGAATTAGACACTGAATACCAGAATTTCTGAGGCTTTTTTAGGTATGTCCACCGCTCGGCTGTGATGTGCTCTTCTCAACGCCCATTGTCACTTTTCACAGAAACCAGGCCACAGCACGTGACCTCCTGTCAACTGTGAAATGGGACTTAGGGTTGACGAAGCAGCATCAGAAAGGGGCTGTCTCCGTGGCCTAGTGTGGCTCTTGTCGAGCAGTGCCACTCAGACAGAATTCAGAAATGACTAGAAGAGATGACTGAGCATCAAAATCACTTGCAACTGACTTAGAGCAAAGCTGGTCATGCTTATCTTGAAGTTTCAGTATTAGGAGGCTTGACTGTAAGAATTCGTATGTTTCATCAGAACTTCAGTGAAATCTTTGCCAGGAACATGTTGTCTGTGTTGTTTTTTAAGTAAACAGACAGTAGACAAAGTTATTTTTTACTTGGCTTAAAACAGAAAATCTGCATGCAGACTCAGATCTGGGCTTTTAAGACGTCACAGCTGGCTTCGCAGGCTGTTTGAAACTCAGCGGTGTTGAGTGTTTGCACGTGCACGTGTGAGAAGACCTACTTAAAGTTTCTGTGTGCCACATGGCTTTTAACAATTTGTGTGCCTGAGACACAGACAGAGCGAGCGAAAGAGAGAGAAGGAGGAGTCAAGGAGTCAAGAGTCAAGACGTCAAGGATGTGGTTTTTCTGAGGAAACACTTGTCTTGCTCTGCTGACTGAGCTCTTTCATGTACTGTACCAGCACAGTCACGTGAGGCTACACTCTGCTGGCCTTCCAATAAAGTACAGCCTATTTCTTTTCTTTAATTACAGTGTCTGTAATTACAGTGAATCAGGTTCTACAATGTCTGCACTAACTCTGTAAAAATGTAGCATGTGAACCAAAACACTTCATTTTATCCTCCCGGTATATGTAATTTATACAGAATAATGATTTTGAATAAAGTTTCTTAAAATTCATCTGTACAAATGATTTTGTTAGTCTTATTGGTCGGCAGTGTAACTAACAAATCTAGTAAATATTTCCACTATCGATTATATGTTTAGTATGTTGAATTGCTGGATAGAAAGAAAATATTATTTTCAATCCTCACGATATCCCCTAGGATTCCATGATACTAAATTGAGGTTAAAGGAAACCAAGGGGTAATTCAAGGCCATCTTGCGCAATGATATTCAGTTATGTCTTCCTCTCGTTTGACCTTCTTTAAACTAATTTTAAGGTGCATGTAGGTGAAATGAATGTACATAAAATGCTATGGAGTGTGCACTGTCATGCTCTAGTGTAAATTTGATAATCTGACAACAGGCTCACGGACGCCCACTCGTCTGTCATTATTACATGGGTAAAATACTGTGTGTGTGTGTGTGTGTGTGTGTGTTTGCCTACAGTTGCCAGAGGTCTGTCTCACGAATTCCCTTCAATCTGACACAGCGGCTGCTACTTCCTGTTAGAGTTCGCCTACGCCTGAGAGGAGCGGCGGCGCTGTCGCAGTAAAGTTAATAAAGTTCTTGAACTAAATATACGCAAATGTCGATACATGGACCTGGATTCAAGCGATATCCCTAACAGAGAGAAGCTGTTATCCAGGTGAGTGACGGTAAAATCTCTCTGCATGTCGGCCTGTGGGAAGAGGAGATTCATATCTGACTTGAGGCTGCGGTAGGTGTAAAGTTATCCGGTGACAAGTAAAATCGAAACTAGTGAGAGAAACGAAGAAAGCGGCATAATCTTGGCTGCAGATTAACTTTTAAATACGTCAACGTTATCTGTAAACGCGCAAGTCTTAGGGTTTAGTTTTCAGGGTATCGAAGCGACCTCAGAGTTGTCAAAGTTTGGGTCTCCGTGCGAAGTGGGGGCTGAACTTACCTCACAAGTGGCATAGAAATCAACTGAAAGGAGTCGACAGCTTCAAATGGACAGGAGACCACTTCTCTTCTGATCATATATTTGGCGAAAAACTCTACCTATAAATCTTAATGTGAGGGTAATTTAGGAGGTCATATTCGACGTAACGCTTACAGGCTCTTACGTTTTATCCTATGAAATTGTTGTTTCTTTACCTATAGTCGACTTTACAGATAGTTTCGTTTTAATTGCTGAGGCGTTGATCAAAGGCTACTCTCAAAGTTCAGCCGACCCCTCAAAATGAGATTTTGAGAGAATGAGTTTCTGTAGTAGGGAAAAGAATCACGAGTTTGGTTCCCGGTTGACCCAGTGCTTTTTCCGCGTTTGTATTGCTCTTGTGTACTCCTATCATCAAATCCTAATTTGTTAGGTTAATTCTCCTGCCAGCTGGTCCTGCCCACTGTTCTCCGCCCTAAATACATCCAAGAATGGTTCAAATGCATCAGTGAAATACCCAATGTGTGTTGCCCCCCCCGCATAATACTGGACTTTTCTGTGTAAAAGTATGCACCCTCACTTCGTAAGTTGTGTCTGTTTCTGTGGGTCTGTCCTGTGGCGTTTTAGTTCTTCAAATGAAATGGCTTTGAACACCATTTAATTGGGTTGGCAGCAGAAATCTCACAGTAAGAGGTACATCATAAATAAGACAGCAGGTGAATTGACCCTTGATGGTATTCAGGTCAAAAGTCAGGATTTTGAGTTATATTGAGTTTCATATTTTACCATCGAAATTCTCAGTGAATAAATCCCTCCAACTCCCTCAGGGTAGTCCCTACCTAAATATGCACTCAAGTCGATATTTATATGACAGAAATCCTTTATGGGTGAAAACTGGATGAATGGATGAATTAAGAGAATTAAGATTTTGCTGTTCTTGGTTCTTTACTGCTAGTGGGCTAGTACATTTTTAAATATGAGCTGAAGCATGACTCCAAAAATGGAGTCCAGCCCCCTATTAGCTATTATTATGTTCACAACATTTTGTGATTAAGTTTCAGTAACACTCTTATCATTAATGCATTCTGTTCAATAAAAGTTTAGTATAGAAGCATAAACTTTATATTCTGTGTCACAATAACACAGTGCTAAAAATAGCATGCAAGAAGACTGATTTGTTGCTGTGTCCTCAGCTGAGCATGATGGGAATGTTTTTTTGCGTGTGTGGGGGGCAAACTGTGACCTATCAGTGATGCAAGATGAAAGGTGCAATGTGGGCCTGTGAGTGTTGAGTGTTGTGCATGATTTGGTACCAAGCATTCAGTATTTGTAAAGATAATTCAAATAACAGTTAAATGATTGATGGTAATGGCTGTCTGTGGAGAGCACTATTGGCTAAAAATGTACCTGGTTGTACACCTTGTTTTTTGAACATATGGCAGTAATTCAGAAATAATCTAGATTTAGATGTGAAGAATATTAAGACATATTAAATGATCCCAGGGCACATTGGAAAGATGGTCCATGGAGTAACTTTTCTACTGAATGTTAGAAGTGCTTTATACAGATCGTTTTTCTTGCAGTTGGCCTCAGATGGATTGAGTTTATCCTGTAAGATAATGGAGGGAGGTATTCCAGGACGAGCCCTTGTTGGCATAATACTGCTCCTTATGGTAAGAAAAAGCACAAAATGTGCCCACTAAATACTCACTAAATACTTTCAGTTGGCATGAATACATGAAAAGCTGCCTTGTGATGACCAATAAAACTTATTTTTGTGTATTCACTGTGTATTCAAAGTTGCAGAGCATGTTCGTCCCCACTTTCACACTGTTACCATCAGAGGAGAAGATGTGCCCTCATGGGGACTATCGCACTGAAGAGGGAATTTGTTGCAATAAATGCTCTCCAGGTATTACATGGCCTCCTGCCGCTTCACATGATTCATTCATTCACGTGCTCATTATTAGAAACCTCCCTTAGCCCGAGGTCTTCTACTACTATTAAATCCATTGTGTTCACATGCGATGATCTTGTTCTCCAGGTTTGAAGCTTGTAGAAAAGTGTCATGCTCAAGGTAGCAGAAGTAACTGCACACCCTGTGCCACTGGAGAATACACAGACCAGATGAACTTCTCCAACAAGTGTCGACGTTGCAGACGCTGCAAAAGTAGAGAAACACTACGTTTTTTTCTAAATCAGTTTCACCTGTTTGGTTTGCCAGTGTTATCAGGTGATGGTTTGCTTTATTCACTTTTTTCTCTCTTCTTAACTTTGCCACAGCAAACAAGCATGAGAGAGAGGTATCACCATGTGAAAGACACCAGAACACTATTTGTCGTTGTGAAGATGGGTATTATAAATTCAACATCGACTCAGAAACATATGAGTGTCGTAAATGCACAAAATGTGGGACAGATGAAAAGGAAAAACATACATGTAAGTTTAAAGATCTGGCAATGTTGTACAGAATACTAATTCTTAGTTATGGATACATTACATGTTGATTGTTTCTACCATTCACCATAAATCGAATTATTGTTGTTCTCAGGTACATCAGAAAAAAACACTGTGTGTGAATGTACAGAGAACTACTACAGAGTCAACCGCAAGTGTGAACCATGCAAGAAGTGAGTACATTAATGCATTTGAGCTTTTTGTTCCCACCCTGCTGCATGTGATGGCGTGTTGATGGGGAAGTTGAATGTCTGAGTTTGTTCAATTTTTCCATTTGTTGGCAAATGAAGAGAGGTTACGAGACACTTTAACTGGGCCACTGATGTTATTACATTTACTAAACGAGTGCTGTTTAGTCTATTTCTGCCACTGTATGCCTGGTTACCTGAGGGAGGCAGGACACATATATACAGTAGAGAACACAATATATGGAAATCTTTTAGACATTCATGTCAAGCTATTGAAGATTTAAAAACTGGAGTTGTATTTTGCAATGGTTTTCCTGCTTTGACAAAAGGTGGCCATGTAGGCATTTGAAAAGGGAATCACAATATAAATGAAAATATAAACTGGGTTTAAAACCAGAAAATGTATTTGACTAGTGCCCAGAAACAGATATATACCACACATAAAAGGTGAGGACCTCAGAGGAACCAACTGCTAATGCTTGCCATAGTCCTTATCTGCTCACTTGTTCACATACTGTCAAAACATGAATGTAGCCATTAGCATTGATTGTGACAGATGAAGCATTATCAGTTTAATCTATTTCTGTGGGTACCAATTTCCTGTGTAGAACTGACTGTGAATCCCTATATAAAAGTGTTAGCAGGCAGTTGTTGGAGGAACAGTTTTGTTTTTCTTTTAAACAGGCATATTGACCTTTGTGTCAAACACTTCTTCTTTATATGTGACACTTCCTCGTTAGTGTTGTGAAACATCCTCTCTGTTCTCCACAGCTGTACCGCTGAGTGTAAACATCACTGTTCATCACCTCCTACTCTGAATACAAAAGGTAAGTATTTATTGCAGAGATAGATGATGAGACCTTCTTTTAAATGAAATATTTAACAGATTCAGTTTTAGCCTACTTATCTATAGCCCCTACTCTCCTTGAAGATATGAAACTGAATGTCAGGAGTCATCGTAGATAGTGCTGAATTAACCGTTTCCTCATAAACTATAAGTGTTACAACAGCAGATTGTCTGTTCAGGAGGCCATTCAGTTCCTTTTTTAGGGGCCTCAGCATCAGACCTCATCATGTCATAACTTATATAAATCAGTCACTTAAACACTAACCATATCAGTGTTTTAATTTAGTTAATTTTTATTCATGGACTATTGTTATATTTAACCTGGCAGCACTATAAAAATGTGATATAATAAAAAATTCCAGGCGTATCGTCCCAAACTGGTATTTAATTATGTTTTTTGCTTGGTCTGTTATGATCATGAAGTGATAAATTTTGATTATTAAAGGGGTCTTTAAAAGTGTCATATTTAACCATGAACCATGTTAATACTTTTTAATTATCAAAGAAGTGTTACGTTTCATAATTTCAGGGTTGTTTTTTTTTAACATGTCCTCATCTTTATGTTGTGTTCCATGTGTTCCCCTCCGGATCATTATGAAGCCCCAGGTCCTGAACAGTCATATCTTATTAATGTAATTGGTGGAGTTGGAGCTGTTGCTCTGGTATTGATTGTGTTGGTGACTGTCATCACCTACATGGTCACAAAATGGTTAACCAAAAAGAAGTTGCTGAAATTGTCCTCCAACTCCTCCGACACCTCTCCGGACGCATGCAAGGTACGTGCTTTAACTGTCTGTGGTCTTCTTTTTCCTGCTGCATATTCATCTATCAGTCAATTAAAATTTGGTTGGTCTTTGTCATATAGCAAATCCTGATCTCCAGTGAAGAAACCTCCAACAACATCAGCATCAAAGCTGCTCCTCAAAGTCCTGTGAGTGAACAGGAGCAGCTGTCCAATCTGCCTGACTGTGTCCCTTTGGAGATCAAGAGTAAGTGTGTTTAATACTGCACATTGCACAGCGCATGCTCCTGATCAACAGTTCAGTGTGTTTCAGCTCAAACACAAAGAAAACTGTTGTTCTAATACTTATCCCTCCCCTTCAACACGTGCCTCTTCTCTCCTCAGTCCCTGACTTGATCTACACTGTGCTGGATCTGGTTCCTGTGCTTCAGGTGAAGCAGCTGGTGCGTTCGCTCGGTGTGAAGGAAAAAGAGATTGAACTAGCAGAGCTGGATCACCGACCCCACCGGGAGGCTCACTACCAGATGCTTAGGGTGTGGGCTGAGGGACAGTCTCGGGCAGGTGGAATGCTGCACAGGTCCTTGTTACAAGAGTTGTTGGACGTACTGAGAAACATGCACCTGGGACAGGCAGCCGAAGAGCTTGAGACAAATTATTGCATTCAGTAGTTCTGCAACGTGTACCAAGTTGAACAAAAAGCTTCTGAAACCAAGTGTTGGTTGCTTTAGAGATTTTCTGTCGCTGACTGGCTCAAAGCAAGCAAGCAATCCCTGGTGCTACCACCGAAACAGTTTTATTTCACAGCATCCAGAACACTCTACCTCTCGTCCTGCCAGTTGCTCACTGAGGTAACGGGATCAAACTACTGAGAACGAACGAACAGATGGTCCTGGCAGGGAGAGTCACCAAAAATGTGATTTCACACTGAAAAACTCTGTCCAAAATTTGTTAAGAACTTATATATACATTATGCATCATATACATATAGATTTAAAAAGGAACAGTAAGACATTTGGGGACATAAACTTATTCACTTTAGAATGGGCTTAACAAGATGGGAAACAGCAAAACAGCTGGCCTGGAGCTGTCAAAACCAAAATCCTCCAGCTCACTAATGAACATGTTGTATGTTGTTTGTTTAAGGTAAACAAAAAATGGAAGTTATGGTGCTGGAACCATTTCTTGTCTGAGAGCAGTGAGCTATAGAAGTAAAGGCTGACAGATATTTCCAGTCTCAATGCTAAGCTACGCTCCAGCTTCTTATGTACAATGCAAACGTGTGTGAATAGGTGTATTTCCCAAAATGTCAAAAAAAAAAATTCTAAGATGTGCTGTTTGTACTGTATTGGGAATCTGGAAAATAATTTGGTTGGTTTGTTCTTGGACAGATCACTTTCTATTACTTTCATGATTGGAGTTTTGCTCTATGTGTTGTAGCAATGTTGTTTTTTATTGAACTGTTTTTTATTAAGCTACTCTATTTCAGTTATAGTCAATACTTCCTATTTCAAACATTACAGGCATTTTAACAAGAGTATTTTTACTTTTTTTCATTTGTTTTTTTGATTTTTAAGCAGAGGGATGTGCAAAGTTTAAGAAAACTACTCACTAAATAGATTAGCTAGTAATCTTTTAAACAGTATAACCAGGAAGTACTATTAAAACTGTGTAGTTCCTGGTTATCCTGTGTAAGAAGTTTTTTATTGATACCTTATAAGAACAGTAACAATGCAAGGGAAGTTTGCAGTTCCTGCTTAATGTATACCAGACCCTGTTCACAGGCTTTTCACAGCCTCATTAGCATTCTTTGAAGCCCCCTCATGCAAGCATTATTCATGACTGTTAGAGAAAACAGGACACGCCCTGTCTCACTATGCCTCAGCCAAGCAACTTTTATAATACCAGTCTTGGCCTGCACATTCAGATATGAATCAGTCACATTCGGAGAGACTGAGGATGTGTCATTCGAAAGCACTTTTCCCCTGTTTTAAAACAGTATTTTTCAAACACAACAAATGAACAACCAATGTTAAACAACATTGAGCTTAAATGTGTGTATATCTGAACTATAAATAAATGTCTAATGTATCTTTATGTGTGTGTCTGAATTGTGCAGTAATTTTGTTGGGAGGTCCCAGACAGCTGTATTTAGCAGTTTGAGGGAACATGTGGGGAAGTGTTGATAAAGTGTAAATATGAAAAAAAATGTAATCATGTGTTTAACTTCAGGCATGCTGCCAGTCTACATTCTTGCTTGAAGCATTAAACATTTAATTACATTTTTTCCTCCCATATTTTTAACTGTTTAACTGTGAAGCGTTTTCGACCCAACCGGATCTGTTCATCTTTCTCCTTCTTCTTCTGTTGCTATATTGATTTGGCATGTCGGCCTCCCTATAACTCACTTCTCGTGTGCAAGCACTGCACTATTTTACATTTTACCTTGCTATCAAACACTGTATGGTCATGTTTGATCTCACATCAGTGTCCCTCTTTTAGTTAGGTAATGGGCAACAGCAACTGCTGATTTGTTACAAATTTGCCATAAATACCCCACAGGACTGCTCCTGCCCTCTTAAAATGATTTCCTCCTGTTTGCACATGGCGATCAATAAGCCTGATAGACATGAAACAACAATAGATTATCCTCAAAGGAATCAGTCACCACCTTCACTCCACTAAGCACTTTTTAACTGCGACACATTAACTGATTTGCTGGCTGCAGAATCCAGTTGTTCCCGTCAGGCCAGTTGCAGAGGGCAGGGGTGCAGGTGAAAGGAAGGGAGGGACAGATCCGGGCAGAGAGAAAGAGGAGGAGAAAGCTAACAGAAACCAAAGATGACTGGGTGAAACAAAATGGATCCAGCCAAGCTCAGGTAAAGTCTGTGATTTTATCTATTAAAAGCCATAGCTGTAAATGGGAAATGGTATAAGAGTACAATGCCAAGAGGAGCTATTTACTTCATGTCCTTACAACAGTAGGTGCCTTTAAAGTCGATGCTGCTGTGTCAACTCACAGACTGCCCCGTGGCCACTGTTGTGATGATTTACTGAGGCTACAAAACTACCAAAAGGCCTGTTTTTATTGACCACTCATTGAATGGGTTCAAGTGTTACAACTGCAACATCTTCAGTGTGGTACTGTGGGATACAGACAGTGATTGTAAACAGGTACGGCACCGTGGTGAAAGCACTTGTGTCAGTCCTTTGATGTTTGACAGTAAAGCCAGAGCAGATTAGTGCAGCGTACCTGTCTGCAGTGTGTTTGCTCATGCGAGTGTGTTTGCTTTTGGATAAAATCTTTAAAAACTGATTAAATATGATAATCAGTACCAGTTACAGCAGCAGTCACATATCCTACTTACAATATACAGTAGTATCTAACAGCACTGATCCAGCGGTGTATAAAAAACATCACCTTTCTAGTGGCTGCATCAGTAGATGGAGAAATATTATACTGGCATATAGTGGCCTCCAGAAAATGGAGACACATTCCCCTTTGGAGGTAACTTAAATCTGCAGCAGGACGTTCTGCAGGTTTTGATGGTGTTGGACTTGTGGGAACTAAAGCCAAATGAGTGCTGGTGTTACACTTTGACCAGCTTGACTGTGTAACTGGAGCTGTAGCTATGTGAAACTATGGGTGTCCTGTTAACTCCGTCTCGCTGCCTGTGAGATGCATCAGTAATCATTTCTGCCCCTCTGACAGCCTGACTACGTGGCTGACTCCTGTTTTTGCTGTCAATGTATGTATGACAGTCTTTAGAGAGAGATGCAAGTCTTACTGATTATTCACTTTTTCCATTCAATTTTTGATGTTATTTCTCTGCGGTAAATTGTATTTTCTTCTAATGACTGAAGTGTCAGAACAAGTGTGCCAGTCCTTCTGCCTTCTGGGGGTCTTCAGGCCATCTGTGATAATATTTAATTACGCAATAAAGAATTTGGACAGTAAGCCAATAAGATATTAACAATTCCTTATTCTGAAAAACTAAAGAGTTCATTCTCAGCATGCTCATTCATAAATGCTCTACTAATTAGGTTTCTCAGGTGCTTATGACCTGATGGTACCTGTCCAGTGTCTGAAGAACAGTCAGATGCACCTGTGTAAATTCTTAGCAATCAAAGTGGATCATAACTGGGATCATTTTAAACAGAAGTTTAAACTGTTTTTTAAAAAAAGTCAATCAGATAGTCATGAATCATCTGATGCTTTTTTTTATCATTATGTTTTTGAAACTATTTTTCTGGTTTATACAATATATTCTTTGTTAGTTTTGCTTATTCTAAAGTAATCTCGTTGCAGTGAAAACCAGTGCTCTAACATGGCGCGGGTTCAAGTTATACTTGTTGCTATTAAAAATAAATATTAAAAAAAATGGTTTGGCATTGCACATAAAACTGGAGACAAGTAGACATGCGTTACTTTGATAGGTCCGAAGCCAAACAGATCTTAAAAGATGACCTGATTTCATTGTTTACAGTATTTCAACATATTCTCTTTTGTTGCAATCTGTTTGTTTGTTTATGTAGCATTTATAAAGCTTCAGCCTAGAATAGGAAGTCTTAGTAAACCCTTCAAAATGATAACAAAGCACACAATTTCTTTCTATTCTGTCATCCAGACTCTAGGCCTCCCTTCTCTTACAACAAACTTTTCTCCTCTGTGCCCTCACACACCTTGTTTTGGAAATGAGTAACCCTGTGTGCTTGTCCTCAGCCCTTCCTCAAAAGCACCTCATGTAAACAACGGTGGGGGAAATGAATCACTGATGGAAGAAGCATCAGTGCCGTGGCGAGATGGTGTGGACGGGGAGAGACAGAGGGACATAGAAACCAGAGAGTCAGATGCTGTTGAAGGGCTGACGGCAGCTGCAGACATAAACAATCACCACAGGGGGTCAGCAGACAAACACAGGTTCAACACATTGGGCTACCAGGTCAGTGAAGTGGGACAGAAATGTGAGGGTGGAGGTGACTTCCTCTCCGTATATCACCGGTGGTGAAATGTAACTAATTAGATTTAGTCAAGCACTGTACTTAAGTACTCATACTTGAGTATTTCTTGAGTATTTCTATGTTTTGCTGCTTTGTAATTCTGCTCCACTACATTTCATAGATAGAAGTATAGCACCTACTAAAAATATGAGCATTTTTAAAAATATATTTATGATATATGTGAGCCAAAAGGGGCTATTTATTCTACTTTTAGTACTTAAAGTACATTTTACTGCCTTATTTAGGATTTAGGAAAATGGGACTTTGATTTGTAATAGAGTATTTTTACACTAACATTTAGTTAATGGTAAAAACAACCTGAAACTGAAGTAACTTACAGCACCTTCCGTTTCCAGAGGCGGACCAAGCAGAAGGTTGTGACTAACTTTGCAACACTGACTAAGGGGACATCTGCAGGAGCTAAACCCAGAGCTGCACTGAGACAAGTCCTGTTCAGTCAGGGAGTGTCTGAGAAAAACCCAGTGTCTGAGGTATTATGTTGTCTCCTGCTCATCACACTACATGCTGACACACTTAAAAAACAGATACAGACTTGCTCTAGCTGTGTCCACACTCTAAATCAACAGAAAAAACCCCCAGCAGTGCTCTCTGTTCTGCTCCGTTTGCGCACTTTTAAATGTAACATGTCCAAGTATTTGCAAACACTGTCTGTCTTTTCAAAGGGTCCACTGATTCAGTATGACATCAGATTTTCCTCTTTTCTTTCTCCCCGACTTTTTGCTCTGTCTGCGTTTATGCTCACTTCTCTTCAGGAGCGAGGTCAGCTGGATGTGTTGAAGCAGGAGCTGGAGAACTACGCTGTGCCAGTCAGTCTAAAGTGGAAGTGGATGGAGGAAAGTCAGGGGACAACTTTGGAGAAAAACTGGACAGACATAGTAGAGTCTCATTCGGTACAGACATTTACAGGATAAAAATTTTGTTTTTTCTTATGGTCAACACATCGCTTGAAAAGACAAAAACCAAAATTGTTCCAACTAACAAGTATTAACTGTATGACAAAAGCCTGATATACTGTATTTTATTCCTCTAAAGTAGTTGTATTGTTGCCTTAAAAATATAAAAAGCACATCAGTGACACGTTTCTCCATGGCAGCAACATCTTGCTGCTGTAAATACTCACCTGTTTAAAGTACTGCCTTACCAATGCCCTGAGCTCCAGACAAGTTGCAGAAGTGGGAAACAATTGATTAAGAAATTAACTAGTGCCAGTGATGGAAGAACTGTACTAAAATGTAAATGTACTCTGTCACAAGTAAATGTATTTTAGGTTCCAAAAGCAAAAGCACTCCCCATACAGAATGGCCCTTTTCAAAAATATGTATATGGTTTATAATTATTGCTAATTTATTAGTTGGTTTGTATTTTGTATTAATAATGAAAATCAAGGGGAATAGTAACTAAAACCGTCAAAAAATACAGTGAAGTAAAAAGTACAATATCTGAGATGTAGCGGAGTAAAAGCATAATATGGAAACATAATTAGAGCGGAAAGTAATGTTGCCACAATTTGTACTTAACTATAGTTAAATCATTACATTACACCACTGACTAGTGCTTTGTTCTTTTCATTGGATTTGTTGTAGACTCTCATACAGCCTTCACACATTTCTCCTGCTCTTACTGTAACATACCTACTGTGTATGTAAGATGTACACATTGTTAAATTAGCTCTAATAATTGTCTCCTGTCTCCTCTGTCCTGTTCTTTCTTGTTTCAATGATTAGACAATGTCTAAAATGCAGAGGCACCAACAGGAGGCACTGTGGGAGTTTGTCCACACCGAGCTCACCTACATCAACAAGCTAATTATCATCAAAGATGTAATATGTCACTCTCCACCTGCTGTCATGGTCTCATTTAAATACAGTATTTCTTCTGATGTATGTGAAAGCGGAAAGGGGGTTTTCCACAGGATGTTTAACAAAGCTGTTTCTGCTCCTCACAGCTGGTTATTGCAGCTCTTGTCAACCTGCACCACCATGGATTACTCCTGGAGGTCAGTTCGTGCATGCAGCCTCATCTAGACTGGAAACATGCAAATGTCTACACAACACACTCAGTCAAAATGTTTATTTTCCACTGTTCTGCATGCCACTGACATACATTGAATAGCACAACAACATCCGGTCTGGCTTATACAGAATAAAATGCGCAAGTGGAAAATGCAGCACAACATATTTCCATCGAGCGGGTGGAAAAGCAGGGGAGTAAAACATTTTAATGCTATGATTTTGATTTTGTTTTGACTTCCTCCTGCGGCAGGTGACACCCGAGCTGCTTTTTTCCAACCTTCCCTCCATCCTCATCTCTCACCAGCTGTTCTGGCAGGAGGTGATTTATCCCATGTTAGATGAAGTCCGGAAGACAGGCATGCCCTTTGACCCCATGAGGTTACAGGCTGGCTGCCTGAAGGTATGACTTCAGTGTCTGCAAGATACATTACAGACACATTCATAGTTGTGTTTCTGACAGTCAGACGTATAAATACTCTCTAATACTCTAAATAGCACTTCACTTACACACTGTTTACTTGATAACTTCAGATTCATGGTTTGATACTCATATCTACTACATTTCAGTGGACGATTTTATGCTTTAGCTCGACATTCATCTGCAGCTAAAGTTACCAGCTGCTTTGCAGGTTACGATTTCGGAGAACTATTTGTGTAAGTAAGTTATAATGCTTGTAATAGAGTAAATAAAACTACCAACAGCATACAACAATATTGAAAAATAGATCCAGCTCAAAAATTAAAATGCTGGTTACAAGTTAAATGATCATTAATAATAATTTAGTAATTCAATATGTAATAATATAACTCCAACATTAGCCAATTGTATGCATAATTAACACATGAACATGATTGATATTTAAAGTGACCAAATAAAAACATCAAAATCATTAACATATGAACATAAGGGCTTTTTGAAGAAATTAGAAAGGAAAGAAAAAACATTCAGTCTAAAACATAAACTGTGAGGTGTGTTTATGATGCATATTTACACAAAGTCTGCTATGAAGGATGTAGTGTGAATAGTGACTTCTTTTTGGTGATCCTACAGTTTCTCAAATTTGTGAGTAATCCTCTCCTTACATGAATATTCAGCATCAGCACTAGGTATTTCTTACATCAACCATTTCTTAGAAAGGCTTTTCTTAAAAGCTTCTAGTGGTGTTCTCAGTAGATATTTTTTTCCTTTTCTCTGTTTCTCTAGCTTACTCAGGCAGATCAAAAATAAAAATCAATTTTGTCTAAAAGACAGTTTTCATGTGATTTGTGTCTTTGTTCCTCCCAAATCTCCAACACTCAGGCTCATTTAAATAAAACTTAAAGAGTAAATCACTGGTTTAGCATTGCACTAAAATAACATTGTCAGACTCTTCACTGACAGATTGTATAAAAGACTATTTAAACTGAAGCAGCACAACCAGCAATCTTCTTAAAAAACATGCATTCTTCTTCCTTGTAAAAACATGGCACCTGCAACACCCACAATGCAACTTAAGACCAAGACCTTTGAAGACCAGCTAACTTGGGTGTGTTACGCTAGAAGAAGCTAATTAATTGTGTCCCACTATTCATGGTGCTGGTCACTATCACTACTTAATCAGATGTTTTAGCAGCCCTCCTGGAGCCCTAAATACTTCATACAACAATTTTCAAATATGTAGTAGATCTTGGTTGTCATTAATCTTTTTTTAATTTTCATTCCCAGTTTCATCAGCGCTTTTCTTCCTACAAGCATTACTGCTGGGAGGAGGAAAACACCCTGGAGTTTTCACGCAGGCAGATGGAGAGCAACCCACACTTCCTCACTTATGTCCAGGTACAGAAATTTGCACAACATGCACAAACACAAATACTTCAGCCGGTGTGAGGATGAAAAATCTCACATGTATACTGAAACCCTCATCAGCATAAACCCCATCATTACCATCCAGCGCACTTGAATGGAATTCAATGTAATGACTTGTGTTTTGTTTTTAATTGTGGCACAGTGTGGTTTGTGCTGCTTTTATGTGCTCTTATAACATTGTGGGCGACCTGTCATAGCTGCTTCCTGATGGGCAACCACTTATCACACCAGCATATTCTCCAAATGAATCACATTTAACTGCAGTTTTGGAGGATTTCTTGTTCACAAAATGTGGGTCATGACATTTATGTAAATAGTACGTGCAAGACAAGTGCATCCTGCAGCATTGCTCAGATAGTGAATTGCGTAAAGTCTGGAGGTGGCATTGTGTAAAAAAAAGAAAACACTACAATTAACAGTGCATGCTTGTGGATAGAACCAGTAACCACCACAGTAGATATGTTTATTCAACTCGCATTTTCATTTATGTCACACCATCACACTTGTTAACCTGAGTGGGAGGTGATATGTTTTAAGCTCAACATTTTACCACTGTAGACACATTTTTCCAGAAAATGGTACATGGTGGGTGTCAAAGGGTCTTCTCACCAACTGCAAACATAACAAAAACATCTCACAGGCCCTCTCTGGTAGCTTTTGTTTTGGGTTGTGTGTTTTCATTTAGTCAAGGGTTTGAAGGGTCTTTTGCCAACTCCAGTACCATGGTGGTGAATTATGTCCTCCACAGACCTCCATGTGAACAAAATGGTAAAAACCATAGTATTGATCAAGAAAATATATTTTAAAACATCAAAAAATAAAACTCGGTACAACTGGGGGGTATTTAAATTGATGCAGGATGCTATGGTACACTATTTTGGCTGAACAGACTGTAGAAATCCAGACATTATTTTATTTGTGGTCTCAGTGTCCTGTCCAGTGTTCAATGTGTGTGTGTGTGTGTGTGTGTGTGTGTGTTTTTCTTTTTTCTTTTTTTTTTTTGCATGTCCAGTGGGTGGAGACTCACCCTCAGTGTGAGCGGATGCGGCTCGGGGATATGCAGGCCAAACCCCATCAGAGGATCACAAAGTACCCTCTACTGCTCAAGGCTGTGCTGAAAACGACCGAGGACCTTCCCGTACAGCATACACTCAGAGGCATGGTGAGAAACCATTACATCTGTAAATGCTGTACCATTTCAAAGGACATATGAAATTAAAAGCAATATAGTAATAAATCCAATAAATATCGTGCTGATGTCTTTCTAAAATGTTTTTCACTGCGAATGGACGGTGTTAAAACAGAAACCTTTGGGAAAAATATTCGTATTCATTGTAAAAGTGTATTTGAGTGCCTTGTAAAGTGCTATATAAATTTAATTCACTATTATTATATTCAAAATGTTTGTTATTCTCCAGTCTATGAGAGACTTTTCATCTTTCACAAAATTCTTGGATTTTGCTGATAGGTACCTTAGTATTTTAATGACTCATTATGAAGTTTTTTTGGTTTAGAGTAACTCAAAGATAATCTATTATCATTAAAAGATTGTGACAATGTGATTTATTCTTGATAGATAAAGTGTAGATCTTCACAAAACTCATCATTGCACCTGGTTAAAAGTGATTACTGATGTGTATAAATAGGAATAAAACGAGGAATGTGTCTGAAAACAAAATTATTCCAGCTCTATGGGCAACAGTGTATATTATTGAAAGTGTGAGTTCAGCACTTGTGATTGTTCAGTGGTAAAACTTTCTAAGAGATTTCTAGAGTTAATAACGGATAGTCATCTGAATATCTTAATGTTATTCAGAACATTTTGACAAGTTTAACAAGATGTTATCTCCAAAAAAGCTCTGTTTTATATCAGAGTTTTCAGTTATCAGTGCAGGAAGAGGTTTTGAAATATCTGCAATATGTACACTTGATCTTTATGAGTTTAGGTAAAGTCTGTTTTAAATGGTCTATTTTAAAGTCTAAATGGGCACAAATTCTTTGTTTCTGCAATGCAGCAAAGCTCCCACTAACTCACACCAATCAACTTCTTGCTCCTCTCCAGATATCCAGTGTAAACAATTTTTTGGAAAGTATCAATGACTACCTGAGGCTGAAAGATGAGGAACTAGCACTCACCATTTCCGCTCAGAGAGTGGAGGGATATGAGGTAGAGGGAATAAATGAAGAAATTGACAAGGTAAGATATTGGTTTTAGGTTGGTTGGTTGGTTAAGGTAAGATTGTTTTCCTTTGAACGCTGTATATTTTGCAGAGATTTTTCTTGTCAGTGTACTGGGGTGCAAAAAATATCCCATGCATAGATCATAGTTTAACATGACAACTAGAGGCAGAACTAATGTTGCACCAATGGATGGATTTTTAGACCCACACCTCTACTGCAAAGTAACCCAGACTTTCATTTTGCACAACTTTGTAGTAATTCTGCATCTTGTTCAGATTTGTGCCACTTTGTGGTTGCTTTGTCCCATTTTTTACTCCTTTTAGTCTTTTTGTGTTTTTATCATTTTGTGTCTTTTTGCCTCTAGTTGTGTTGCAGCACTTTGTAAATATGTCAGGCGGTTCATACAGAGGCCCATTAGCCCTTAATCATCTGCCCCCACCAGGTCCCTGGGCCTTTGCCTAGTAGACCTGTTCACTAATCCATCTTTGCAGAGGAGTAAATGCAACAATATTTAAGTACCTCAGTAATAACAGCTAGTCCTCTTTCCAGACTGTACCCCACCTCTTGCCCAGTGTCAGCTGGTATTTTGCTCCTTAATATTACACAGGATGTGACAGGTTACTTCATATGTGAGAATTCAAATGTTATATACAGTTATAATAAATACAACACTATATAATATTTACTTCAGTCTGGTTTGCTTCTGATGATTGCTCATGATGGATATCCTTGACAGTTTGTCAGAGAGATCTGCCAGTTTGACCTAACATGCCCCATCAGAGGAGTAGATCCTCACATTGTTCGTAAGCTGCTGCTGGAGGAGAACTTGAAGATTCGGGGGAGAAAAGACAGCAAGGTGAGCCAAGCCAGTGCATTCAGTACATTGAATCTTTACCCTCAGAGTATCGGCACTTGACTTTTTAACTTTCTTGTGTTTCCTCACACATGACATGGTGCAGCTGGAGGTGGTGGCTCTACTTTTCTCAGATGTTCTTCTAATGACCAAATTCCAGAAAAAAGGAGAGCGATTGAAGGTAGTTCGACCTCCTCTAGCCCTTGACAGAACATATTGCATACAACTAAAAGATGCCTGTGAGTAACACTTTGTTGTTAGATACAAGACAGGATTCTCCATAAAGAAATTATAGATCCCATAATCATACCTCCTCTTCTATCAGGTTCATTTGTTCTTGTGGAGGTAGGTGAGCTTCAGAGTGCCATGAACGTCTACATATTTGCAGCCAGCACGTCAGAGAGCTGCTCCACATGGGTTTCCACCATCCACCTGGCGAAGGTAAAAACTGACATTTCCGACCTTATGTTTTATAATTATAGTTGTGCAATTTTTCTTTGCTAGCAGAGTGCAGTATCAGTCTTTGGGCTGACTGTGGGCCTGTCCAACCCTTTGGTCCACACTGAAATATCTGAAACACTATTAGATGAATTGGATTGAAATGTTGTACAGACATTCATGATCCCCAAAGGCTGATCCGTATTGGCTTTTCCAGTACGTCCACCCACAAGTCAAAGCTTTCACTTTCACATTCAATGAAATATCTTGGCTGGCAAAAAAAAAATCATGGCTCCTACAGAAAACTCCCCTGATTGGGTCCAAATTTCTCTTAGTCCAACATTTTACATGTGCCAAAATAATAATATTCTTATCGGTTTCTGCTGTACTTTGCGTTTAGTGCTAATTAACAAATGTTAGCATGCTAACCGAGTAAACTGAGATGATAAACATTATATCCACTTAACATCAACATGTTAACGCTGCCTACTTATATGAAGCAGTATACAATAAACACAGACATTAACTGGTGAATGTTTCCTTTTTTTATTTATATGTGTTTCTATCTGATGTTGTCAGGAAACACTGAAGGAATGGAGAGACACAGAGAGCAAAAGACAACTGGAAAACTGGAAAAGTCAGGGGCTGGAGGCGAAACCTGCTGCAGAGGCCAAGACAGATGATACAGTGACAGAAGAACAACCGCGTAGGCAATCAAGAAGAGAGACCTTTGTGGACGAACTTGAGGAAATCATATCCCGCCAGTCAATCAATGGGATGCTGGCATTTAAAGAAGTAGAGGAAAAGTGTCAACCTCCAGATGATGTGTCCACAAACAACACTCTTATATCTTTTTTGCACCCAAAGCCCAACAACAATAATCGTAAATTAGTGCATAAGGGCTTTCCTGGTCGGCAACAAACAGTCAAAGGATATGAATGGATAGAAATGGGAGTGAGGAGACCACAAGATGGGATCCATGCAGAGGAAGAAGAAAAAATGGCACAATCATTCATGACAACAGAGCAATGGGTGACCTGGAACCACAGGGTGCAATCTGCCCCTAATCTGGATCATTTCACTCATAGTGTTCAGTCAGCAGATCCATTAAGACGCAACTCAACTGGACCACATGCTCTGATACTAGGGGTATATCCAGATATTGACTACCCAATGAATGAAGATAGCAGTCCACAGTCTCTTCAACAACCAACAATGTCTAGGGAGAGGCCTGAGCTTTTAAAAGTACCAGGAGAAGAAGGAATGTTAACAAAGAGAGACTCAGATTCCCCATCTTTGAACCAGGACGCTCAGAAGAATTCCAACTACAGCCAGTCTGTAGATGTGGAGACAGCCACAGAGCCTTGGGGTTTCTCCAAAAATTTGAAGTCACCTGGGTTACGGAGGAGGAGACCAGTGAGCACCCATCAGGCTGCATCAAATCAGAATACTAAGCCGTTCTTGCAAGGCTCAGGACATGCTTGGTCTGCTTCTTTCTCAAACCCAAATGTCAAGAGAAACTCTGTTCCATCTGGTCAAAACTCCCACCAAGATTCCCACCGAGTGCTAAAGCTGGGCTCGCTGAAGATGAACCAAGGGATGTTTTGGAACATGTATGACCAAGGTTATCCAGACCCTCAAACATTTTCTGAACCCGAGCTGCCTGATCTTAACTTCTATAACAAAAGGCCCAAAATGAAAACTCAAAGGAGTGCCTCCATTCCTAACATCATCACTCAAGGAGGCCATGAACTTTGTCTGCACACCAGTAGTCTGTACACATTACCACAAGTGGTGGATCCACAATTACCTGTCTCAGGACATAATCTCAGCGTACACCCATCACCTCTGGATGGTCTTCTGGAGAGAGCCAAAGAGAGAGACAGAGAAGGATTAAAACGGGACAGAAATGTGAAAATGGCCAATCTGAGGTCAAGGTATCATCCTCCATCCCCAGCATTTTCCACCACGCCTTCACCGTCACCCAGTGAAGGAGAGAGAGACACGGAGTGGGAGGAGGAGGTGGAGCTCATGAGACACAGAGCTCTCACAGTGAGTAAAGGCTGGAAGGAACAGCTGGTGGATGGAGATGAAGATGAGAAGAGGGACAGGTAAAGTGTATATTAATTTTAGATGTGACACGTTGACAGTTAACTTTATGTTTTGCCCATGCACAGTAAAAACTTTAACCCAATCCTTGCACTTGAATGCGTCTGTTTTGTATGTATTGTTGTTGTTCTTCTTCTTACATAATAATAATAATAATAATAATAATAATAATAATAATTAATAATAATGATAATAATAATAATATATAATAATATATAATAATAGTATCTAATAACAACAACAACAATAATAATAATAATAACGGAAAAATCACAATACACAAAAAACAAAATACAATGAAAAAGCTGATTTCTTTTTACTCCTTGTTAAGAAGGTCAAGTCTGCAGCAGAGCAGCAACACTAAAGCCTGTGTTGATTCAGTGTCAACCCTCATTCACTGCCTTTGCTGTATATCTTTTAATTGTAACCATGTGATGCAAATGTTTTGCCTCTCTTGCTTTAAATAATAGACAGTTCTGTACTCTGTGCTCTATGCCGGTTGAATTTACTTTCCCTTTATTATTCTCTGTAATTGGAAAATGTATTTTTAAACTGTGAACTCTTCACTATTGTAATTAGTGTTCAGTGTTGAGTAGGCATATGATGGACAGACTGTTCTGTGAGAATGGAAACTTAAAATTACCCCGTGTGTTATGTTTCTCACCACAGTCATGTTCTATGCTTGTTGAAATTTATGTAAAACATTTGCTTAACATTTTGTAAAACATTTTAAATTATATCTTATTTACATCAGACTCCAAACTTTCTTTTAAACAGCTTGGTTGTTTAACAGTCAATTTAATTTATACTTATTTGATTACTTACTCAAGACAATTGAGTAAGTTAGAGAATTGATTAAGGTTTTTGGCTGTTTCAGTTTTCTCATTGACGCAAAGTGGCAGATCTTGAAAAATGAGTAAACCTGTGCACAGACAGTATTCAGCAGTGAGGACAGTCCTTGCACAGAAAATTCTTTGTTTTGACCCTCTGTTTTAATCTCTTCTTTAGTGTTGTCTTCACGGACGGTGAAAATGTGGACTGGTCAGGTTGGTGCTTTGATGATGACGAAGTTATGGATCACTTACAGCCTGGTGTCGAGGGGCTCCTGGAGGGTATCAGCCGATCTTTGGCCTTTTGGGATCTCCAAGGACTTTCAGAGCAAGAGGATGGGGAGTGTAGTCAAGTGTAGCTCTGAAGCTACTCTACTGTGTGCTGTAGTTACTAAGTGGATCCAAAACTATGCTACAAATAGACTTTATTATGCAAACTTAAAATCCAGTCCATGAATGTGGCCTACAAAGGGACCGAGTACCGAGGGTTGAAGGCTTTTTTAAACAGATATGCTGGAGTTCACAAAAGGACCTGCGCAAATAACTGTATTTAACTGAATGACCAATAATAATTCTGTAATTAATGTAAAATAATGTAGTCTATATTCCAGAGTAACACACACACACACACATAGTGTTTTTTGTAAATATGATGAAACATTATTTTTATAAATTACTGTATATATTATTTATATCAGTAATGATTGTCCTTCTCATTGACGTGAGAGGTAGAGATTGTATATAATGTTATAAATAAAACCAGATTTATTTCTGTTAAATTTGCTTTATTTGTCATTTGTCTTTATTCTCAATGTTTACATATAGAAGCAAACGCTGTAGAATAGTTGAAAACACTTACAAAGATAATATACAACATTTCAAATTTAACATCAATACTGCTACAATGTCTGCTCTGAAAATACTTTTTATTTACAAAACTTGTGCAAAAAGAGTCCCCCAGCGAATAGGAGGCGTGAAGAGGATGGCTCTCACTTCAGTTTAGCGCTGTGAGATGTGTCCTGCGATGCCTCCAGGTTAATGTGTCTTTACTTTTTCTCTCTGTTCCTTTCTCTCTCCTCCCGCTCATTGGAGATGGTATGAACAATTGTCTCCAGCGCAGGATACTGAAAGATCTTTTTCCTCTGTGGACAAAGGAAATGCAAGATGAGCAACATAAGTCCACTTCATTATGAGACATTATGAGTAAGAATGCACACATATGTGTATCTATCACTAATATTGATTAGCGAATAGTAATTTTTTAATACTTCTTCAATATAAAATCTCAGCTGATGACCTTAGGTAATTTCTTTTTCAGTGAAACTCTGTCACTCTGAAACTCTGTCTGTGTAACTTAATCTAAAACAAAGACAATAATTTAGAAAGCAAAATAATCTCATGTAACTTCTTCCCTATTTTTCCCCCTAAAAGGAATTTTCACATCCAGTTTAACAAATTAGTTTTTAAGCAAAGTTAATTTTCACAGCGCCTTAAATTGCATGTCTTTACCCTTTGGTGGTTCTTGTACATCTTTGCCAAAACCAGCAGCAGAACAAGGAGGAGAAGGCTGAGACCGACGATGGCTGCGGTGTTATGTGAGGCACCTGACAATTTTTGTCCACTCAGACCACCTGTGGGGGAAACCAGTTTAACAAAACAGTCAGATAACAGCAATATGTTCTTTTTGCACGTACAACAATCAGGTATGTTAGTTTTCTTAATGTTTATTTATTTGTTGTATCATAAAGAGGTGAAGACTTACTCATCAGTTGAAAGTGGTGTGTAACATTGCCCAAAATGCCCTCTTTCCCATAGAAACGACATGTCCATTCGCTCTGGTTCTCCTCTTTGCTTATACTTAAGGTTTTCCCCTCGTGGATGGAGCCAACTGACTGGGAGCCATTGAGGTCATAGATCACATTAACCCACTCATAGTGGGTGACTTCACTCGTGTCGCTCAGCTGGCAAGTCAGCGTGATGGAGCCTTTTTTCCTTGATGGGATGCTGCTGTCAACTGGGAGAAAAGACACATCTGTATTATTATTGATGACAAAGAAAGACTTTGCTCAAGATTAAACTGAATCCATAGAGACTCACTTTTGGCAACAACAAGCTGCATATTTCTAGTCAGCCTCTGTCCTTCTACGATGCCAGAGCATCTGTACCTGCCCTTATCCTCAAAGCTAACCTCTTTCACACTGGCAGACTTATCCAAGGGGTGCTGAGAGGACAAAGAGGATGGAGAGAAAGAGGCAGGAAGGCGATCGAGATCGGGCTCAAAAAGGTACACAGGTTTAAGTTTCTCCCAGACCGGGTTTGAGAGGATTAAACCAGGAGAGAAAACACAGGGGAGAGTGGCTGCAGATCCTACAGCAGCATACACCTTGGTATCGTCTTTGGATGGTTGGATTATTCCTGTGAGAGAAAATGAATGAAAGAGAAGAGTTTAACAACATCAGCCATGAAAAAGATGAACCAAAGAGCTTCATTTCTTACAACCTGTTCTGAATCTTACCTTTCACAGCCAGAATTGCTGAAGCTTGCCCCTCTTTGCCCTTGTAGCCCACGACACAGGTCCAGTTTCCCATCAGACTTGCAGTGACCTTTTCACTCAAAACATTTTTACCAGTGTCTGTGTTTGAGAGGGTTCCAGTTCTGGGCGCATATGCTTCATTGTTCAGTGACCACTGCACAGTGGCTCCGTACGGCCAAGGAGTCACATTACAGCTGACTGAAACCGTGCTGCCCAGTAGGGGAACCGATGGAGAGATGGTCACTATGAAGGAAACAGGCCAGGATGAAACATCACAAATAATTTCTAAACCAGATATAACAGAATTAACTTCTTAGTTCAACTTCTTCACTAATTGGTGGAAAAATTATGATATGTCTTGGATCATTACAGCTCTATCTGTGTCTTCTTAAGTTTCATATGTACAAACTAAATGTGTAGAAAACCACCATTTAAGCACAGACGAAACAAGTGAGATTTTAATGTGGGGTATAATTTCTTACCTTTAATAACTCTGAGTATGACTATGTTTTCTGTAACCTGGTGTAGGTTTTCCACACTGCAAGTGTAAAGCCCTCCATCCTCTTCGCTCACATTGTTGATTTGGAGGCTGTAATCGCCTTTTTCAAACTGGGAATGGGGGCATCGCGCACGCTGGGCCCCTTTGGATGACCAGCCTGAACCCCAGTACTGCAGACCGCTCTTTTGTTTTCTCCAAACAGTGCTGTGGACATAGGTGTCACAATCAATCCAGTGTCATCAGTGTGTAGATACAAGACTATGGTTTGAGGTTGAAGGAGGGATGGATGGAAACCAAGACTTGTGCCTTACCCTTTGTTGGCTTTACCCCAGTGGATGGCGGGAGGGTGTGAGGATAATGAGCTGCATTTACACGGCAGTACAGCCTGAGATCCTGTTTCAGCAAACACCTCGGTTACCTCACACAGAGCACCTGGTGATAAAACATGTAAAATTGTTTTCAGAAAGAAAATGTGCACATTAAATCTGCAAAATATGTCTAACTGATGAACATTTATCTGAATTTAAAATAGAAAAATCATTAATATACCTGTTATGAGATAGGTTATCATTCCAAGGATGAAACACTCCAACTGCATCTTTTTATTGCTTTTGTTTTGAACTTCTACCGGCTCTGTTCTCCACCTCTGAAAGTCTTTGCTTGACGTGTTCTCTGATGTGTTTTCATGAGTTGGGATGATGAGGTATATATTGATGGGGGTGGAGGGTGGAGCATTTTGTACTTCCGCTAATCATGTGACTTCTGCTGTAAGCCAGGCTTTGATGCAGTCTCTCTGTGTCAGCTTGGAAACTCTAAGACAGAGATGTAAACAGGGAGACCCACTTCCTCCCACGGATTCTCTCTTCTTCATTTGGTTTGCTTTTTCACATCAGCTACATTTCACAACACTGTTTAACATTTACCAATCTGCAGGCCATTGCATACATCAAGATGTAAACACAGTATAGGGGCATTCACAGTCATATCTTCAGAACCATTGTGTATTTTTACCTGAAATTATTATTCATTTTTGGAAATGCTTCTATGCCATATAAGCAGTCAGCTATATTACAAATACTCTCCACACACTGAAGTGAATATGACTTGTTTACAGGTCACCTAAGGATCATTCACGGAAGCTCTCATTGTTGATTTGAAACCAACATGGCAAAAGTGCAACACCAAACCACCCTGCCACTCCCCCTTCGTCACTGCCAGTCACTTGCAGCCACTGCTTAACTCACAGTCCTCATCATTATCATCACCAGTGTAATGAGAACAAGCCATTTAGTAATGTGGTATCTTGTTCTGATAGATGTACGTGAAAATGAATCATCCAATTCTTTCTCGCTTCTCTGTTTTCCTTTTCGTCAATACTTATTACCTCCGTCATTGCAGCAGAAACAGGCCTACACTGCCAGTCAAATGCTGGATCAACAGCTTATATTTTAGCATATTTCACAGAACTGCTTTTTAAGTAACCTATTTTGTTTTTATGTATTTATAATGTCAGTATATATATTTATGTTTTATGGCGTTTTCTCGCTTTTACTTGATAAGCACATTGAGTCTGTGCTTGTCACATGAAATGTGCTTTATATAAATAAACTTGACTAAACTTGACTGAATGTCAACCATAGGGATTATACATACTTTCAAATTGGAAAATAGAGCTTGGTGATAATGGGGCAATGTCTTTATTCTGTCTCTTTGTGTTTTCACTAGTAGTCAAGGCCATATATTAACAATTTTTAAGACACTAATATAGTTATAAGCAGATATAGTAAATGCTCTATAAATAATAGTAAATAATGATACAGTAAAAATAAGTCATAATAAGACATATATCTGCATATTAGATGTTAAAATTGTTGGTAAATGCTGTACAAATTAAAATGTGCTTATGTTCACATACCACTTATAATATTGCATTGTTTACCATTTATTTAAAGCTGAGAAATGCTTCATCTTTGGGTTAAATTAAAGCGTTTTCTTGAGAGCTTAGATTTTTCTTTTAAAGTACTTGTCTATTACCTATGTGTGTGATTTATTGTTGGTTTATTTTCACTACTCATCTATGCAAACCCATGCAATCAATCAATCAATCAAGCTATCTGTCTGTCTATCTATCTATCTATCTATCTATCTATCTGTCTGTCTGTCTGTCTGTCTATTTCAACAAAGAAAATAGATGATAAACAGATAGATACATAGACAGATGCATAGACAGATGCATAGACAGATGCTTAGACAGATGCATAGAAAGATATTGATCTATACATAGATAGTCACGGATAGATGCGTTGATAGATACGTAGTCACACAGATGGATAGATACAACTGAGAATGTGTAGGTGAAACCACAGAGCTGTTTTTCTTCATCTCGTGGAGACCTTTTTCCTTGGTAACAGCCATGTGACTGCTGGGTGAGTGATACTGTAAGTCTTAAATCTTTTCATCTCATCCACCTAGAACGTCCTCCTCACAGCAAACACTGTCAGCCTTCAAATGTAAATCAGTGTCGTGTTTCAGGCTGTGGCTTCAAAAAAAAAGTGTATAAAGTGTGACTGTCAATAAGGCTCAGAGTTGGGGGCATATGTGTCTCACTCAGTGTGAGGTGGTCTTTCCTAAAGCTGATTTAGTCACCTCCACTGTATCTGAATATGAGGTAAAAGTACTGTGAAGGAAAATGCCCCTAAAGTGGAAACAATTGAGCTCCTAGCTTGAGGGAATGCAGATGATTATGTTAATAAGAATGAGCTTGGAAAATAATCAAATCAGATTGTTTCTGTAGAAGTTCAGCAGGTGAGTAGTTTGTTCCTGCATCATGTTCACAATTTGTCATGCCTGTTCATGTCACAGACATGGTTTTTCAGCAGTAACACTTAATAAGCATTAAACCATATCACTTCCTCAGGTGTACGACAGTCTGACTTATTGTAAACATTGCAGTGGTTTATTTTCAATAACTGATATTATAAGACTGGTCCATATGTGTAGGTGATAAAATATAATGTTCCAGTGAGTTTTACTGGCAGAGGAAACAGAGCACAGATAAAAAAAATGCTGCTCTGCTGAGAAATTCTTTTATTTTGTTAAGTCAGCATTTTGTTTGGTGCTCTGTTGAGCGCTACATGGAAACATGACTGTGTATCTATGATGCAACTAGTGCTTCTTTTGGAAATGATTGCATTTATGCATCTTTTGCATAAATGCAATCAACAACAGATGCTCCTTCACATATATTCTTCTGCAAGTATAAACTGTTTCATATTTTATCATCTGAGTATGAGTATCTTTTTGTTCTGGTGTGGACCCAAAATATCTCATCTCAGGGATTTTGCAAAGAAAAAAAGAAATTCACATTTTCTTTACTTGAAGCACACAAATTAATTACACAGATCCTACATACTTACAAAAAGACAGTAACCTTTCTCTGCACAGGCCTTTGCAGTGTGGTCTATAATAAAGTTAAGTGGAACCTAATGTTTAAAGATGTTTTGTCTGTTTTAAATTTCCACAAACACAGACACACTGACGTCTTAGCAATATTGAAATAAAGCCAAAGATCAGTTTTGGTGCGCTGGTTTCTTTGAAAATGACAAAATATTCCATCTAGGTCTTTACAACAGTAAGACTGAAAGTATCAGTCTGTTTGTGGTGTGTGCATGAGGAAAGAGACAGAGACAAAGAAAGGCTAAATACTGAACATCTGCAGGTTTTCATGCTTGCATTTTAGCTTAAGCTTCAACGGCTGATTTCACTAATTAGAGGTCAAAATCAGAAGGAGCAGATTTCTGATTTTATTGGAATGAAACACCAAGATTTTCAATGTGTGACAAATCAATTACCTTATTTTCTTTTTTCCTATCTATTGGTTATTGATGACCATGACCACAATGCAAGCTGAAATTTAATATTATCATTTGAAGAAGGCTGTGAACTCGATTACACAGTTTGCCCATTTTGTTCCACTATGTTGCAGCATGGTTATATAGTTAAATTATTCAGGTACTGTGTCCACTGCCCAAATAAAAGCTCAACCTTAAGGGACGATTTTCCTGCATAATGAAAACTGTACAACTTTTATTTTTGATACTTAAATTTAGCTAATAATGCATAACTACTTTTATTATTCAATTAGGTATGTTTGAGAGGTAGGTGTTTGGCTACTTTGATGTAACCCTTCCGCTGCCCTAAGGGGTCAGAATGACCCTGTTCTCTCCTACAGCTTCCCTGTTCTCTGGTTAGGGCAGTGGCTTTTTATTTACATTCTGGTTTAGTTTGTGGATTTGCCCCACCGGTGCCGTTACCTCCCTCTACTGGGTGAAAAATATAGTAAAAAGGCGCATAAACCGCCAAATGTTATTTTGCGCTAATCTAGCGACAATACGGTAGCCTACTCAGCAGCGCTATGCATTATGGGACACAAACTAAGATGGAAGCGACCAGCAGGACCATGTTGAAGCCACAATAACACCTAGTTTATAGGGCCAAATTTCCGTATATATTTAATTTTATGCTTTGTTATAATAATAACGAAACACTTTAGTGGCACAAGATTGCTGTTGGACGAAGAAACTGGTAACGTTCACACGACAGTATGTAATGAAGCTAATGTGCTAGCTTAAGCTATTGCTAAGGGTCAACGTAAAGGTATTTGGAAAGCTAACGAAGCTAACGTTGCGAGCAGCCAACAGACATACACTACTCACAATAAGTTAGGGATATTGTGAGAGACACGGTGGATGTCATACATACGGTGTTTGTTTCACTTCAGAGATTTTTGGGATAGGGAGGCAATTGTATTGGGGTGATAGACACACCTCATTTTGTGTTTTCCACGTAATGGTCTCACTGTGTTCAGTGTGCCTTACATATTGGGGCCAATACAAAAAAAAAGACAACCCTTTTCAATGTGGCATCAATTTCAACATTCTGTGGGTATAAAAAGCTGGTATTGTCAGTAAGTCATTCCAAGTTCATCATTCAAACAGCCATGAACACACGACGTCACTTAACGGACGAGCAGCGCCACCTGGCCATAGCGCGCCTTCGGGTCGGTGGCAGGCAGTCAGATGTTGCTCGTGAACTTGGTGTGTCTCAAAGTGTCATCAGCAGACTTGCATCAAGATACAGAACTACTGGCAGAGTTCGTGACAGACCCAGGAGTGGAGCCCCACGAGTGACAGACCGCAACGATGACCAGTACCTAAGGACCTATGCACTCAGACATCGTTATGCAACTGCCACACAGCTGCAGGTCCGTTTACAAGATGTGAGGGGTACTAGGGTTTCCAGACAAACCATTCGCAACCGACTCCACCGCTTTGGCTTGCATGCCAGATGACCGTTGCAGGTGACTCCACTGACACCAAGACACCAGCGTGAACGTTTGCAGTGGGCACAAGACCATGTGACCTGGACAATGCAGCAGTGGTCTACCGTCCTGTTCACTGAAGAGTGTCGGGTCACCTTGCACAGAAATGATGGTCGTCAGCGTTGCTGGAGAAGGCGAGGTGAGCGATACGCCGAGGTCAACATGGTCCCCAGGGTTCGCTTTGGTGGAGGAGGTGCAACAGTCTGGGCAGGCATCACCAGTCAGCGCAAAACAGATTTGGTTATTGTAGATGGCTCAGTCACTGCACGTTCTTACCTCAGAGACATCATAGAACCCATCATCATCCCCCAATTCCGCCAGCACACCCCCAACTTTCTGTTCATGGATGATAATGCTCCACCACATCGTGCCAGAATTGTCACAGCTCGACTTCAGGAAGTCGGAGTGCCTCATATGGTATGGCCAGCAATGTCCCCTGACCTGAACCCCATAGAGCACGTCTGGGACCAGCTGAAGCAGAGACTGGATGATCGTACCCCACCCCCACATGACCTGGCAGAACTGCGTGTAGCACTTGTGGAAGAGTGGAACGCAATGCCTCAGAACAACATCATGAGGCTAGTGAGGAGCATGAGACGTCGCTGTCAAGCTGTCATTGCAGCAAATGGTGGAAACACCCGCTACTGACATTGTCAAGTTTTGTTATTTGGGGCTACCCTTGTTATTGTCTAAATTTTTGGGGTAATAAATACTAATGAAAATGAACTAATGAAACTAATGAAAATGGTGTTTCTTCTCATTCATTGTTAGTAATATCAAAGGGAACTTTTACTTATTTCATTAAAATTCAGACCAAATAGGAAAAGCACTCATGTAAATAACAATATTCCTAACTTATTGTGGGTAGTGTATCTTATACGCGTCGAATAATTGCTTTGGCCGAGTACACTGAATGTCTTTTTAAGTAACTGTGATATTTATCGTGTTAATCATGTAGAAAACTTCAGATATGTCTATGCTGGGAGGGTTACTGAGAGCTGGAGCGTCCCTCTGTCAGTCAGCTGGGACTATTCTCAACACAGCCAGGACCATTTCTACTGGTGAGTACTGCTAGAGATGTCATAACGTGGCTTAAACCAGTTTATTTGTCCCTGTACTGCAGTAACAACATTACGTTTTATGCATGTAGTGTATGCACTTTTTGGCCGTCATGCATTCGCACTAAAATAAAAATTATCATACAGTGCTTAATTAAAAAGTCAGCCCTGGGGACACTTGGGTCGTACAGCAGCACAAGAATCTGAACCATAAGTATCCCAAACCTGCACAACTGCAGGGTATGTTAAAATTAGAAATGTATTTGCAGATATAAACATTAATGCATGTGCATTAATGAGTCAGTGTGCCTGTAACATTTTTTTTTGGTTATTGTCTTATTTCTGTTTTATAATATCCAGAGCCCCAAGTATTTGTTTTATCAGAACAGTCTAAAACTAAAATGTGTCCAGTTTACAGTGTGATGCTAAATCCTCACATCTGCAAGGCTGTGGATATCTGGAATTTCTGCTTGATAAATGAAATGATTATAGATGAAAGATGTTTGTGATTAATTTTTCATTGATTAACTAATTAATCAATCTACTGAGTGTAGCAGCACTACATGTAGTTTTACTTTACTTGCAAAATATACTCAGGTACTAAATACTTACATGAAACAATGTGCTTTCTTCAGGTACATGCTGCCAGATCAGGATGCATGCCATCCCTCAGCTGAAGACGGTGGACAGGTGGACTGAGAAGAGGAGCATGTATGGAGTTTATGATAACGTAGGCATCTTAGGTAAGTGTTTTGAGTCAGTGAACCTCTATTGCAGACTGTGGAAGTGTATTTATGTTTGATCTGTTTATTAATGCTGGTTTATTTGAATGTGAACTGTCTCACTGTGGAGTAAAACTGTTTGGATGTACTATGCAACTCTAGATTCAAATGGTTTTTACATGATTTGGTTATGTTTGTTTATTATTTTTGGAGAGACAAAGAATAATTAGAGTTACTAGACTTGTGTTTTCCAGGAAAAAAGGCTTAATCAAGAATCAGCGTGTGCACACACTCACTCACAGTTTCACTTCTCAACAACTGCAGAATAAGCGCTTAGAAGACCGGTTGAAAACATAAATTATGTATACATTAGTATGGGTAATAAATGCATGACCACTTTGCTGAATTTAGTCTGTACCCTAGTCCCCAACGCTTCACCTTAAACCAAGTTGCCCACATTTTTGCTTGATTTCCTTACTCATTCTCATGCACATACTTTGCACAAACTTGTCTCCTCACTCTTGTGTCTGCAGGGGACTTTAAAGCGCATCCAAAAGACCTCATTGTTGCTCCCTGCTGGCTGAAAGGTTTCAAAGGCAATGAACTGCAGCGTCTAATTAGAAAGAAGAGGATGGTGGGAGACAGAATGATGACTTTGGACAGACACAACTTGGAGAAGAGAATCCGCTTTCTCTACAGACGATTCAACCGCACTGGCAAACACCGTTAACACTGAACAATCCATACTGGCAAATACATCTGACCAGCAGATATGAACCGTTAGAGTCTGCCTGTGTAATTTCATGCTGTCAAATTGCTGTTCATTGCCATTTTTTTAAGTTACCATATTCATAGAAAGAAAAGGTGTGTGTTTCAGCTAAGCATACTTCCTGTACTTCCTTTGGTTTCATTGATTGTTTTTGGTCTCATTAAAAACAATGATATAAAAATCTGAAAATGCATGAAAAAATCAACTGCAAACATGTTTTCTTTTGAACCAACATTAACTCCTTTAGCTCCCAGAGACTGACAAGATGGTTACCTTCACTCTCTTGTGGTAGACAAATGCTATGATGGTCATAAATGAGAATAAAGAATAAACTCAAACCCACAGAGAGATCAAAGGTCAGCATTGAAGATTAAGAATAAAGGAGCCATTAAAATGTAAAATAAGTAGTGTTTGCTTTTTTTTATGGCACAAAATTGAATAGAAGCATTGATCCTTGAGTTTGCTCCTATGTCAGTGAGACCATTTGCAAAGCAGTTATTTATATACAGTTGTTTCTTTTTACACCTGAAACTCATCATTGAGTCATTGCTTTTCTCACCTTGCTTTATGCACAAGGGTGTTGAAAGGTCCTCTTCAAACTGGAGACACAAAGATGGCGTTATAAGAAAAAGAAATGTTTTGATTTAAAATGGATCATAAGTCCAAAGAGGGTTGGAGACACTGCTCTAAATTGCCCTAGTGTGCTTTAATCAAACATATGGGCTAAATCCCCCAAACTCAAAGTTCACTATGAATTTAAGGGTTTCCATATGGCTATATTCTGTATCTGTGATGTTTTTTTCTTTCCTCATCAGGAATCTTTTTTGTTTTTTACCTCATTCTTGCAATGGCCATTTTGTTCTGAGACTTTTCCCCATCTTTAATGACTGACTTCACTCTTAAATACGCTCAGAGTTGAGAGTCAAAATGGAATAAAGAGCCGAGGCTGCAGGCTCGAAGCAAGCCGGGAATAAAATGAGAACAAATGCAAATGGAAATGTTATATTGGAGCAGTAGGAGGAGGGAAATTAGAGAATCCCAGGCCAGGGAGGAAACAGTCGAGTCAACACTCTGAACGCATCCACTGTACCGCAGTGTCGTCCTGCCGCCCTATCCGACACAGAGAGCTGCAGTACTGCAAAGTGTGAAGGGAGAGAGAGAGAGGAGGGGAGGGAGGAGAGGGGAGGGGGTGTACCGCACTGTCGTTACGAGTCCAAGTGGAGAAGGCAGGAAGAGAGACGCATTATTGCAGTAGCCTACAGTGCCACAGCACTTTACACGGGCGCAACTACCCGCACTTCCCACAAGACGCACATCCGTCCGCGTAGAGAGAGAGAAAGCGAGAGTGAGGTGGGGGGGCGACAAAAATCAAGGAGAGACAACTGATTTCTCATGACTGGACTGTTTTTCTCCCAACTTAATTTTGAAATTGCACGCATTTTCCAGTAGCTTTTAGAAGAGGCAACTAAACAATCAGCCAATCAGCGCTGCGTCTCAGCATCCAGGAGCAGCTCTATAAGGACTCCGCATCACTTGGGGGAAGCTGAAAGCAGCCCTGCAGGAATCTAAGCATCCGTGGATTTCTCTGACGTGGATTATAATTTAGAAGTACTTTGCTCCTGCTCCCCTTCACTCTTCGGTCCAGCCACGCAGAGAATTATCACCGGAGCCGTTTACGTGTCTCGGTATTGCGGTACTTTGCTGACGACTTGCAGTATAAACGCACCGCTAGAAGATCGGCTCGACTGCACCAAGAAGCCCCCGCCTCTGTTTACTGTCAGCACGGCACTTGAATCACTTTGCTCACTGAACATTAGGACTTTCCTTGGGACCAGTGCCTACATCTCCTCACCTCTTTTTTCTTTGATCTTGCTGTGTTTTTTTGTACTTCAGACCCTCCCTCTCCTGCCTCACAGCCCGTCACCCCTCCTCCTCCGCTGCCCGTGAGTCAGTTCAAACAGCTGCATAGAAGATGTGAGTACTAATGCGTCTTTTCTGCTGCGCTCTTTTCAATACAACAAAATGCAAAATATCTCTAAAGCTGCTCTGGACTAACATATCGGACCCAGTTTTTTCCCTGTATGGTTTTCTATGAGGAGGTCTGAAACTGAACTGATTTCTTTCAGCTTGATGGATTTTGCTGACGCAAGTAAAAAATTCCGTCACAGCATCGCTAAATTATGCATGCAGGGGTTGACTGCTGCCTCTCTAAAGCCTCAGAAAGAGTTATTTTGAGTGTTTTAGATGACTTTGAATCACATATTCTTTACAAAATGTTACATAGTGGTTCAGAGGGTTTGGGGTCAGCATCACCACCTGCTTTGTTAAGGAGCATTCAGTCAAATGATTTATGGTTATGATATTTTTGTCCTCCTGCAGTGACTGTGATTTATATTAACCTGTCCATCAGGACGAGGTAGTAGCTGCTCCCCTGAGAAGCCTCTTTGCTCAGTTTTAAACCTCCTGTACCTACTCCTCTCCCCCCTCCTTGCTGCGTTAACCCTTTCCACTTTTCTGCACATCACTCCCCTTACTCCCCTCTGTCTTGCCTTTTGTTGTTAGTCAGGCACACCTCTCTAAAATCCACCACAAGAACTTCTCCCCCTTTTTTACTCACCATTAATCTCCTGCTCCCATTATTCTACCAGCATCTTCCTGGAGAGGACTGTTTCTGCTTCCCATCTGTGGCCTATATTTTCTTCACCTGCTCATTCTTTTCCTCCTTTTATCCCCCTGTTTCCTGCATTCTTCACCCTACATTTACACTTATTACACACAGTTTTCTCATTCTGCTATGTGGTTCTGCTTTTTCCCCTCCTCTGTAGCTGCCCATAACTCTTCTGTTTTACTGCACTCTTAATTTCTCGTCATCTTCCTTGTACGACTTCTAAGGTCTGCCCCCGATGCTGCCCCAGCCGGAGCCCCCGGTGCTCCAGGAGCCCCTGGTGCGGATGGAGCCCCAGCCGGCCCACCTGCTGCCCCACCCAATACCACCAGCAACCGCAGGCTACAGCAGACACAAGCCCAAGTCGAGGAGGTGAGCCAGACCAGGCCAGTCTGTTTGAGTCTGTTGTTACAAGCAATGCATCAATACTGCATCTATGGCTTAATCATTAAATATCATAATATAATAAAATATATACATATATGCATGTGCAGAGTGCTCATACTAGACCAGAGACAAACAAGAATGTTGTTGCTTTTATGTTCTCTGGAAAAGATCTGGTCTCTTTAATGTAAAACGATCGTTGCTGCAATTTGCAAATGCATTGCGACTTCTAATTTATGATGTACAGCATGTCCCCTCCTTTTAACTAATGTTGTCATCCCCTTTGTCTCTCCTCGCCACCGCTGCCAAATGCTTTCTCATCCTCACCGCTGTGGGCTAGGTGGTAGATATCATGCGGGTGAATGTGGACAAAGTTTTGGAAAGGGACCAGAAGCTTTCAGAGCTGGATGACAGAGCAGACGCTCTCCAGGCCGGAGCCTCTCAGTTTGAAAGCTGCGCAGCCAAGCTAAAGAACAAGTACTGGTGGAAGAACTGCAAGGTGGGCACATTAGGCTGGGTCCATTAAACAGATTGTTGTTACTGACAAAAACTCTCAGTGCAACCTGAGCCTTTGTATGTGGTGTGGTGTATCCAGATATGAATATAGAGCTATTAGAGATTAAAAAATTAAAAGTGCGAATGAGATCCACTGCTCTTTTATTCTAAGGCATCGAACAACTGTTCATGCTGAGGTGCGCTGAGGCGCACACACAGTGTCTGTTCTAGTTGCTGTTCTCCACACACTAATCTGTTAATGAGCTGCTGTAGAAGACAGAGCAGATGCTTTGGGGAAAATGGAAGAAAGAGGTTAGTGATTGTAGAGTTTTCACCACAGATTCACAAATACTAAATTACATGACTAAAGCACCACAAATGCAAAGAATCTCATGTGCCTTACATGTTTTGTTGTTCCAGTGTGTTTCGGTTTGAAACCCACAAATAATTACAGGGCATCTTAAATTCCTTTATAAGTATGAGTAAGTCATATAAGTATGTCCCAATATTTTATGTTATTGTTTCTCCTTTCAGATGATGATCATGATGGGCATCATTGGAGTCATCGTGGTTGGAATAATATTCTGTGAGTAGAAGAAAGTTAATCTTGATACTAAAGCAAAGATTGATGAGCCTCTTGATTGACATTTGATTAATATAAAGGCTTTTGCAATCAGATACAATCATTAAATAAATCAGATTAATATTATATAATTACTACTAGCAGCAAAGGAATATGGCAATTGGTCATATGTTGTTAGTCAGTTTGCTATATTTTATATGTATTAGTATTGTTAATTCAAGAAACAGAGATAGAGATGATTTTTATAACTTTGTTAAAGGATGCTGGCCGGTATAAAACAGCACAGGCGGATCATTTGTGCTTCTGCTCCAACAAACCCATATCTTCTCTATCTACTTCTGCTCTGATTGTCAATTATTCATGACATCTCATTATCATAAATTATTGATACACTTTTTTTTATGATTGCTTAAGCGCAGATCTGAAAACAGGGCTCTTTTTGTCAAAACACAACACACAATTTGCACAACCACACACACCCACCCACCCACACACACCCCCACACACACACACACACACACACACACACACACACACACACACAGTTTGTAAAAACTCTTACTTAATGTGTGGGCTGTGCTTAATGTAATACAATTTTAACATTTCAACGTTTCTCATGATGGTTTCTAATGATAGTCTGGGACTGAGGTTAATGTACATGAATATTGGCACACACAATACACAAGGCTAGTGCTGCACAATGATGATATTAATTTCTTAACATCTTTGTGGCCAGTGTTGAAAAGTGAGTCTGTGACGGACTTGGATCAGCTTCATTTTACAAAACTCTCTAAAAATAGGACATTGTGAAGTTTTATACAGTCCTTTTAGATTCTACATTATTTACCTCCACATGTTCATGCTGCAAGTCTTAATTATTCTCTCAGAATTGCCTCCAAATGGCACCCAGTCAAGTTGTTTCATGTTGTTTTTCCAAGGATTTGCCCCGTTGTTGTGGCCTATTGCATTATTGGTGAAAGTCATGTTTACAATAGCTCTCTGTTGATCCTTTGAGACTATGGGGCCTCCTCCTCTTTGTCACTCTTGACCCTTAATCAAAATACATGAAAACTGTCAAAGGATAGTATGAAATGGGGTCACAAAGTACTGATGCACTGCACAGAGCAGGCAAGGCTGAGCTGTTTTTTCCACTAGATAGTAAATAAATTGTGTTTTTGTCATAATCTCCTAATCGAAACTGTATTTTCTACCATGGTTTAAAACATGGTCAACCAATGTTGTAAGAATCTCATCTGATAAATCTGGTATTGCACTTTGTTATCCTTCTCTCCCTTCCTCTCCCATTTCCTCTTCTTCACCTTCTTCCTCTGCATGCCCCCTCTCTCATCACTCTTACTACTCTTACTGTTTTTATTGAAGACAGTTGTCTTTGCATAGCGCTTACATCTGATTGGTGCACCTGAGAGCGAGGAGTGGTATTCTGAAAGGCAGCAACATTTCTGTGTCTAAAGGAGAGAAACATGTTTGGTGTGAGGCTAAGCTCATGCTTATAGTTGGGCACATTTGGTCTGAGGTCTTGAGGCTCCTCAAAGCATCAGGTTTTATAAACTGTGTGTTTATAAAAAAAAACTATAATACTGATTAGACCGGTTCTTTAACCTGTCAGCTACTAAGAAGTCTGACTAATAACTTCCTGTCCCTTTCTCTTTCATTTGCAGTGTACTTCTTCTACTGAGCTCAGCCCATTGATACAGATGGATATGGACTTGAGAATGAGAGGGAAGAGAAAAAAAGAAACCCAAGCGCCCCCTTTTATCCATCCTCCTTCCTCTCTCCACAGTCTTCCATAAAACCATCCTGCACTTTCACATGACAGTAGTGTTTCAAGGTGTCTCTATTCTCTTTGTCCCCCTTTCCCTCCGTTGTTGTTGCTTTCTACCACTATTTTGACTCTCACTCACTCTCTCCTGTCTCTGCACCTCATGTATTATTGAAGGACGCAGCAGGCGGAGTGAAAGAGGTAGAAAGAAAGGGAAGGAGGGAGAGAGAAAACTCTTGTGACACGGGGAACACATTGGGCTAAGCGCTCTGAACAGAGCTATGGGAAGGGGGTGTACAATGTACAGATGGTGGATGTGTGCAGAGAGATTGAACAAGAGTTTGCAGTCCTTTCTACCCCAGATACGCCAAAGCTTGTTCATATTACCTTTTATGAGAGTCCTACATTTGTAAATTGATACTGACATACCCAACTAACGCACTCCTTCTATCACAACTGCTACCCTCATTGCTACTTACTAACACGAGGTCATGTTAGATTAAGATTATGAACATTTTTGTTGTATGCGCGTGTGTATTTGTGATCCAAAGCATAGCCAATAGCTCTTTCCAAGTTTAGCTGATAGGCTTTTATTAGTAACTTATTTGTTTCCTTTCCTGCCTAACTTTCTCCCACGTAGTCTCTTATTTCTGCAAAGTGTAGTCGTGACAATAGAGAGAAACAAATTTGAAAAATGAAAGAGACTGTGTGAGAGTATAAGGAAAGGAAAAGGTGATTCAGGGAAAGGTACAGTAGCATTTCTTTCCTGTATAAATAAAACAAACTTCATTGTGGACTGATAAGCAATTATAGATAAAGTAGTTGGAAGAACTATGCTTCATTTTACCCTGGTTTTTGTACCACAGGTGGTTGCTAAGTATTATGCACAGCAAGACAAACAGACAAGCAGCCACTAACAGACAATCTACTGTATACATGAACTGATAACTACGACCCAGAGGAAGGTTTCTTAACTCTGGCCTTGACAGAGTCACAGCCATAGACAGATGAATGTGTAGCGTCACATCTCAAACAGGTACAAATGCCAACTTGTTTGGAAAGTTTTGCAGACGTTTGTTTGTTTGTTTGTTGTTTAAGTTGACCTGATCTTCAAAAAGTGTGAAAAATGGGAGGAAAGGACATGATTTTAGAAATCCAGAGCCACCTGGCCCAGCTGCCCCGTCACTCACATGAAAACAGACTCACCTGTCACCTGCAGTATGGTAACGGCCAATATGAGGTGTTTGTTTCTAACTTGCATGTCAAACGATGTCCATAGTTTTGCCTCTTTGTGTGACCTGTGTATCTGCCAGTTCTGACTCTAACTGCCGATTGTACATGTTCTTTTGTTAGTGGTTTTAAGGACCTGTGTATAATGTCTTTCTGATCTGATAATTACTGCTTATGCAATGCAATGATGCTCAACAGTTTGCTAAATTTTGTTAATTTCACTTGCTTTTGAGAGAAAAATAATATTCAGAGACTGTAAACAACTGCAACCATAGTGAACTGTTAAAAACATGTAGTATTGTGTGCATAGAGCAATAGTGCACATCTGTTGGATTATGCTCCTGAAAATAAATTCTTTCTGGTTTTCTTGTGGGGGGGTTGTTGGATATCAAAAAAATCTAATTTTCCTCTCTTCAGACTGACGCTGAGAGTTGATGAAATTAAGAAAATATGAAACATCTTATGTGCAAAATGCATTTATGCATAGTTGTAGCAGTTAGCCATAATTATCTGATGATACTGTGCAACGATATTATTGGGTAATTACCATAAGACATGAGAACATGATTTGTGATTTACAACCTGAAAATGCAGTAAGAGATGCAACTGGATTTGCGGAAACAAATGCATGCTTACCACTTTTGCTGATGCCAATAAATAAATCATCAACAGAACTGAGTGCTGACCTTTAATACTTTCACATAAGCCAGTGTAGCCCATGCTGCAAAGTGTTTTTTTGGATCTACTACAAGTGATGCCACTTTTCTTATTACTATATACAGATCCCGACTGGAATCTGTATAATGTAATGGAGATTTTTACTGAAATCAATTGAGGAAAGAGAAACCCTGTGATTCATCTTTGGCACAGCTTCAGTGTCCATATGTAAGAAAGAAGTTAAATATTATTAATAATGACATAATTTCAAAAGTTGTAAAAAAAAAAAAACACTAAATCACCAGGGGTAACAATATTAATACCACAGAGAAAAACAAGCGAGAACAAACCTTGAAAACATTAGCTACATTTCAAATAGTTCCAGTGAAAAAAGTGCAACAACGTCCATGACAGTATCGGCCACATCATATTGACTGATTGGACAAAGAAGCAGAAAAATCCCACCCTGTGCGCAAATAGAAACAAACAAATCAAGGCCTTGATGACCTGTTGGCTTCAGACCAATAATATTATGCCTAATTGCATATTATGATACTGTATAACTGCTTACTGCAGTTGTATTAACTTAAAGCTGCTCTTCTTATGGAGAATTGATGCAACTTTGGTGGCTAATATGATGGGCAGCAGTTTGGAATATGTATACTTGTAATCATCAAAGCAGAAATAGGCATGTTTTTTTCTGTACCGACACTTTTACAAATAAAACAAAATGAATCATGTGTAATCCATTACTGAACACATGTCTAACACAATCACATTCACAGTGCAGCTGATTTGATATTTGCCTTCAAGATAACATTTGTGTGGACGACTAAAGTCTGCTTATTACCTCCAAACAATGTACTAACTCCCAAGAAGTAAAAATAAACTCAAGCCTTCTGATAAGGTAACATCAAACTCACTGAAGTAAATCAGCGTTTAAGAGATAATGCATGTGGTTTGGGATTTAAGATGTGGGTTTTAATGTCAAATAAATATTTTTTGTTTCAGGGTACAGACAAGCTCCATTTTTACTTAATTCACATAATTTAACCTCTTACAACAATACTAAACAAGAAACGTATACAGTAGTTTTTCCCCACATTTCTTTTTTAAGTAGAAGACAAAGAGAGGTAAAAGAGCCAGCTAATGCTTTTCATGAAATCACTAAGTTTCATGAAACTTAACAACTCACAAATGACACAAATTAAGTTTTTAAAGGCTCAGTTTCAAGTCCGGGATTATCGATTATCTCCTGATAACTTATTTAATGACCTGGTAGAAGAAAAGCACTGTGATGATCAGGAAACCCAGAACCCACCAGTAGGAATCTGTAGAGTGAAAGACACAGAGATCAATAAGGATTTTAACACAGTGTTGACATTAAGAAACAGTACACAGGAAGTTAAAATCAATGATCTCAAGACATAAAAAGTTTATTCCACTGCATCTAAAAATGTTGGGCTCAGATATAAAATGTTTATCATGGAGCTTTAGAGGTGCTTGTAGGAAGTTATTTATTATATGTGTAGAAAACACATAACAGCCGTACGCACAAATATATATACCTGTTTGTGGACTTTCTACCAGCAGACTGACAGAGAGAGGAGAGTCAAGGGCCGGGTGTGACACCCTGCAGGTGATTTTTGTGCCCGGGGTGACACTGGAGGGCACAGTTAGGTGAGACGACAGGGAATAAGTCCCATCACCGTGCTGTCGATGGCTGGACAGAGAGCCCTGGTCTGTAAACACGGTGGGTTCTGTGTCTGTAGGAGACAGTGATGACCACTCCATCTGTAATAAGAAAGTAGAAAGTACCACTTACCCATGAATCAGTCAATCAATAAATCAAAAAATGTGTTCAAGACATGATGAGAAAACTAAAAAACAAATAAATTTTGCTTTAGAATAACTTCAATTAGAAGACCATAACAACTAAAAGACATAAGACTAAATAAAACACTAAAGTAACTAAATAAATGCCTGATTTGATTAATAATTGCCATAAAATTTTCTATTGAAAAACCAGACTGAATAGGTAATTTTGAGTTTATGTTTAAGACACTTTAGTTACTCTCAGACTCTCAAAGAGATCCTCATGCATTGTAAGCAGGCATGTCAAACAGATATGATGGTGCATGGCGAGTAAGTGCTTTAAAAACAAGTGAAAGAACTTAAATAACTATGAAAACTATCACCAGTGACGAACAATTCAGGGACTTAGTAACAGTTTTCTCTGGTGCCCTGGTTAGCAGATTAATTTAGTATTATCTTCTTGCTAATAATTTGTTTACTTGGTTACTCAGTTTTTTGGTTGATTTTAAGGTTAAGATTTTAACTTATGTTGTACTTTGTTAAAATTTGGGCCAGCATGCACCTGTGAAAGTGTCCTGTGTGCATCATACATACATACATTAATAACTCAAGTTTCCTGGGAGTTTACAATGTGCAGGGAAGGGATAAATAAGAAGTACTGGTTAAACGCATAACAGCTACAGACCTGAGCATCCAGTGGATAGTATTTAGTGCAGTGGCAGCTCAGTGTCTGGGGTGACTGCGGATTGAAGATCAACTTCTCCTCTGACAGTGAAACATGTGGTGGTTCTGAAATAAAGAGCAACAGAGGCAGGATTGAAAGTTATTCTTTGTGATTTCTCTGATTTGAGAGGTGAGGCTGAAACTTACGAATAATGTGGAGTTGAATGATCTGCTGTGCATGGAACAGGCCCACAGAGACAGTGCAGATGTAGGTCCCTTCATCAGAAACCTTCAGCCTGGTCAGAGTCATAGACGCGTTTCCTTCACCGACTACCTGGGTGGCATCCATGCTTGAGCCCTTCCTTTCTTCATGAACTTGGGACAAAAAAAATGACAACGCAAACTGACGAAACACGTTCAACTCAAGACCCTCTTACTTGCTTGTTCTAATCATAAGTCTTCATCAGATGACTGAAATTGCTCGGTTGTGATTTAAATTCATAGGTCTTCTCTAGGGCTTCTCACCAAGTTTATTGTAGACTTAAGACAGATCAGTTGATACAACAATCTAAACTCAAGGTCCACGTTCTTGATTTGGGCCTTATTCTCCTCATGTCCTCTCCATTTGTCTGCAGTTTGCTTACATTTAACAATGTTTGTTAAAAGTAGTCTTAATCTTTGTTTTTTCTTTTGTTTGTTTAACTTCCTTTTCCTTCCTCCTAAAGTCCCTGGATGTATCAGAAGAGGTCAGAAACACCGGTTCACTTATCACTTACCCACTGCGCTCTGTTCTGCATCATCCAGCCTTGTCTTCATTTCAAACACTTTCCGCCCTCTCCCTCTGTGCTGCAGTCGCCATTCAACGCCCACCTCCTGTGCTAAGGGTATCTCTGGCAGCTTGAAGCCACAGTTGAGGAGAGCATCACTCCTCAAGTGGGCAGACACAGACTTTATATGGGAAAACACAACGAATATCACTGAGGGACAGAGAGAAAAGACAACAGCAGAGAAAACGTGGTGAGGCTGATGTTATTATACGGAAATGATTTAGCGAAAACATCAAGTGGGATATTTAACTCTGCATCTCACCCTCAGTCAGAAGAGTTCCTGACTCGCTAAGAGGCAGACCCAGTTTGTTTTGAATCAGGGTCGTCTGGTCCTTCTTCACCGTCAAGGTCTGCAGAATCAGCGAAGTGCTGAAATCAACTGCCTCCACGTTAAGGGACACCATGAAGTAAGCTGGATCTGAACTTTCCTCAGATCCATGGGGGGAGTAAGTGCTCATTTCGCACATCACCTCCTGCTCATTGCAGTCTGCGTGGAGCAACACATCTGCATTGGGGATGTCAGGTGATGAGACTATCACAGAGGGAAGAGAAGAGAAGAGAAGATCAAATTGGCTGCTCTTATATGACACCAAGTATTATATTATACACAGAGAATTTGTGGAATACCTTTGGCTTCTAACAGGATGGCATCTGGATCAGGGATCGAAGGTGGGACGAATGGAGTGAGAGTTTCAAGTGATTCGTCAGGACCCACTGCAACGTCTCTTAAGACAAGAGTGGCTGGAGTCCGTGTGAAAAGAGAGCCAGCCCTCATTCCACCGAGTCCGACTCCCTCCTCCACTAAGGTGCAGGAAAGTACCACATCTGCAACCTCATTTCCTGAAAAACAGGGTTTAACTTTACACAGTCAAAGAATGCAGACATAATTCTGAGATGTATTTTAGCTTGAGTTGTGTTCATTATAAACACATTATTTTACCCCCCAAAAATATTAATTCATCATTGATTTGATTTGTGATCTTTGCATGTTCATATACCCTGATATGTCTTAACAAAAATATTCTAGGTTAGACTCGATTAGCAGTAAATTTGATTCAGTGAACTGGAAGTGTATAACACGAACATTGTAGAGTAAAGTAATTAGTGCCAGTTTCTTTACAGTAAAAGTCCTGGGAATTAACATAGCCACATAATGCATTAACAAAGCATTGACCAAATTAAGTCTATTAGACAGTGTGAAATTAATACTTTTACAGCATGTTTATGGTTGCATTACAGCTAACTGGCGGTCAAATTATTTGTACGACTATGCTTAAGGCCACCATTCAGTGCATCGATATACCAAGATTAATGCTCTTACCCCAAGCGCATGTCAGGAACCATCCAAACAAAAGTACTTCAGTCATCACCATTTCCCGTGTCTTTAATGTAATGGACATACTTTAACGATATACAAGATACAATGAAAACAAGATGAGAAACAAACGCACGACCGCACTTTCACTTTTGATTTCAACAACTACCAGCACCTCAGCGTGTCACTGTACTCCGACTTTGTCTATTTTAAAGGTTTTTCTTCGTTCCATCGATAATAAACAAGAGACGTGCTACGATAAATACAGTATAATCTAAAAGTAAACTCTTGAGGTAGTTCAGGAGATGCCAATCCGTGTCGCTTTTTGGATCTATGCAAGAGCGCACTGCTACAGTGAAAGTGAAAGAGAGCAGACAGGATCCAATCAGTGAGCGGCAGGGAGCTGGTCATGGGTCACCATGGAAACGAGCACCATGGTCCGTCTCTCTGTACGGATAGGTGTCCTTTAAGGCATTCAAATACTGAGAAAATTATTTTAATATCGTCATGGTTCTTAGTTTCTGTTGTGTTATTTCCTGTTTTATTTTGTAAGACTATTTCCTTGTGTGTAATTTCTTCCTGTCCTTTTCCTGCATGTTTTCTTCTCACCTGTCTCTCATTTGTCATTGTATTCAGTTAATTAAAATCATCATTCTGCACTAGCTCTAACTCTGCCTTAAGAGTCTGCATTTGAGATGGAAAGGAAATAAATATCGGATTTTTCTCAGGTGGACACAAACACATCTTCAAAATCCATGATAATGTTTCTCTGTGTTTGCTGGATGTTGGATGAAAAAAACTGTGACACTGTTACACATATTGCCACTTACTTTATAGCTTGATTATACAGTGTACCAATGTTGTGTTTGCTACATGAACTTCAAGTAGCAAAAAAGAAAAAAGACAACTAATGCTGCTTTCATGTATTTAACATCAACATTTATTTATTATTATTTAACATGAATTGTGACTAGGTGACCTCTGATGCTGGTGGTAGTGTATTATTTGTGACAGTATGTTGTTTATTGATATGCGCCCCATATATCATGTCATGCTATTGTGTAGGCTACCTGCTCTAGATTTTAGAATAATATAATTTAAAATATATATATATTATATTTAAAAATAAAATATAACACTTTGTGCTCATCCTAATCATTTCATAGTAAGTTTGATGAGGAAAGACTATGTCACTAAAGTTGTTATGCCTTGATTGTCTTTATTTGGCTATATTTGTCTCAGATCTTGTTCAGCTTACAGAGCTTTATGTAATGTAAAAAAAACAAAAACAAATGTAATGAAATGTGTTAGCTTCAATTTTCCTGCATTGTTTTGTTGATCCAGTGCAGATAGTTAGCAACTCTGGTAAAGACTCCATAAGTTCCCCGTTGTCTGCAGCCAACCCGCCAGCTGACAATCCCAGCAGCCCAGAAGTGTCCATCATCCTTCAGGGCAAAGGGACCTCCGCTGTCACCATGGCAGGAATCCCTCCCACCTCCTGGCACTCCAGCACAAAACATGTTACCTGTCAAACTTGGTACGTTTTCCTTTGCCTTTATGAGCTTCTTAACTGAACTACTGCATGTCTCCTGCTCCACCACAAGGAGGTGCACATACTTCATCTTTTTTGTTAAAATCGATATGTTGTCAGTGTTTGTGATGGTAAAGCCTGATACCAGTCTGGAAAAAACAAATGGAGAGGAGACAGAGATGGTGAACTTGTTGAGAAAGAAACAAGCCAGTGGTTGCAAAGCTGAATAAGATTTACATGTTGACAAAAAAGGGGAAAAGGAAGAAGAAGTTAAATGCATAGCAACTGATTGAGTTCAGAAAAAAAGGAATAACTGAATTATATGAAAATCTGAGTTGTGTCTGTACCCTATCTTGTCAGGGACATATGAGGCACCCTCTGCTGGCAAACATATTGGCATAATAGAAGCGTTAAATGTGACTTTATCCCGCAGTTTGATCAAGGCAATGTCATTGTTGTAGTCCAGACCGTTGGAGTTGTTGTACTCAGGGTAAATGTGGATTGAAGCAGCATACACAAGAGAACCCAACAGGTTTTTAATATCAGTGTGTCCCATGTAAATCTGCAGATCAGCAACAATAATAAACAAATGTCACTTCAAAATCATAGAGGTAATGGACACAGATACCATCTATAGCAGTTCACTTACCTGTAAATCCTCATTTAATACAGCATTTCCATTATGTGTTACGACATGCGCTGCAGTCAAAATCCACCTGTCTGCAATCACCATGCCTCCTCCTACTCTTCCATGTATATTCAGTAATACTTGCCAGGGGATTGTATTGTCTGGACCGTCACTGTCACCAATGACCCTCTGATATGTAGCAATAAGTTTTGTGGGCTGGCCACAGACTGGACAACAGAGAAAAAAACGGGTTCTCACAGACGTTCTGTCGTAATTAAAACGTGTCTATGTAGATGAGGTGTGAAAGAGTTTCATTACCAGGTACGCATGTTAGAGTTTTATCGTAGTGGTTGGATCTCCATTTTCCATCTACTTCACAGGTGAAACTGACTAAAGACCAGAGGGAACAAGTTAACATAGGTTAAGAAAAATATTTTTCCATGATATTTCTGGAATAATTGTCAGTCCGCAGGGAGAGAGTAAAAAGGTTCATTACAGTGATACTGAACAACAGAGCGGTACTGATTCTGAAGGCCAGAGAGGTAAGTCACCCCTCCATTCAGCAAAGGTTCAGGTTCTCCACAATCAATCACTGCAAAAGAATAAAATGAGGACATTTTGATATTTCGCTAATAAGACAGTTCATGTATTTAACTGTAAAATAATAATTTAAAAAAAATAATTAGGGCTCAAAACAAACTCTGGCATTCTGGCAAAGGAAGTTGCCACTGGCTGTCGCTCTGACACATGGCTGAGAACGTCTTCAGCCCTCGACCATCCTGGAATATAGAGTGAATTGATCAAATGTAATGTCTTGGAAGAGTACTTGTCTGCTTCACACAAATATATGGAGACAAAAATTAAGCATATTTTAAACAAATGAACAGTAAAATACAAAAATCAAACCAGGGTCAGCCTGTGTCCTTCATCACAGGTCACATAGATGTGATCTCTGAGGAAATATTCAGTTAAGATTGGAGTCACTCTGCCTTTAGCAACATTACCCGGGAATGGACATTTGACCTCTGAAAGAGACGTGGTATATAAATATTAATCATATATCTAAAACTGTTACTGTCAACTGACTAAAACACCACGCCTTTTTCCCCTTCATCCCTCACCGTGTGCGCTATAATCGAGGCTCCAACCATGACTCAGGCCTTCAGCAGCAGTGTGGTAGTCCAGTCGGACAGTGCTTGAGTTTGTAGCTATCAGACCTGGACTCTCTCCACCACACAGTTTCATTGGCTCTCTGTCTGGGATGCTCACCTATGAGGGGAGGAGTTGCAAAAAGTTTTCTTATAGACACTAAGACATATCATAGTCATTTTAACTGTTATTATTTAAAAGGAGAGCCTTTGCCAGTACCTGCAGCCAGTGATGTCGACACCTGGGACCTTGCTCAGTGTCCTCACTCTCTATGTGGAAGTTGTCACTGAAGTTAAGAGTGACAATGAATCTTGGCTCAACTGAGATGACGTACTTGCAGGACAGAAGAGGAGGTGATGGGCCAGGATAGCCTGGACTGGACAGGTGTCCCTCATGCTTATCAAATATGCAACCAACACAGGATACTGGACACAAGGCACAAACAAGTGTTGCAGCAAGAAGAGGAAATTCAGTATCTCTTCTCACATAAAAAATATCAAGGTGCATACCAAGAAGCATGTATCCACTATTTAAGGTACTTACATAAACATGTGCGCTGGTCTAAATGAAGTTTATAACCATTGTGGCAAGAGCAGTGATAAGAGCCAGGAGTATTCACACAGATCTGAGAGCAGAGTGGATCTGGGCCATCTCCAGAGTCTGGTTTTGAACACTCATCTAGGTCTGATAATCAGAAGATCATTAAGCTTAAGTATAATTTAAGTTGTTATTGTGTATCTGTGTTGTTTTTTGGCTTCATATTGTGAATTTAAAGAAGTCACATTAGTCACACTACATCAATGTCCTGTTTGCTATGTTTCTCAATCTCTGTCTTTGTCACAACAATATACAATAACAGTCATAGCAATTTTACTCCAATTCAGTTACATTTGAAAGTTTTAATGCTGTCATACCCAGCTTAAAATTCTTGGAAAAGCACTATGTCAATTACGTTTTAGGAATTCTTCTTGAAGGTTAGGGTCATAACACATTGTTAAGGTAGGGACAGCTGCAGAGAAACTAAACCTGTTGCCTTGTACATAGCAGAGAAACCAGTGTGCTGTTGGAGCTCTGGAGTGAAGTGACTTGTCTGGAATATGAGAGTCAGTCTGCTGCTTCCAGAAAGGATTGGCTCTTTTCCTGGATGATCAGTTGAATTTTCCTGACCACAAAACTTTCCCAAGATCTTTTGGTCATGGAGAATCTGAAAAGTGTAAAGCACAAAAAACAAATTTTGATATCATTAATCACAAATTGCTAATTTCAGTTATTATTTCCACACGCTTCAAAATGCAGAAACATCTGAGTTATTTTAAACACAGCACTATTTTTTACACCTTGTTACGTTTTGCAGTCTACAGACATTTCTGCATAGATTTACAGTATATTATTCAGAAAGACCAGACAGATACACAATAAGTACTGTTGAGTAATGATTTGTAGTTAATGAAAAAAGTGAAGGAGTCATTGTCTCTGGTTCAAGGCCTTAGTGTCTGCAGGTCATCAATTCTGAAGTCAAGTGAAGTACCAAATAATAGAATAAAATTTGGAAATGTGGATTTTGGATTTGAGAATGAAAAAAATGGATTTATAATATTGTTTTCAATGTGGCTCTTACCATCAAAGAGTCTTGATAGCAGCCTGTTGAAGCTTTAATATCTAGGTGTGTTACACACAGCTGGATCTGGTAGCCCTCAGGGACCCAGATATCCCATTGCTTCAGAAGGTTGGGAGGGTAAGGCCGGGGGAACTTTGGGGACTGGATTTCCCCATGCATTACAGGCTGAGAGTTGGGCAGCTGCCAGCTCTGACTTACTGACAAACACAGAACCCTGGAAGAATAGTGCATAAACAGAGAGTTTTAATTAACTTGGTAGTCCAAAGTTGATGCAAACAGAAAAAACAAACAAAGTGATACAATTATTTCTAACTTTTTCAACCATGTAGTCTGTTCTAATACTCTGATTCCTGTGAAGGCAATCTTAAAATAGTGTAGTGTAGTTCCACAGTTTTATCATGGATATATTGAAATTTTTATCAAGAAAAACAGAAATTAATTTAAAAAATCATTAATGCATGCAACCTGAAGCTGAAAAAACTAACAATGCTTACCATATAACACAGCACGTCCATCCCATTTCTTCAATAAGTTAATGTCAATGTGGCTGTAGTTTTAAGCAAAATGGATCATCCACAGCTCATGGACCTTTAATGTGGCTCGCAGTATTGTGCAATGGAATTTAACTCCCAGACTTTGTTTAACTTGGCAAAAATGAAAGTGGCCATTAATTGCTGGTTAGTAAAAAAGTTAAACAGTTTGGGTACAGTTAGAAGTATGAGTGTAAGCAGAGTGTGGCGAAGACACAGAAAAGTCAATGGAGGGACCAGCATTATATAATATATATTGTAAGTAACAATATACAGTGGCAGCAGTGGCAAGTGCCATAGTACAAAGTACTAACATAACAAAGCTGGTAGGAAGGAGCTGAAGTGGAATCAGCTTATAATTTTTACCAGTGAAATAATAAGTGACTGGTCTGAGATATGAAGCACATTTAATTCTTATGTGTCACTTTATTCAAGAATTTGATTTGGGGGGAATCAAATACAATGCAGCATGACATTCATTTAATAATTTTAGAAGATTTAGTTTAGAAGTAGAAATGTGCACTTTATTCTATCGTCAACAGGAGGATTATCTTCATTCATAGCCTTAACATGGCACAACATGCATTAACACTGCTGGAAGGGTATATTTTTTCTTATTTTACTGTACAGTAGCAGTTTTTGCTTCAATATTTTCACAAGATTTTCTAATAAATTATTGTTCAGTTCTCCTGCATGGTCTTGTTTATCCAGTCCAGGTAATTAGCAACTCTAGTATAGACTCTATATGTTCCCTGCCGTCCACAGTCAACCCCCCAGCTGTTAATCCCAGCAGCCCAGAACTGTCCGTCATCCTTTATGGCAAATGGACCTCCATCATCACCTAGACAGGAGTCCTTTCCACCCTCAGGGACTCCAGCACAAAACATGTTATTTGTCAGACTTGGTATGTGATTCCTTGTCTTCTTCAGCTTATTGACTGAATTATGGCATGTCTCATGCTCCACCAAAGGGAGGTGCACATACTTCAGCGTTTTTGCTATCCTTGGTGGGTAAATTTCCATAATGCCAAAGCCTGACACCAATCTGTAAAAGAGAAAAAAGGCAAAAGGCAGCAGTTGTAAACTCAGCATATCAGTGTCCTGTCTGGGAGCTGGACAAGATTTACATTTAGCAAAACAAGCAAAAAAAAAAAAAAAAGTTGGGTAAAAATGTTGGGTAAAATGAAAAAGAAAATATTGTAATGTAGTATTATCAAATAAGAAAATGTAGTTGTTTCTTTACCCCATCATACCGGTGACATATGTGGCATCCTCTGCTGGCAAACATATGGGCATAATGGATGAGTTGAACGTGATAGAGTCTTGTAGTTTGATCAAGGCAATGTCATTGTTGAAGTCTAAGCCATTGGGGTTGTTGTACTCAGGGTGAATATGGATTGAAGCAGCATACACAGAGGACTGCAGCAGGGTTTTGAGATCAGTATGTCCCATGTAAATCTGCAAATGAATGGCATAGGCAGAAATATACGTTGAATCAAAACATGGGCATGCAAATAACATCTATAGCAGCTCACTTACCCGTACAGTGTCATTCAGTACTGGTTTTCCATTGTGTGTTAGGTCATGGGCTGATGTCATAATCCAGCGGTCTGCAATCACCATGCCTCCTATTCTGATTCCATGTATATTCAGTAATACTTGCCAGGGGATGGTGTTGTCTGGAGCTTCACGGCCTCCAATAATCCTCTGATATGTAGCAATAAGTTTTGTGGGCTGGCCACAGACTGTACAATAGAGAAAAAAACAGGTTCTCACAGACGTTCTGTTGTAATTAAAACATGTCTATGTAGATGAGGTGTGAAAGAGTTTCATTACCAGGTATACATGTTAGAGTTATATCGTAGTGGTTGGATCTCCATTTTCCATCTACTTCACAGGTGAAACTGACTAATGACCAGAGGGAACAAGTTAACATAGGTTAAGAAAAATATTTTTCTATGATATTTTTGGAATAATTGTCAGTATTTCACCTTTTCTGTCCCCAGGGAGAGAGTAAAAAGGTTCATTACAGTGATACTGAACAACAGAGCGGTACTGATTCTGAAGGCCAGAGAGGTAAGTCATCCCTCCATTCAGCAAAGGTTCAGGTTCTCCACAATCAATCACTGCAAAAGAATAAAATGAGGACATTTTGATATTTCACTAATAAGTCAGTTCATGTATTTAACTGAAAAATAATGGTGTATCCTTCATCACACAGATGTGATCTCTGAGGAAATATTCAGTTAAGATTGGAGTCACTCTGCCTCTACCCAGGAATGGACATTTGACCTCTGAAAGAGACGTGGTATATAAATGCTAATTCAGTTCAATTCAGTTTGATTGGTATAGCACCAAATCACAACCAAGGTTATCTCACGGCACTTTACAAATATAGCAGAGCTAGACCAAATTCATTATTATTAATTACACCCAACAGTTCTACCATGAGCAAGCACTTGGCAACAGTGGCAAGAAAAAACTTCCTTTTAACAGGCAGAAACCTTGGGCAGATCCTGGCTGTAGGTGGACGGTCATCTGCCTTAATCGGTTGGGGGGAGAGAGAGAGAGAGCGAGAGAGAAAGACAAAGACAAAGAGGGAGAGAAAGAAAGAGAAAAAATACAGCAGCACACTACAAGTTGTACATAAGGAAGGAATGATAAACCCACCTTACTATGGCTACCACTCTCAGTGCTATAACAACAACAATGACAATAATAAGAATAGGGACAGTGGACAAGTTGGTGGAGCAAGGACCACAGATCAAAAGTGCAGCTCTGGAGCCAGAGATACCTATAGAAAGGTATATAGTACAGAGAGACACCAGAGTAAAACAAGCACAAGACTACAAAAGAGAGAGGACACAAAGTGTAAAAATGTGAGAATGGGTTTGAAGAGGGAGAGAGGAAAGGAGAAGTGTGGAGTTGATCATGGAACGTCCCCAAGCAGCCTAGGCCTATAGCAGCATAAGTAAGGGATGGTTCAGAGATCACCTAAGCCGTTCTTACAATGGGCTTTATTCATAACTATAACAATATCTATAGCTGTAATTGTAACTATCTATGGGTTTAGTTATAATAATTAATCATATAAAACTGTTACTGTCAATTGACCAAAACACCATGCTTTTCTCCCTTCATCCCTCACCATTTATGCTATAATCGAGGCTCCAACCATGACTCAGGCCTTCATCATCAGTGTGGTAGTCCAGTCGGACAGTGCTGGAATTTGTAGCTATCAGACCTGGACTCTTTCCACCACACAGCTTCATTGGCTCTCTGTCTGGGATTGTCACCTACAAGGGGCAGAGTGACAAAAGTATTTATTTATAGACTCTGAGACAGAGTCATTTGTTAATGGAGAGCCTTTGCCAGTACCTGTAGCCAGTGATGTCGACACCTGGGACCTTGCTGAGTGTCGTCACTCTCTATGTGAAAGTTGTCACTGAAGTTGAGTGTTACAGCAAATCTGGACTCCACTGAGATGACGTACTTACAGGACAGAAATGGAGGTGAGGGCCGGGGATACCTGGGGCTGGACAGACGTCCCTCATGCTTGTCATATATATCACTACCACATGAGACTGGACATGGGTCAAAAGCAAATGTTATCGTAGAAAAAAGACATTGAGTAGTTCACCTCAAAAAAGGGATTTGCTTTTACACACACTCAGCAGCAATAAACCCATGCTGTAACTGCTGAGCTTGACAGCAGGACATACATGCAAGTCGCATTAAGGCACATGCATTTACTGTATACAGTACTCACTCAGACATGTGCGCTGGTCTAAATGAAGTTTGTAACCATTGTAGCAGGCACAGTGATAAGATCCTTGAGTGTTGATGCAGATCTGAGCGCAGGGTCGACCTGAACCATGTCCAGGGTTCGGTTTTGAACACTCATCCATGTCTGATGATGAGAAAGCCATTCAAGGGAGAACCCAACCTAAATTACCATTGTATATTTTACCTCTTGTTTGACAAGATATGGCTGTTTTGTTGACATTAACTGCACTGACCCAAACTACTGGGAAAACAACAACGAAGTTATTTATATATTATATTGAAGTTGCTCTTATAGGTTGGGGACACAACATATTTCTGGGTAGAAGGAATGGACCAGAAACTCTACCTATTGCCTTGTAGGTAGCAGAGAAACCAGTGTGCTGTTGGAGCTCTAAGGCTGAGTCATTTGTTTGGAATACAAGAGTCAATCTGTTGGTTTGAGAAAGGATTGGCTGTTTGCCTGGGTGATCAGTTGAATTTTCCTGGCCACAAAACTTTCCCAAGACCTTTTTATGATAGAGAACCTGAAAAGTGTCAAGAGCATCAAAAATAGTGTTAGACGACATCATGAAAAAGCACTCCCTGACAAAGCTACTTGTCACCCTATACCTTGTTAATTTGTAGCAGTAAAACTGATTGCACTGAGCAATGACAATTCGCTTAAGAATTCAAGTTTTCTTTGGCATTACAAAAAATATGTTATTTCTTATTTTAAAAGTCACATAGTATTGCTTTAAGCAAAACTCATAGTTATAGTACTTACCTTCTCCATGAGGACAGGATCGTATACATATTTTACACATATTATACAAATTATTTGTGGTAGTGGAACCTACTGCAGCTTTGTATCAAAACACCATCTTAGGGGATGTTTTATTTAGACCTGAACTGCATCAACCCTTGTTTACACCATTACCCATCATGTGACTGGCCCCAGCCTTCTGCTCCCAGCAGCAAGTGACGTTGGACAAGACGCTCCACCCCTGTGCCTTCTTCCTGTGCAACTTTCACAGGTACAAGCCTTTTGGATGAGAGATGAAACATCTCACAAGTCCAGTTTCCTCTGCATAAAACTATAGAACTGCCCTGGAATGGTTTTTAAATAGTGATATAGACCCTGGTTCCATTTCAAATCATCAATAATCAAATAAGAAATATTAGACTAAAAATGGGGTTCTGGATTTGAATACAAAATTGCTAGTGTGTTGTTTGGAATATTGCATATAGTATTGCTTTCAATGTGGCTCTCACCGTCAGAGAGTCTTGATAACAGCCTGGAGAAGCTTTAATATCAAGGTGTGTTAGATACAGTTGGATCTGGTAACCCTCAGGAACCCAGAGGTCCCATTGCTGCAGCAGGTTAGGAAGATAAGCCTGGGGATATTGAGGAGAGTGGACTTCTCCATGCATTACAGGTTGAGAGTTGGGCAGCTGCCTGCATGGACTCACTGAGAAACACAGAAACCTGAAATTATTGGCATAGAGAGTACATGGGAGAAATTGATCAGTGATATGTCATTAACCTTAAACAAACTGCTGCTGTAATATACGGGCGCACTTAGAGAAAAAAGATCAATGAAACATCCAGACAACGTGAAGGTGAAATCTTTTGACAAAGCTTACCATATAATACAGAAGGTCCATCCCATGACTGCACAAGGTTTGTTTCAGTGTGGCTGCAGTTTTAGGCACAATGGCTCATGCACAAATAGAGGATTAATGTTACGAAGTCTATGTTTTGTAGTATTTTGCAATGGAATTTAACCTTGAGTCTTTGTTTGTCTTGGCAAAAGTAAACGCAAGCATTAATTGATGAGGATCAGAGTCAATAATGGCTCAATAAGTCTGATGAACAAAACTAGAAAAATGAGGAGTGAAACAGTCCGTGTGCATCAGAAAGTTCAGAGTGTGAGTACAGTGCACAGTACAGTGAAGTCAATGAAAGGACGGCCCACTGTCTTTGTGAGTTCATGTAGAGAGATTATGTAATGACTGCTCGGTATATTTTATACATACACAATATAAAACAGTGGCAACTGCCATGGTGCAAGATGCAATATTACAATAACTGACAAATGCCATGTTGGTAAGAGGGAGTTGTGGAGAGTAGTGGACACTAATCCAGTTATTATCTTTACCACTGAGAAGATCTGTAACTGATGTATGATACATACATGAAACAGCACGTTCAAGTCTGTATTATGTCACTTTATTCAAAAATGGTTTGGAGGGATTTAAATACAATTCAAAGACTTCACAATCAGTATGACAGTAATTTAAGTATTTTATGAAGTTTGGAAACTTCTCTAATCATGATGGCTACTTAATGAATCTCTTCAGTCATAATTCATAGCTTCTTAAGGGGACACAGCTTACATTAATGCTACAGAAAGTGGATATTTAGAGAAAAATTAGGTAACATTTTTATTTTTATTTTAGAGTAGATGTTTTTTGCTTTTTACTTTTGTTTCATCAACATTTTTGCTTTCTGTCATAATGAATTTCTGATAATTTCACATCTCCTGCATGGTTTTGTTGATCCAGTCCAGATAGTGGGTGACTCTGGTATACACTCCATATGTTCCCTGCTGTCCACAGTCAATCCCCCAACTGACAATACCAGCAGCCCAGAACCGACCGTCATCCGTCATGGCGAATGGACCTCCACTGTCACCTTGGCAGGAGTCCTTCCCACCTTCTGGGACTCCAGCGCAAAACATGTTATTTGTTAGACTTGGTACATTGTCCTTTGTCTGCCTTGACAAGGTGATTGAATTAAGGCATGTCTCCTGCTCCACCACAGGGAGCTGTACATATTTAAGCTTATTGGTTAAAATCCGTCGTGTGCCAATTTCTGTGAGGCCAAAGCCAGATACCAGTCTGAAAAAATGGAGAGGAGACAGTGATGGTGAAGGCAATAGCAAAAGCAAATCTCCTGTCTGCAAAATTCACTTATTAGTGTAGAGAGAGATGCATAAAGACTTAATTACAAGGTAAAAGACTGAGTTAAGTAAACTATAAGCAGAGCAAAAATAAATAAAATAGTTGTTTCTTTACCCCATCATGCCAGTAACATATGTGGTATCCGCTGTTGGCAAACATATTGGCATAATGGAAGACTTGAATGTGATTGGTTCTTGAAGTTTGATCAGTGCAATGTCATGGTTGAAGTTTCTTAAGTTGAGGTTGTTGTATTCAGGGTGAACATGGACTGAGGCAGCATACACAGGAGATTTATGCAGGGTTTTGACATCAGTGAGTCCCATGTAAATCTGCAAAAAAACAAAAACAAAAAGTGGAGTAAATAAATGGCAAATCAAAAACAGGGAGGAAATGGACATGTATAACAGCAAAGCCCCACTTACCCGTATAGTGTCGTTTGATGTCGTCTGTCCATCATGTCTTAAGACATGAGCTGCCGTCATAATCCAGCGGTCTCCAATCACCATGCCTCCTGCTCTTTGTCCATCTATACTAAGGAGCACCTGCCAGGGGATGGTATCATTTGGGGCTTCTCTGCCTCCAATAATCCTCTGATAGTCAGAGAGTGCTTTTGTTGGCAGGCCACAGACTGGATAGGATATAGATGTTAATTAGATATAAAGTTTTACCAATTAAAGAAAAAAAATCAAATGTAATTGTAGATTGTAAATGTAGATTAGTGAATGTAATACCTGGTATGCATGTTGGACTGACAATAATATTATTGTTGGATCTCCACTTTCTGTCTGCTTCACATGTGAAAATAACTGAACAGCAGAGAGGAGACAAAATAACTTTCAGTTTAACATTAATCATTATCTTAAGTGTCAAAGTGCACTCCAGGGAGTTTCAGTACACTGTGACATCACCACTGGGTCTAGTCACAGGTGCAATGGACCACACCTCCAGTAACTTTGAAGGTTTACTACAAATCATGTATATGATACTTTACAGCTAACCATTTAGCCAACAATGTACTTTAAAATTGTTATCCATCCCCAAATCCTTTTTAAATATATATTTTGAATTGCCTGGATTTCTAAGATTCAAGTGGTTTCCATCAATTTCTGTATTAATAACAGTCTATTGACACTCTGTTGTGAATTCATCACATGAAATAAAAAGTTTGCTGTGCTTATTATGAAATGTATAAAATCGGAAAGAGGCAAAGCAGTGAAGAAATCGAGCCAAACTTAAACTTCATTACCACACAATGATATTGTGACACTGATGAAAATGAATATAGATAATCATGATGGATTATTCAAGTTTCAAGAGTCTGCTAATGAAAACCAATGTAGGAAAGTCTTGTGAAAAGTGTACCATGAACTCCACCAACTCCACCAACTCTCACCATTTAAGCCCCCAAGGAGGGAGTAAAATGGTTCGTTACAGTGATACTGAACAACTGAACCATACTGATTCTGAAAGCCAGACAGGAAGGTCACCCCGCCATTCAGCAAAGGTTTGGGTTCTCCACAATCGATTACTGCAGAGGAACGAAACAAGGAGTTATTAATATTTTGCCAGTTAGACACAGGGAATGATTCGATTCATTTGTGGAGGAATCAAACAAAGTTTCCATTTACTGTATAATTTTCTAAGCAGAAAGCTAACATACTGTGGCATTCTGGCAAAGGGAGGTGCCACTGTCCATTGCTTTGGCACATTGTAGAGAAACTTTTCAACTCCTGCCCATCCTGAAAGGGAAAGGAAGGAAACAGACAAATATCAGCACAGCATTTCCTTTCATATCACCGATAATTACAAAAAAAAGGGCCTTCTGCTGATGTAAAGTAAGAGACATTGTAAGTTTCGTCATACCATCATCAGCTTGTATCCTTGCTCACAGCGCACAAAAATGTAGTCTCGGTAGAGATATTCGGTCAAGGTAGGAGTGACCCTGCCCTTAGTGATGGCACCAGGAAACGGGCACCTCACTCCTGAAAACACCATAGACATCACATCACATCACATCAGCTGCATACCTATAGTTATCCTACTGTTGTTAAAATCTAAAATCATGGTGGAAAATGTATTTCAAAATGTTGACAGTTGCAGTTTCATTGCTCATTGGCTTATTTTTAGTCTCATTCCTCTGTCTCTCACTTTGCGTGCTGTATTCCAGGCTCCAGCCACCGCTCAGGCCCTCATTATCAGTGCTGTAGTCCAGCATGACAGTGTTGGAGTCTGTGATTATCAGACCTGGACTCTCGCTACCACACAACTTCATGGGCTCTTTGTCTGGAATGGTTACCTTTTAAGAGAAGAGTACAGGGCTCATTTATTGCAACACATATGTCTATAGAGCATAAGTTGTTTCAATTTATTCATATGATAATATATAGTGTTATCATAAGTTACTCCTCATCACCTGCAACCAGTGATGGAGACAAGCTGTGCCTTGCTGGGTCTCCACGCTCTCTATTTGGAAGTTGCCGGTGAAGTTAAGAGAGACGGTGAAGCCAGATTCTACAGAAATGACATACTGACAGAATACTGCATGAGGTGGGGGGTTGGGGTATCCTGGACTAAACAGATGTCCCTCTGGCTCATCAAATATACCACCGCTGCAGGACACTGGGCATTCAGAAAAAAAATGTACTTTAATGTATTTCTGAACAAGTCATGATGGCAGTTCTCTGATTCCAGTAGGTATCCTCCATTCATCACCTGCTTGGCTACATATAGGTATACACCCTGCCCCTATTAAGCTAATGTTTTTTAAGAGACTACTGATGATGTAAATCATGATCATGATGCAATCATGCCAGTTCTGTTAGTATTGTTGAGTTTACTAATGTCTAATGTTAATGAATGTGTTCATTTAATGAGGATCGCTTCTACCAGAGTCCTCAAAGACCAAAAACCTTCTCTGGCAAATTTATTGTCAACCATTTCTCTTCAATGTTTGGTTCCTTAAAGTGTCTCTGTGAGTAACAGATGGTTTCCAGCATCAAAGAAGTTGAAAATTGAGACACAACCGTTTGACTGAGCATGAGCTACACATCCTGGTTGCATTAATGTTTACATACATGAGGTGCATGTATCTACACAATACTCACACATGCAGGAGCGCTGGTCTGAACGAAGTTCATAACCATGGTGACATGAGCAGAGGTATGAGCCAAGGGTGTTGAGGCAAATCTGAGAGCAGAGTGGACCTGAGCCATCCTCAGGTTCAGGTGCAGAACACTCATCTATGTCTGATCATGAGAGAGACAATAAGTTGGTGGGAGGCAGTTCAGGAAGAGTCGAGGGACAGAACAAGTTAGCATAAGATGGATGAGTGCTACCTATTGCCTGGTACTGAGCAGAGAAGCCAACATTCTGGTGACGCTCTGGGTTATTATCATCTGTCTGGAGAATGAGGGTGAGGTGGTTGCCTGGAGACAACATGGGCTGGTTGCCCGGGTGATTCCCAGCAGCGGAATTCTCATGGCCACAAAACTTTCCCAGAACCTTGTTGTCATAGAGAACCTGAGGGATCATATAAGGGATAAAGCACTATGAGGAAAAATTGCAAATGCGTCTGTGCTCAGTAATGTAGAAATATTTAGATAGAGTTGGATCGCTTTTTTTTTTTTAATGTTTAAATTTCAGTCCGAGTCTGGTTCCTAAGTTTCAAGTTCTCTCATTTCTTAAAACTGGTAAAAATCTAATTTGCGGTAGTAAAACTGGTTGAAATTATTATATGTACTATGAAATAAATCTCTCGTGTTGATGCAGAGAATTATCCCCCTGATCTCTACCTTAAGACAATGGGGAGTTTGAACATCTTTCAGGCTTTGTGTGTGTGTGTGTGTGTGTGTGTGTGTGTGTGTGTGTGTGTGTGTGTGTGTGTGTGTGTGTGTGTGTGTGTGTCAGCCATCAACATCATCATTTGTCCTGGTTCATTCTCAGTGCTCTCATCAACTTTGTTTCCAGCAGCTGATTAAAAATCTGTATTTCCATCAGAAGTTGGTGGAGACCAAAACAAAGCTAAAAGTAGAGTAAATGTTGGACTAACATTTATATGACCGCCAGATGAACAACTCCAAATAAGTAAAACTTTTGGAGCAAGAATGTTTTATGTGTAAAGTTATGTGTAAATTCCTCTTCCAAACAGGCATTTGAATTTAATAAATCTAATAAACTGTCCAGTTTATTTCAGTGGTCTGCTGCAATAATCACTATCAATCATCATTAAGTAACTAGGCAATAACAGAGAAACTTGTTGAGGTATGTAGGTAATAGCAAGAGAAAGTGTTCTAGGTAAGGTTCAAGTCGTCAGTGTTCAAGCCTGATTTAAATGGCACATGAGAGTCATACTTAATTTTAGAACTCAAATATCACAACATCAGTCTGTTGTGTGTGATATTATATGTGTTGAAATGTGGCTCTGACTGTAAGGGCATCGTAATGGCAGCCTTCTGAAGCTTCAATGTCCAAGTGCGTGAAGGTGAGTCGGATCTGGAAGCCCTCAGGCACAAGGAGGTCCCACTGCTCCTGCAGGTTGGGAGGATAGGGCTGGGGATACTGGGGAGACTTGACCTCTCCATACATTAGAGGCTCAGGGTCGGGCAGCGGCAAGCACTGACTCACTGACACATACAAAAACCTGGGAAGATGCATGAACAGGGATTAACAGGAAGAGTTTGATCTGTTTATCAGTTTGTGGTCATCTGAGCTGCTGGTCCAAAGTTAATGCAAACAGATAAAGAGCAAACACAGTGACACAATCAACACAGCTTTTGCAAGTATATTATCACTGAGCTCTTTTTATATGGCATACTGAGAGGAATCACTCAGTCAGTCTATAAAACACATGCTCATCTGTCATATAACCTGTATAGAGGATAATGATGGTACAAGCAGCAGCTCAACAATTATAGCAGGTATTTGCAGTAAATTTTACAATGAAGTTAAAGATTCATGATTAAAAAAAACTACCAAAAACTACTCAATACAACATAAAGTCGGGTTCAAATTTCATTTAAAATTACCAGATGAAACAGGAGGTCCACCTCATCTCTGCATTAAAAACTAAATCCGTGGATGAACTGATCCGCTGTTGCAGGAGCAAATGTCTCACAATCAAGTGAAACATTAATGCCACAAAGTCTGTCGTTTCAGGTGTTTAGCAACTCACTACGTTAATGCCAGGAATATGTCTTGTTTGTCTTGGCAAAATCAAATGAATGCCTGACTTTGAATCGTAGAGAAACAGATTCAGTGCTGGAAGTATTTTCTCTTACATGAAGAATTTGTAAGATCTTGTGAACCAGACTCCTCTAGTCAAAAGAAAATCAACCATAATATTTTTTAGATTGGTACCTGCTGAAAATAACTTAAAAAACAAAGAACTTGGCTGATTGTGTTCTTAAACCCCTAGATGGGGCTATTAGTCGATTTTTAGCCAGTTTCTTTGTTTACTTGTTTTTTTAGCTTTCTAGCCCAAAAGAGTTGTCCTTCTCTTTAGACCATTGGATGAAGTAGCTGATTGAGGCCACTGGCTTTGCTTACTATTTGTCTACATCACTGATTGACACACTGTCTGACCATGTAACCGTGGTTAATTAAACAGAGGCATAGAAATCATGGCCCTGCATCATTATTATCATATTGTCAAATAAAGACATACATGAATGCAAACATAAACGTAAATCCTGCAATAAATTAACATAAAAAATGTAAAAATAGTGCAGCTTACAGGTAAATCATGAAATATAAAGAACAAAAGAACTACTACCAGAGCACTACTGGTTCTTTTGATGCTGTAGTATTACACAAGGAAGTGACATCAGACATGTTTTTAACAGTTGTTGTTTGTAGATGCAGAGACAATCTGTATTGATTATAAAAGTCGTCATAAGAGGTGGTTAAACGGACTGGAAAATGTGGGCATCGGTCAACTATACACTGAATGTGTATTTCTCCTATATAGCTTATTTCGGACATTAAACAGACTATGTGTTTTAGTCCATATGTCAGATAAATTAAGATAACGCTCATGAGTGATTTATTTCTAAAAACATAGTTTTACATATATGAACATTGAGTCTGTGTGTGTGTATATATATTTATAATTGAATATCAATAATAGTGCAAAGTAAAAGTAAATATATAAATCCTTAAAAAAGAATGCATATGGACAGCCTGAAAGAAGACGTGTTTTTAATGATTTCAACACATAAAAATTACAGAATATTGTTAAGTTGAACAAAAGAGCTGACTTGCAGATTTTTGAGTATGATGTCATAATGTGATCAGACCTTATTGTTATTAATGTTGGTATATTTCATTACAAGATACTTGTTATTTTCATATACAAGGATTATGTAGTTATGGTTAGTAGCGAAGTATTGTCTCTGTTATCTTTCCTCACTCTAAGAGTTTTCTATTGCATCGATGGTATCTCTAATCCAGTCCACATAATTCTCCACTTTGGTGTAATAACCCTTGTATTGCCTTTCACGGCATGGGGATCCCCAGGACACAATGCCAGTGAGATAATAAGGCTCTCTACCTTCAGCCAACATAGGCAAAACAAATGGGCCTCCACTGTCTTTGCGGCAGCTGTCCTTTCCTGTTTCTCCAGCACAGAACATGTTATTGGTGAACGTCATGTGTTTTTTAGTATCTGTGACAGGTGTATTCTCACATTCTGCATTGGGGTAGACCCCAATATGAGCATATTTTAACATGTAAGATGTAGCAAAAACATTAGCCCTGACTTCTGTCCTCCCCCAGCCTGACACTGTTCCTTGCTCATTGTCCACCCAGCCCCTGTTTGCATCTGGAAGACAAATGGGAAGGAGGTTTTTGCCTAAATTCACCCTGGAAGCAAATCTGATAAGAGCAATATCATTGTCAAAGTTGGTGCGGCCTTGAATGCCCTTGACGAAGTTCGGGTGAATTATGATCCTCTCACTCTCCATGACAGCTACATTAGACAACCTAGCTGAAGTTGTTCTTCCATCTACCAGTCCACCATACAGGCGCAAAGAGGTTTCAGCTACATTTTCCACAACATGAGCTGCTGTGACAGCCCATCGGTCATTGATTAGTGATGCTCCTCCTCTGTTCGGCTCTTTTATGAGGAGATGCCAAGGTATTTCTCCCAGATTTGCATCCTGACCTCCCAGAATTCGGCCTGTACTTGCAGGATGTTTTTCAGGCCTTCCACACACTGCAACAGAGAGTCATCCATAGATGTGCATGAAAAAATAAACATTACCAAACAAACGATGGATAATATATGAAAATACAAAAATTCCTAAATATTAGTATATTAATTGATAAATAAATCTAAAGTCATACCTTCAGTGCATTTCGGCATCTCTGTCTTGCCACTGACTGATACCCATTCACCACTGGAGCTGCATGTGAATGTGTCTGAAGGATTGTAGAAAGTATGTAAGTATATGTAAAAGCAAAAATTTTTGCATTCTTAAACATTAGTTTAGGAAAGAAAATAAAAAAGGGATGCATAAAAGCTTTCTATAATCACCATCCCCTTCCAGTGTGTAGTACTTTGAACTGCAGTCAAACTGGATCTGGTCTTTGTACTTAGTGTGTGGATTATCTGAGCCGACCAACTGCAGGATGCCATTTTCTGGGATATTAGGAAATCCGCAATCCACAGCTGCACATGAGAATATATAAATGAAAAGCATTTTAAGACACAGTGTGAGAAATCAACTACGAGGATTTCAAGAAATTCAAGGAAATTAAAAAATGTGTTACAGTCAGACTCACGTTCGCAGATGAAAGTGGGCGTCCATGTTCCTGTACTCTGACATGTCGTCACATACTGTGATGTCAGGGTCTGGGTGCCGTGCTACTTTTCAAAAAGAAAATTTAATTAGGATGACAGCAGCTTAAACATATGAAATGTAAAACTATAAAAGGTTCTGGTTCTCTACACACTCACAGTATTCACAACATAGCCCAGATCACAATTGACGGTGACTGTTTGACCCTGAGAATATTCTGGTTTCTGAGGAGTCGCAGTGGAGTGTGGGGTTACCACTGCTGGACACACCTTGTCTGCAAACAACAAAAGAAAAGTGATGATCTTTTGTGATCGATTTCAAACAGTTTTCATGACAAATATTATTTTCCTGTTGTGTGACAGGTGAGGATGTTGCAGTACCTCTGGTCTTGAAGCGGAGAGTGAAACCTCTGTTAGTGCCAAAGCCATCAGAGGTAAAGCGGATGCTGACATGATTTGAGTGAGTGAGAACAGGAGATGGGGGAGGTGTGCTTCCACAGAATGGCCCAAGTGTTCCAGAGGGGGTCTCAATCTGCAACACAACATGGTAATATTACCAAATGTAAGTTTCCTGATGTGTGCATTCCCTGTAAAAATAGTTAAACCCAAATACAGTATCGTGTCTGTGTAAGTATTCGCACAGGACAGGTCTCAGCCTGCAGGGGTTTTATAATAAGTTTAACAGAAATTCATTTGCAGTTGGGTTTTTAGTCTGACTTTTTGTGAGTTAAAGCTGATTTACAAAAGCACAAGGAAACTCCCACATCCCTGAAAAGCCCATGGAGTAGACAGAGATGAGTGACAGAGGCCGCCAACAGAGTTTCCCAGAAAGTACATGGGAGAGTCTGAAGTTAGCTGGAATAAGCCTACCAAAATTTACATATTCGAACCTGACACCTACCCTCAATGCATCTATGCATTGGCCATCAGGACTTTGCTCCACATCAAACTCTTCAAAGTCCAGCTCCAGCTGAAGGTGAGCCTCCACAGACAGGGTGTACTGACAGTTGGCGTTCTCAGCGTATGAAGCAGGCCAGGAGGGACTGGAAATCTCACCTTTGTTCTGCCCCGACAGGTCCTCAGTACAGCTCACTGTGTTGGAGAGTTCATTTTAATTAACGTAACTATAAGTATTACTCAATGAGTCTTGCCTCACCCCCCCACCCCACCCCATGCCCCAGCCTGCTTCTGCTTCCTCTATTTTCCAATTTTCACTTCATGTTTCAGTTTTGTTGCTTCTTCCCTGATTTGTCCCATTTGGTGCACTGCATACACATAAAGAGATTTATGTACCAGTGCAAGTGTGTTTGTCCACATCCAGGTGGTAGCCGTGGCGGCAGGAACAATAGTATCCTCCAATGTAGTTGTGGCAGAACTGCGTGCATTTGTTGTCCGGGTCGTCCTGACATTCATCAAAGTCTTAGGGGAGAAAATTCATTAAAGGTCAGATGTAGAAAAGGATGCAGCACAAGTCTCTTTAAAATTCATTTTTAAAAATTACAATACAAATCACTGTTTATGTTTTTGTTATATAAGATGCCTAATATTTTTTATTGATCTAAGAACAACAGGATGAGTAACACCTTGTGCAGTCAGTCAGTTAAGGGAACATGAGATCCTAGTACCAATTTGCTGCTTAATACATTACAGTACAATATAGATGTAAATGTTTCCTGGCCCAAAACTGGGCCCAACAAGGCTTTTTTTGTTTCGCTAGTAGTAGCTGAATAATTTATTTATCTCCCTATTGTTCTGTTGGTTATGATTCACCAACACATGATTTGATGTTGTTTTATATTAAACCTATATTAAAGCACTAGACATGCACATGTAGCAACATACTAAACTCCATAAAAATTACCTCCTTGGATAGAGATAGTTTGACATTTAGGGAAATATTCTTATTCTTCACTTTGTTGCAGAGGAGAGACTGAGAACTTTGATATCACTCACATGTTATTACAAAGGGCTAAATATGTAGCTGCAGCCAGCAGCCAGTTAGTTCTTCCCAATTCTACCTACTTGAGATTTTAGCTGCAGAGTCAGCTAATGGATCTACACCATAGTTACACATTCTGTATCATAAGTTGTTGGAGTTTCCCATTATCTTTGTTAAACTCATTTTCTACCGTACAGCCTAGATTGTGTAACTAAGGTTGTTTGATGAGCTTTAGATTAGACATTAGTCACTGCAGCCCTGTCATTACCTTTGACCTGAAGACATACTTCAGGTCTTTCTCTAAAACTGTGTCATGCTTTAATTTACCAACTGGCAATTGAGAACACAACGTGTGATGGATAAAATAGTCCTGATTAATTTTGTTGTTTTTGTTTTTTATTTTATTTATGACATGAAAAACTTTTCAGACTGTTTCCACATTGGCTTTGGCTACCATAAACTACTGAAAAACTGTTGTTATGATTAAAAAACTATTCAAAACTGGATTTTCCTGAGGAACATGGAAAAATAAAATGGGTACAAAAACACGATGGGACTCACTAAAACTCATCATTTCATTCATTTCTGTCCTCGGGCTCTTACCTTGCTCGGTATAAAATCCTCTGAAGCCAGTGTGCCTCTTGGTGTTTGAGTAGTCAGAGTGAAAAGAAAGAGAAAGGCAGCCACCTGGGGAGGAGAGGAGCAAGGGATTCACAGTGGACTGCAGCTCCTCAAATTCCCTTTTGCCACACAGAACAGAGATTAGGTTTCCATTCGAGAAGATCTGCAATTACACAAATTTAGAAAAGTATGTTGTAGACATCAGTTATCAACCTTCACTTCTTAAAGTTAAAGCAATTATCTTGACCCCTGACCTTCACAGCATCGTTTTCACAGTCATGGCTGTCCTCAAGGTCCAGGTGGATGAGCCTGATGGAGAGGATGTGACCTTTGGTGGCACACCTGCTCCAGTTTAGACTAGCATGGGGAAAATATCCGCTGGGATAACCTGGAGACTCCACCCATCCCAGCAGCATTGAGCTGGCCGAGTAGGAGAACAGGAGAAGCAGAAGACTGGGGGAAAGTATGGAAGATATGAAAAGTCAAAGAAGAGGGCGAAACATTGTAAAGTGAGGAAAGACGAGAATCACAATATCTACGAAGGCAAGTTATTGTGTATTGTGAGAGAGAAAGTCCAGTTTTACTAAAAATAATAGTGCAGTCAACAACAGAAATGCATAAATCACAAAATCATAATGTTATAACCAAATCCATAACCAACCCTCCATCTATCACACACTATGCTCATCTACTGCAAATCATAATGATGCAGTTGTGCAAAAAAAAAAATCCAAACCCACCTGGATCGTAACATCGTGATCCGATCAAATCTCTTCACATATAAACCACCTCAACATTTCGCCTTCCTGTTTTCTTAATATCTTACTTTCCATCCCTCGCTCTTCCCCACTGCCCCTTTCTCTCTTGCTCATATTTTTGCAAACGTAGGCATTTTAGAAATCTATTTGTAGATACTTTTTGTGTGTGTGTTTGCAGTAACAAAAGAAGTAGCTGTGGGTAAGTGGTAATGACAGGAAGAGAGACTGAGCCAAAAAACTTATTCAGATTGACTGTTAACACATGTTCTCAACATCCCAGCCCCACTGGGACAAGGGTTCAGTGGTAACAATGGACTTGGAGTGAAAGGAAAGGGTGTAGAGGGGGGAGGAAATGTCTCATTGTGCTGCTTTGCTTTGTGTAGTTAAGACTGCCAAAATCAGTCTTTGGTCCTGTAGCTATACGGAAACACGCACACAGCGTACCTCGCTGTGAGAGGGCTAGCACAGGAAGGAAACGAGGAGAGACAGAGACAGAGACCAAGAGAGAGAGCGAGAAAGAGAGACAAAGGGAAAAACAGTAGAAAAGGGTCACTGGGGTTTTCCACTGTGTAGGATTAGAAAAGACACGAGAAGTAGGTAAGGCAGAGTGAGGAGGGGAAACAAATGTAGTCAGAGGGAGATCAGACAACAGAAAGAGAGTGAAGGTAGAGGAACGTGAGCACTGAGTGACTGAGCATCAGAAAAGAGGAGGGTGAAAAGAAACTGCACCTTGAGTGATGCTCAGCGAGCAAAGATAAATTAAACAGCTTGTCATTTCAAAGGTTAGTGTAGGTTAGTGTACAGGAAGACTATTGTTCTGGACTTGAGCTAAGATATTTTACACACAAGTGGAGGACTATAATCGAATGGGCAACAAATGGCGACGGTGAATTGCACAAATGAGGATAAATACCCCAGTAAAGATGGGAAATGCTGTGATCGCTGTCAAGCAGGTCAGTCACTGTCATGAAGTTTTAGCTACTAATGTTTATTTTCTCTTCTGAAAACTAACTTATTTTTCTGCAAACCACGGCAGAGTATGTACTGTGTATCTAATCTGCATGTCTGTTCAGCTTGTGAGTTTTCCTCAAGAACTGTAAGACTGCTGTTTCCTCTAAACATCTCTGTTTTCTAAACTCTTACCAGGATGGTACGTAAAAGCTGAGTGTAACGGCACAAAGCAGACTGAGTGTGCTGAATGTGGACGTGGGCTCTACACAGCCACAAGAAATCACTTGAATAAATGTCACGTCTGCAAGGACTGCAGTTCCAGTAAGTCACACACAATAATGTATTTGCACATACGCACACACTTTTCCTGTACTGCAAACACAAGCAGTTCCTTCCTCTTCTAGACCCCTGCTGCCTTTTATTCAATTATACATTTTGCAAAGGTTTCTTCATGTGAGAACCATCACAAATCCATTTCTTATTCTTCCTCTTTTTCACTTTTAACCCATTTAAACTCACTAACCTGACTGTTGAGTCAGTCAGGGTCAGCTGTGTAGCCCAATGTTGTTCGTGGCTTTTTCCATTCATTTTTCAATGTATACCAAGTATATAGGCTGCGTTTTATGGAAAATCATAAAATGAAGCAGGAGACATCTGAAATATTCACAATTTAAGTGTTAGAACCACAAAAGAAAACCCCTGATTCAAAACGCTGATTTAAGTATTTCACTCAGTTTACATGAGGAGCTGAGCTGGAATGCAGCTCAACCTGCACATGAAAATATTGTAAAATAAAACTTTTTATAAGAAGTCGTGCAACCCACATCCACTGCTAAGTAAACCAGCCTTGTGTATTGTTTTTGCACTAATTCTAGTACAAAGGGACAAATGTTTAAAGGTAACAGCAGCTGTTAAACCTTTGTGTCATATGAAAAACTGACTTTTCACATCAGAGTGTATCTAGGAGAGAAAATCTTACTGTAATCAAAAGTAAACCTGACATCTTTAATCTGTTGAACTGAGTCCAGTGAACCTGACTTGGCTATTTTTACATTTACTGAAAAGAATTTGTCCTGATACTTTCTCAGGCAGTGGAGGAGGTAACTTTGTCATTTACTGTCAAGTATGTTTTATCTATACATCCTTAATATATAGAATTAAATTACTCTGTATTACTATAATATATGATCATAGTTTTTTACCTGTCTCTTTTTAAACGTCTGTGTGGTCGTTTTCATCTCTTCTAATAAATGACCTGGCTTCATGACAATAGAGGTCTAGCGGAATCTGCACATTCACATGCACACAAAACGTAACTCCTCTGTAGAGGACAAACTATATCTCTGTTTGACTCTTTCTAGGTAACAGACAGAGGAAAGTAAAGGACTGTACAGCTCAGGAGGACACAGTGTGTGAGTGTGTGGACGGTTTCTACTGTAGTAACAATGACTGTGACCACTGCCAGCCAGTAAGCATCTGCTCCACAGGTTATGGGGTCAAGGTTCAAGGTAGGCTTTCATAGTAAAATGTACAGTAAATCATTGGGTATTCGAACAACCATTCATATGCTGCAAAAGTACAGTGCAGAGTGGAAAATGAAACGACATCTCGTTCCTGCTTGCAGCCACTCGGATGAATGACACAGTCTGTGCTCCATGTGGAGAAGGGACCTACAGCAACGTGAAGGATTTCCACTCACCCTGTCAACCGCACACCAGGTCACACCAAATCTCCACTACTGCTGTCATTACTAATATTAAAGCTAAAGGAGGATGTGGATGTAATGTGATCAAATGTGGCTGATTCATATTCATTAGTCATCCCTCGACACACAACAGCAGAAATTACTGTTTCTGTTTTGGTCGACATCCTCAGTCTGCAAACCCGAGACATCCCACATCACACCCACAGTAACTGCATCTTATATACTCTGCAGAAACGATGTAACTGTTTCTTGAGCTTGTCTCCAAACATTTATTCATTCATTTCAGTAAATCCAAATAGAATAAATCCAAAATAATAGAATAGAATCCAAATAAGAAAAAAAAACTCCCATATATTCCCATTTTCAGTTTGTAGAAATACTTTACAGTATATAGATGCTTTTTGTTTTGTTTTTTTTTTGTTTTTTTACTATTTGTTTGTCTTGTTTGTTCTTTTCAGGTGTGACGACATTGGAAGAGTGTTGAAAACTCCAGGTACCCAAACATCTGACGCTATCTGTGGAGACTTCATATCCAGTATGTCTCTATTTTTGCAATTAGTTTGTTTCAAATTATCTCTTAAGATCGTAAATTCTTTTAGCCTCAAAGAAAGAAACATAACTTGTGCAATGTGGATGATGCTCTTAGTGACTCAGTGATGACCTTCAGTTCCTAAATGTCATATGACCAAGATATTAAAAGAGAAGTAAAAGTAGTGCAAAGTCCAGGAGATGGGGTGATGTGGATCAGACAATTATTTCCATTAGGAGTTTGTAGTAGCTGAAAAAGAAGAGCTAGGAGGGCATGAATACTCACCTTGCATTTGCCAGGTGGCTAGAAACATATGAATGCCAGCAGAGGTTTCTCTGTATCTGCTGGATGTTTCAGTAAGCATCTGGTCACTGGAGGCCGCTGTGAATGGCAAAACAGTAAATACTGATGAGTGTGTGGGATTGCACTATGGTCTGATTTTTCTAAGCAGAGTACCGGATTTTTACATTTACTCAAGCAGCCACACGGGTAGACATCAGGATGGCATGTAGGAGCAGGGGGATGTGAGAGAACTTGTTGAGGCAAACTCTGTATACAGTCTACTGGGGAAGCAAGACAGTTTCAAGATGCTGGCATTAAGGAGGGAGCTGCAGCATTTGTGTACTCGAGTAATTGCTGTAGCCATGCAAGTGCCTCTTTGAAGTTGTACTTAGACACAATGGTGCTGATGCTTTGGGGAATATCATTAGTTCTGCTGATATTTGGACATCAATCTTGACCAAGATGAAAAGTCAGAAAATCACCAAGAAGATTACAGTTCATCCTGAGAAGCCATGACCATCAGTCCCGAATTGCAAAGGCAATCCATACAATAGCTGTTGACACTCAAAACTACTTGGTGGTTGACATTGTGAAGAAAGTTAACGAGTCTCTAAAGTAAAAACTGTTTGTCTCAATCCATTCTGGAGATTCTGACATATTTTAGTCTGAACCAAAGTGAAACTTTACAGAAGACAATCTTTGTATTGATGCTCAAAGACTCAAAGATGTTGTTGGTGAGGTATTTAGCCCTAGTCAGCAACTTGTAGAGCTATAGAGGAAATGGTTTGAGACTCACTGAGGGTTACGCAGCTAAACAAACAAACAAACAACATAAATAGAATGCAGGTCCCGTACGTGGTCATTTACATCTTTAATAAGCATTTGTGATTTACACGTAGGTGCCAGGTCTTTTTGTCAACACAAAGGTCGAGCAGTTGAGTTTTGTTAACCAGTGTGCAGAGGTGAAGAGGGAGGGAGAAGGGAGACAGGTTGCTTGGTGTTTATACCCGTGCCTTATTTTCATCACGTGTAAAAAGTAGACATGAAGAAAATATTAAGTGTTTGTAGGCTCGTATAAAGACAGTATTAAACCAAACTGTCTTTTGACTCAAAGACAGGTAGGTTAGGTAATTGTTTACATTTTGCTTGTAGTCAAAAACAGGCAAAGGTCTATCCAGACAAGCTTACCTAACAAGGGACCAGGGTGGGCTGCAGTGGTCTAATGGTCATGCGGGTATATTAAAGAAAAAAGGCTGGAAAGTACACAGTAGAAAAGCTGGCATGTATGAAAGGAAAATGGGGAAACAGTTGAGCAGGCGAGCAGGAAAGGTCAGTGATGGGAATGTCAGGAAAGGGGTTACTGCAGGCCAGGAGGGAGTGTCTGGTGGTGGCAGTGTGAGGCAGGGAATAAAACAGAAAACAACTAGCAGTTGGCTGGGGTTTTCAGTCACATCACTCTTTTCCTGCTCTTGTGATTTTCAGCTCTTTGCTCTAAAATCGGTTTTACTAAAATCAGTTTTCATTTTTGTGAGCTTATTGTGTGAAATAGTTTACTCATTTTGATGCAGTTCATAGAAATGTACCTGCAACTTTTTTTTAAATTTAGAAACAAAACTGGCAAAATCTTTGTTACCCACAGGTGCTGAGGACACAGCAGCAAACGGTCCTATTTAGCATTATATAAACATTAAGTCATATAATCATAACAAAGTAATGTGTTTATGTATGTTTGTACAGAATAACATGTTGATCACATTTATGCAGGTTCAAACCAACCTGTGAGTGATTTGTATAAATAGTTAATATTTAATTAATGCTTTCACTTTTAGGATTTTGAGCATAAGTAATATTAATATTATATTAGTAATATTAATACACCAGCTATGGGTGCCTCGTGAGAGAAGTTATTATAAATTGCTGACATTAATAAACACTTAATGTGTGTAGTAAAATCATTGCACGTTACAACAGTTTAAATGTGTTATAACCCTCCCCCCTTCTTTGTGTGGACCAGATTGTCACTGGATAATACCTGCCAGCCTGTGGTCAGGACTCGTGCTGACCACACTTGTCTTGTTTGGTCTCATCTGCTGGAGGGGAAAACGCAAGTCATACAGAACAGGTGTGTAACACATGTCAAATGCGTGGGTGTGTTTCATCATTGTCTTTCACACGTTTCTCCTCGCACTTAAAAAATGTCTTTCTGATTAGGCGTCAAGACAGTGTACGTTTGCCTACGCAGCGACAATCTGCGCATAAAGTTAGCCACAACTGTGAGACACAATTTGCTTTGAAGTTCTACAGTTGAAGGTCAGAGCTTATCTCTGTCAAACATAACCTCCCACTGTTTCCTTTACAGTAAATTTATTAAATATGCCTCATTTTACGCGCCCGACTTTCCTGTATTAATTAGAATTTAGTGTTGTTGACTGGAGTTTGTTCTAAAAACTCTTACAGAGTTGTTATATACGCAGGTTAAATAAGGAGTTGTTTAATGCAGTGCTAAAGAGCTCAACGAGCATGACTGACTGAATGGAGAAACCACATCCTGTATAAATTCGGTCTGACACAGTTATTTGGTACGATGTGACGCACACTTCACAGGCAGCTAACTCATACTGAGAAACAGGACCTACGTATGCGCCACAGTCCCATAACTGATTGTTTTGGCTGACGTTATGTCGTATTTCATTGACATTTACTGTGTTTCCAGTGAAGCCATGTGCCAACACTGGAATTTACTGATACAATTAACGAGAAAAGGTTAGGTTTCACGATTGAAGTGTGTTGTTTAGCTGCTGCAGTGCTTTTAACTAAAAAAAAATGCCAGTACTTAGTTTTTAAAGATTACATCAGTTCTGAAAAAGATTTGTGGTCATGTTCACACTGTTACAGATATATAACAAACTGAGGTCAGTGACAGTCACTGTCTTGTCACAATTTATAATACATATTCCCTTTCTAATAGTTTTGGTTTGTCTGCTGAGATTTTGAGATATTTTGTGAGCAGAACTTGGCTTGAGCAGCTTTTTAACAACAAATTGTTTTAATTAAAAACTGCTCACAGTCTGTGGATTAAACAGTGAAATTAGGACTAGGTCTGAAAAGGCAAGTTGCTGTGGGGTTTTCAGAAAGTGAGATGAAATCCACCTCCAGATATTAAAAGCTGTTTTGCTTATTACTTTGCTGTGCAGAATGAAGTGTCTGCAGAATCTGACACCAGAAATCTGCTTTCTCAAGGTTTCTCTGCATTTACCTTAAATCTGGGTTCAAGACAGAGTACTTTATGACATCACAACGGGTACGATCCAATATGCAACTCGCACATGAGTGATGTGGAAACCTCCAGTCTACATACAGTGGGATTATGAGTAGGGAAAGGAGAAATTGTGGTCATGAAATAATGAGTAGATTAACCCATGGAAGGGATTAAATCAGTCATGAGTGGAATCTAATATTGACATAATACTGAAGCAGCTTATTTAGTGGCAAATTGTTGACTGTGCAGGAGATACTGAGCTGACTGTATGTATTAACAACAGAGAAGTGACTTGTGCTGCAGAGGTGGATTTATTTGCTTTGCTGCTGTGAGTCAGATCTGACCCCATCTTCTTTTCTCTGTGAAAAAAGAAACTATAAACGTATGAAGAACTTTTCTTGAGACAAAGTTGCTGTGCATGTTCATACACTTCACGTCCAATTCTCTAATTTTGAGAGATTAAGGATGTCACCTATAGGCCAATCAATATCATTGCAGAAAACGATTTATGACAATGTTCATATTGAGATAGAAGTTTTAATTTTGTGGAAAACTTGATGCATTTGACTTATTTCAGACCTAAGAGGCAATCATTTAAGAATTATATTAAATGTTATGCTGGTTTGTGCTATCTCCCATGTCTTACAGCCAGCCCAACTCTTCCTCTTACCTTGATTGAAATGGTTCCAGCAGCACCCAAGAGTGCCCCAGATCTGTCTTTACCATCCACAGAGCTGAATGGTTACTGCCAAGAGAGCACTGAGGACAGCTGCAATTTACCACTTTTTAACCCAGGTGATTTTAACCCTGAACCTGCTGCATACAGACACACACCAGTGTTTCAATACTTAAAAATCTTTGGGTTGTTTTTGTGTTGAATTTATGTATTTGTGCACTTTTTATGATTTTATTGGGGGTTTATTAAAGGTAACCCCTAATTAAATGAAGGGAGATAGATTTCCAACCATACTCAAACCCCAAAGCCATGGGGGAACACCTTGGGGTTGCAATTTTTTGCATTTAAACAAAAAATAGAGGTAAGCTTTACTTTTATAAAGGTAAAATAAAAGGCATGAAAATTTATATAGTGCGAGGTGGGTTTGGAAGACTGGAGTTCATCCCTCCTGTAGGGTTTCAAACTCTCAGAGAACTGATTTCTAATGAGCACCAAAGCTCTTCTGGCAGCTGCGATATTTTACAGTTTCTCTTAAAATTGTCAACCATCTATATAATAGAGTGACAGTGTTAATAGTTTATATTGATTTCCCCTGCTCATAAATGCTTTCAGCCCCATTAAGATGTCCATAGATTAAAAATAGGGAAGGTACGCTTTATATAGCATTACTTTGAAGGATGGTCACACTGATCGTCGATGTAATTTTCCTCCTCAGATGACAATACGGTCAGTGTCAGCACACAGAACAGCATGGAGACCTGCCCTCCTATAACTCCTCTGAAGGCTTCGGTTTCATTCTCTGAATCCACCCACACAAACGGAAGTGTTGGATACTGCAGCGTCAACTTCCTCAGGACCTACTCAGAGCCACAGGAGGACGAGTGGTGTGGGACATAATCAAGTAAATGTCACAGCATTTAGCCAGAGTCTCTGTCCAGCTTAGAGACACTTCAGGCTATTTTTTAAACTTTGAACTGGACCTATTTATACAAAAGACAAAAAGTTTGCTGCCCCCTGCAGGACTTTTATGAGAATTACAGCTCCAGGGAGGCAATGTTTCTGTATTGGAGTGCAGTAGTGTAACTCTGTATCTGAGTAAAATCCTTTAATGTAAATTAGTCTCAGACAGGAGCTTTACAAGTGAAGTGTTATCTGTGTTTATTAACACTCAGATGTGTCTCTATTTAAGAATAACTGTTGATATTCAATATTTTTTGTACCTTGGACAAATATCATGAAAAGACCAGTGACAACAGCGGACAATGACAGCACCGGCCAGTGTGTATAGTAATCATGTGTGCTTAAAAGCTCCAATATTTTTAAAAACTATTGAACTATTGCAAAAAAAAACACATCAGTGAGACTTCATTGCTACGATCCTGGAAACTGTAATTTTGAAAAATATTTTTAATTATCAGCCCACCACCAGTCTACTGCTGCAAATATCCTCTGTAAATGTTCATTTAAAAAACAGTCCCTGGAAAACATTTAGTCCTGTTTGACTAACGTTTGCCAAAACACTGGTGCTTTAGAAAACTGATTATTGAAATTAAAGTTTGTGGCCTGTTTTTAAAAATGTGTAAGAGGAAATGGGCTTTGAGTCGAGTGCCACAGATAAGTCATAAGATGACTGACAGACTAACCAGCCGCTGGTTCTTTCATGATGTTTGTTGACTTTGTCTAAACTGTGTCTTTAGAATTATATTTTAAATGGATGACTAACTAATTTAACTTATATTGTTTAAAACAGGTTGAGAATTGCACCTGAAAACTGATACAAGCCACATAAAAACTTTGCATTTTGTTTTAGAGTACTTTAGTATGTGATGTGTTTGAATGTCAGTATTTATAAAACAGATTGAAACTTCAAGACATGCAGCTTTAATACCACACATGCTACTGACTTTGAAAATGTGAAGAACGGTGAATTAAAGATACAGCAGTGATGCCCGACTGTTGTATGATTTGTTTATAACATCGTGAAGATAGATAGTGCAATATGAGGAAGCATGTTGGGAATGTTTGCACAAGTCATTCTGCTCCACTGCTCTCTTCTCAGTTAGCACCAGACACACACAATTACATACATGTACAGATCCAGTATTTTCACATACACAAAATAATGTGGATTATAATTTTTAAAAAAACTATAAACATTATTCAAATCATGTACCAAGTATGTAATTATATCCTACTAATTAACCCAAAGTTATTTGCTAAAATAAAAAGGAAAAAAATCTGTTACTTCAATCAGCTTTCTTGAAGACTTGCTTGGCAACCACGCCTTGAACTCTCATCTCCTGCAGAGACAGAAAAGACCATGCCGGGGGGGGAGGGAGGCAGTGGGGGGGGTGTAATGAATAGTGAGAATCATTAAGACAGTTTGGCACGTCAAAGCAGAGTTAAATGAGTGATACACAAACCTGGGATCGCATCCAAAATACAATCCCATTTGCCCCTCTCTCCCTCTCCTCATCCTTTGACCTCATAATCCGTCTCCCACTCCTTCTCCTACTCTTTTCTCTACTTTTTCTCCTCCTTTCAGCAGCCCCCCTTCCTTCTCCTCCAGCTCCCCCTCGCTCACTCTTCATTAGTCTGTCACTGGTCCCTTCTCCTGTTTTGTGTAACCTTGTGTAACCTGGAAATCCACCATTTTAGAGCCCTGATCCTCGCTGGCATTTCTTTCCCAATTCTCTCCTGAGCATCAACAACACGTCGCTTTGTGCTCATTGCAACAGAAGTATTAGAAAATTCTGCGAGAAGCTATTTAGTGGAACAGTACTGATTGTTTGAAATCTTAATCACCTCTGACAGATAATCTATAAGCTTAAACTCTTTTACAACCAAAATGAGAAGAACCAATCCTCTCCCCTGGTCCGGAGCAACTGTTGCACTTTATTAGGACGTGCATTCAAGAGTCTTCTCCCCGTTTTGTTGTGTTTGCCTTTCTTTGTTGGGATTTCCCCCAACTCAGACATGCACAAAGCTCCAGAAACCTTTTTTAAGAGCTTCTTCACACAAAGACAGTGCAGGGCAACTGTATAAGGCAATGAATAACTTCCACAATCTGCAAACTCTGACTTATTTGAATGTCCTCTCCTCATTTAGCATATCAGTTTTAGTATCTTTTCCTTTTACATTTTCATTTTCCTTGTTCCACCCCCCTCCCCCTCTTCATCCATACATCCTTACCAAATGCAGCTTGTTGCCCTCCAGCCAGTGTGTCCATCCTCGTCCCTCTTTCTCGCCTCGTTGTACACACACCAGTTTATCTCCTTCCCAGTTCACTGTAGTCTGCATAACCACAGAGATCGTGTGTTACTGTGTGCAATTAGTATGTAAAGTAGAGGCTCTCATGTTCAATCACACAGGGACAAGTGTCTTTGTGCAGTGCGAAAGAGTGGCGGGAGTTCAAAACCTTTTTCATTTGCTTCCATTTGGTCGTTGTTTTGTTTTGTTTTTGAATAATAGCACTGCTAATTCTGATTCCTGCACTAGTTTCCTGAATGGATTTGCAAGCTGAAGACTATCTGTGTTTGTGTGTGTTTTATTCATTGCTCTCTCTCTCACACACACACACATAACTTATTGCAGGCTGCAAGCTGGGATTTAAGCAACAGGGGGTCATTACAAAACAAAAATCTCAGCGGTGGTTGGATCGACTTTTCCTGAGACATTCCAAATTACACACACAAAGAAAACTTGTATAAGAAGCAATGATGCTGTATATTGACTGTGTCAGCAGGTCCAAACAAGTTAAAAGTGCAAATTCAGAAAAACAAACAAACAAAACACACATACCTGGCAGGTACGACCATCCACTGGGCCCAGATCTTCAGTGAATTCTTTTCCGATAGTGAAATCCATGTTGAAGTTCTTGAAGGTGGTGAGAGTGCGGATATTCATGGCTCCCGTGGCAGGGTCATGGGTGATCTCTTTGGTGGGCTTCAGCAGACACACAATCTTCCTCAGAGCAAAATTAATATCTGAGAGGAGACGATCAAAGAGAAAATAAGTGCAACATGAAAGCTTTGCTATATTGTTACTTTATCAAAGAGGTCTGTCACACTCAGTGCCAAGAGAGCGAATACATCCTCTTTGTGTGAGTGAGTGTGTGTCCGGGGTCATATAAAGGACAAGGTGGTGGCTTCATTACTTGAATATGTGCTGCTGCAAGCAAAGACGGTCCACATCATANCAGACATAAATATGCTTTAAACCACTAAATGCTTCTAATCACCAGATCTGTAGTAGTGAGTGTAAATAAGTTGTTAATAGATGAATTTTGTTCTAGATCGCCTGCCGTACCTTTTGTAGAAATACTCGGTCACTTAAAGGGACTTTTCACAACCTGGCAACCAAACAACGGATTTATAAGGTTAACCACGAGTCATTAATAAAGGCAAATTATATAAAGTGCCTTATTAAAAAGTAGGACGACTATGTGAACATTAAAAAGTGTATTTCTCAATCAAAAAGTTGATCAACATGAAAGTTAAAGATGTAGAACTCGAAAAGATTTGAATGATTGTGCACAGTCTCGTTTACTGCAGACCAATTCTGATGTGGCCTTTGCATTAATAATGCCAACATCATAAATAAATAAATAAATAAATAAATAAAATAAAATAAAATAAAATAAAATAAAATATGTACATTTGTGTAAAACAATGCCAAAAGTCTGACTGTATGTTTTGGGTGCTTTAGTTTATTAGTGTATTAGTGGTTTGCCTGCGACTCTGTGACTGTCTAAAGAGTTGTGTATGAAAAAGTCTTACCTAAAGCTGCGAGGTACGCGTCCATATTCACCTGGTCCACCATATGATACACGCCGGAGTAATTCGGGTTAGACATTTTGTTTAGACGAGATGAAACACTACTTTCCCTCTTTCTTGTTCTTTTTGTTCTCTACTCAGTCCGGATCCACCAGATGACGCCTGTTTCGGTGTCAGATTCACTTTCGCAACAGTTTTGGACAATGCCTGGACTGCACGGGAACGCGCGTAAAATGAGACTGTTGCCGTTTTGTTGCACGGTGTTTTGAAGCTCGGCGGTGCACTCAGGCTTCTCCACTCTCTGGACGTACATGAGCTATACGAGTCCTCTCTGGTGTGCAGCCTCTCGCTGGGTTAGAGAAATCGGTTCCAGTCAGCTGTGACTCACCCAGAGTGTTCCTGCAGGGCCACATGCAGGGGGAGTTTCCTGCATCTTCCCTAATGCTTCTCTCAGAGGGATCAATCGCAGGCGGAGGCGGCGCTTCGGATCCTTAAAACATGTGGTGGGTGGAGTGACGATGTACTGAGCATACATAATATAGTTATGTGTATGTTTTCATACTGGGAGTTGACCAATAGAAATTAACAGTCCCAGTGTCATTATCTCATTGGTGAAAGACACTCGGGCCTTTTATTTCAGTAAAAGTGCAACAGTGTTGCTAGTAAAACAATAAACTTGAAGTACAAAAAGTAAATGTATTCTTATGACCTATTTAAGAGTACTGTATATTGCAATGTTGAATTCTAATTATTATTTATAGATAATGCTGGGTAACCTGTGAATTTCACCAGTCGATAAAGGTTTAAGCATATCCAAAGTACTGAAGTATTACTCTGGAAATATCAAAGAAATTCAGTCAAGTGAAAAGTACAGTATTTGCCCTCAAACGGTAGTGAAGTAAAAGTATAAAGCAGCATTAAATGGAAACACACAAGCAAAAAACTATTAGTTTAAACCAAAGCTCAGTACTTGAGTAAGTGTGGTCAAATTCCACCCAGGAGGGGATTATCTCAAGAAAAGAGGTGCATGAATACAGTATTAATAGCAGTCCCAGGAATGCATTCATAGGTTAAAGGCCCAGTCTACATGTGGCTCTATAAACAGGCTAATTAAGAAAAAATAATGAGTTGGATTTTTGTAGAAGACAAATCAGCTTTTTGCTTTTGTTTGTGAATGTGTCACCACTTGGTCCTGCAGCAGATGAAGTTTGCGGCTGTTGTTCTGAGCACTCTGAGGACTTAAATGCTGAGGTTCAGAGTTCATCCTCTTTAACCTTGCAAACTGGAGATGACAAATCACTGATTACTGTCTGAATATGATGTTGTAAACAAACCTTTAACAACACCACACAGTCTGATTGTTATTTTAAACAAGTTTTCTTAATCAATTTTGGCAATTAGCGCTGACAACAGTCCTATCTAAAATCTAACATCTGTCTCGGCCATCATCACTTTGCCTGAAGTGGTAGAGTACTTCGATGTTTTAGAGGGTTACTTCAGATTTACTGAAGTCCCACAAAAACAGAAACAAACAAATTGATCTAGGCAGCTGTAGACCAATAACTCCTGTTTTCTGCAAGGTTAAATTGTTGTTTTTGACAAAGGAGTCTGGTGGATTTAGACAACGTTACGTAAGAGCTTCGGTTTAAATAGGTTTAGACTTTGGACCATCTTTAAGCTTGTCAGTAACTGCTTCACTGCAGTCTATAGCTTGGCCGTGAGCACCAATCGCCACCTACTGAACTTAACAGACTGATAATAGATAAGCACCTCATATGACCTCATTTTAAAACACCCAAACCATTCCTTTAACGTAATGACGTTTTAAATCTGCTGCTGAAACCCAACATTAGTTACTTTTTACTAAAGCACGAAGATCAAATCAAAATTCAAATACATTTAATCTGAAGAAGACAGTTACACAACAAAGTGCTTGCACATGTTTTGGCTTTATTTCAACAAACACATCAACCAAGCATTCATGTGACACTTGAGATTTCAACAGGTTATCTCATCTCTGATTTTATAACTTCACTTATTTTAGCACTAAAATACAAATTCTTTAACAAAAGAGTGGCTGCATAAATATAAAAATATGATATACGTTGATAAAACTTTCTCAGTCCCTTTTATTTTTTCCTCACTGAGCCACTTTTCTTGTCGGACTTTTGCTTCTTCATGTCTTTCTTTCCCTTTGACAGATTCTCATAAACGTCCTCCTTGTTTCTGTAAATGGACAAAGAAGAAGCTGAGTGGACATTTCCTCCCATCCTATGTATTTTTATATACCAGGCCACATTAACTGGACACAGCTTTGTCAGAAGTGAAACTGGGGAGGTTAATGAACAGGCGCTGCTGCCGCATGAGAACAATTTAAAGAGACTAACCAACCATGAATCAATCACTCAAAGCTGGCAGCCAACTATTCGGGTCTCCAAGTGGGTCAAAGTTTACAGTGTTTGGGTCCGAACTGTTTAGTGTTCAGAGCTGTTTTATCTTTTCTAACTGGTTAATTAGAACATTGCTCCGTTCATGTAGGAAGAGGTCACAAAAACACTATTCAGACAACAGAACAGAGAAAAGGGAAGGGTCGCTTAACTCATCATGAGGAGTGAAAACTGTCTTATGATGTGTTCTGCTGCTGTACTCTGACTTTATAAAGTTTGAAAAAGTATTGTAAAGTAAAATTATATCATCCAGGGGCCTTAGGAAAGATTATTGTGTTGCATCATGGGAAATATAGCAACCAGCATTCTTTGGAGCCAGACATCTACTCTCTTGCCTCCAGAGGTTCTGAATTAGATGAATTAGAAGTGTCTACAAATGGATGCTAAACATTGGATAGTGTCTAAGCTGCAAACATCATGTTGATCAAACAAGATAATGCTTCGACTGTAAGAGTGAGACTTCCCTTTACACTCTGCACAAGAGTTACACCTGTAGTTTTCATCCACATTTTCAGGATGGCAAGAGCAACTTTTATCCGTCCAAGACTCACAGCAGGACACGCCATTCAGAATTAAACATATCATGATATTGATTTGAGCTGCATCACATATGAGTCTGAACAAAGCCAAAGCGGTGGACTGAATTAGCAGCCACTATTGTTTTATACAGGAACATCCTCATGCTGAACTGTTGGGGGATCTTTCTACTGGTACTTTCATACACGGGAAAGGGTCAATCTGTTGGTTAAAACTAGGTCTCAAGTAGTGATTGTTTTAATGAGAGCAAGATTTTAAGAATTAAATATACAATCTTGTGTAAAATTATTATTTTTTGCAGTATAGTCACCAGGATAATAAAGCTGGAGTCCAGATACAACTCCATCTCTCTACAAAATGAGAGACGCTGACCAAGTCATGTTTTTGAAAAAAAAGTAGGGCGGCAGTGTGAGGTTTAGAGCAGCCATGTGAATGTATTTGAGACATCCAAATCACACACTGTCACACAAAGAGACACACCCACACAAACACATGCCCACTCACTTTGAGACCTTCCTGCTTGCCGCTGTGTGTTTGAGTTGCAGATTTCCATACTCTGTATCAGTTTCCTGGGGAAGAGACACAGAGACATTTCGGATATGACTAGAGGATTACTCAAACACAGAGAGAGGTCATGTGACCAGTTTAGTCTATGGATTTGGTATTTTTTTTCTTTTCTCTGGGTCAATGTTCATCTTTCACAAACTGCTCTCTGATAACATATCATTCTGTTGGCATTGAACTAATCAGGCCTGGTGTTCAAATCAGCAGTGAAGAGTGCAAAGGCCTATTGACATACATATCTCTGTTTTCTATTCTTAAAACTTTGTTCTGTTTCCTTGTAGCTATCTATAAGCCACAAGAACGGGTTATATCCTTCCCTTATTTAATAGTTTGTCTGCATCCTGGATTTTCTGTTCCTGTTACTCACCATATAGGCGCAGGTTTTGGCCTTGGTGGTCTGTATGTACTCAGACACAGACAGGTAGATGAACTTGTACTGGGCCTCTGTTTGCACCATGCCAGAGCGCTGCTCTCGCACCATCTGGATGTATTTTGGGATGTCAATATCACAGTCCAGTCCTACAGAGGGAATTCAGATAGTGAGAAAGAAGAAAACGTATGTATGTATGTATTTTTTGTTTCTACCCCACACGTCTAATGAACTGATTTCTTATTAAAAAGAATACCTAGAGTTTCAATGGTCTCGATGATCATGTCAATCACCACAATCGTGCCTGTCCGACCGATTCCAGCACTGCACAGATTCAAAGAAGACAGTCAGTCAATAATTGTTGTGATCACGCCGACTGTAGTTACATAACTAAAAGTCTACAGTCCAGCTTGCTGCTCTGTAAGGCTGTACAAAACACTATCAGTCTCACAACGACAATGCTAAAATGCTGATATAATGGGTACCAGGTCTGCCATCTAAGTTTTAACATGCTAATATTTGCTAATTAACTCAAAACACAATAAGTAAAAGGTGAGGCTGTTAGAAGTGTCAGCTTTGCAGGTATTTGGTCATGAACTGAGTTATGCAACACAAGACAATTTTGGACAATTTCTGATGGTGGTGCTGAATGAAAAGTCAGGGAATCTGGTTATTAATAGTTTTTGAGACATTTTACTCAAAACCACAAATGTGAATTCTAGCTGGCTGACAATTATTAGCTTCCCTGGGTTGGGCAGCCTGCCTGGCCGGATATATGAGCTAAAGTTTTACACATTTTTAGCTTCTTAATCTATCCCATAACTGTTCAGAAAACAGACTAATGAACGTGGGAAATTCTGGTTAAGGATTATTTTTATGCCAAGCACCGAATTTCCAGCCATAAATTTGATTTTGAATGTAAAGACTAGTCGACAATGACCAGGCTTAGGGCTGTTTCTTTTTTGCAGGTTTTGAGAGAGATTCAACACCATGACAGTAGTTGCTTAGGTGAGACTCCTTAAAGAGTAAAAATACAAATCGAAGAGATTGCTGGACTTTCTTAAATTCATTCGTCTTTGTATAAATAATTCTGAAAAGTTATAGCACTTCAATCCCACTTCAAGCGGCCTCAGTGTCCTTCACATCACACGGGCGAAATTCCAAAAGGATAAACTGTCAGTTGACTCAAAACCTTTTGCTTAGCTGCTGCTAAGCTTAATCCTAAAACTGGGATCATTTTAATCTTAAACCTCTGAGTCTTATCACCTAACTTCTATGAGCTTGGTAAACTTAGAAACTGTGACATTTTCCACAACATCACACCAGCACTGATGTTCCAGCGCATCACACGTTTGAGGTTCAAAGAGGATTTCCGATCTTTCAGACTGGTGGTGTGACAGACAAACCACTCTCTGGGAAACATATTAATAATCTGTGAACTGTTTGTATCATTAATTGAGCAGAGAAGTTTTCTTAATATCACATTATTTTAGATAAACCTTTAGCTGTAAGTCAGACAAAACATGCACTTTGAAGATACTTAATCTATGTTTTGCAAAGGGGTTGACCAAATGATCATTACTATTATTAAAAATAATAATTGCAGCCATAATATTGCAATCAATACTCCACATTCCACAGTTTGAGTCTTCTCATTCTCATTTATGCAGGTTTCATGCTGGGGTGCTGCTAATAATTCACTCTGACACACTAAATATTCATATTTCCTGCTGTATTCAGCTCCTGCGGCCCCACAGTCATGATATTAGGTCTCCAACCCTGTTTCATTGTGTCATAGGGGCTCCAGCAGTCTACTACCTGCAGTGGATGATCATGGGTCCAGAATCAGGATATTCAGCCTGTTTAGCATTCACTTGAGAGAGGAAGCCGAGGACACCACCTGGCTCCTGAGGGACTCCATGGTCCGGCCAGCTCATGTACTGGTAATGCCAAATGGTACGCGTGTGATTTGGCTGCAAAGGAAAAAAAAGACAATACGTGAATTAAATATTAAAACATCCTGGTGAAGACTTGATGTCAGCACAGCACATACACAGTGTTGACTGAGAGCAGTGAGGTTGGTTCAGAGGTTGGCGTTTGGACATTACCTTGTCCGCACGAGCAATCTCCAAAACTCGGACTTTGTAATCAGCAGCTTCCCTCTCTGTAGTAGAGGTCACCACGTATGGACCCGTCTCCTTGGAGCTGTTAGGTTCTGGCCAGTATGGCACACATTTATTCTGCACAATGATGAAGGATGAATCAAGTCAAGTATAACTTCATCTACAGCTTTACAGAGAGGAAGGCATTCAACAAACCTCTGGTGTAGCTCTCCACTAACTTGTATAGTGATAAAATGAGTTTAATGAGCAGTTCCTCCAGACTTTCCAAATATTATTAGAGTAAATGGAGAAAACTTTGGTGCATATACAAGTCTTTTCATGGTGGTCATGGTGATGCCTAAAAAAATGTATCCAGGGTTTTACAAACACATCTTTCACAGTGAGTCTTTGGGGAAAGGTCTTGTCTGGGAAAGAGGTCTCGCTGCATCATTTGACTGTAGTGACACAGTTTGGCCACAATGTCAAAGTGCGCATATTGGGAGGGACTCGCATGCCGTAACATGCACAGAGAACCAGCCCGCCAATTAAAACAAAGAACAGAGAGAGTCAGATTTAAACAAAGAGGGAGTGTGACTTCATTCTTTGCTCAGGTCGCCGTCACTGCATTGTACCTACACATGGCAAATAGTTGTTTGCTGACATCTAGAGGGGCTTAATGTTATATATGGCACCTTTAATGTTGAGTCTAATGGTGGGAATGAAATAATTGACACCTGATAAAAACCTGATATTTTAACTTTTAACATTTTTTTAAGTTTCATGCGTTCAGTGATTTTAAGATAAACAACACACACTCCAAATCTGTTTTTATGCTCGGTGATTTGATACTGACCCGTCCTTTCTCAACCTCTCTTGTTGTCATGACGATCACCCTCGTGTTCTCCTGCCATACCATCTGCCAGAAATCATTGATAGTTGTTGCTAGGCAACCCTGGGTGGCAATGTAAACTTTCTGGTCTCCGGGCTCTCGCAGGGTATTCTATAAACACACAGTGAACCACAGAACACTCCTCAGTGAGCAAACAACAATAAAGACTGATGACAGCATGAAAAAGAGCAGAGATGAAGACAGGCCTGTGACTCTGGAGACTTACTCGCACGTAGTTGCCGTTAATGTAATCTGAACCCACAACATCAGGATCAGTGTCCTGGAGGATGACCCTGGTGTCGTTGACTTGAAGAAAAATAACAAGTGGATGGAAGTGAAGAGACAGGGGGGGAGAGAGAGAGAGAGAGAAGAAGAAGAGCGTTTAGTTCATGTCAGTAGAGATCTTATTAATTTAGAGATTAAAAACTCACATGGAAGAATATTCTTGTATCTGTTTTTGCTCTTATTTTCCGGCCTCTGGCCCTCCTCTCTGCTCTTCTTCACCTTTGCCTCCAACTTTTGAAGAGCCTGAAAAGAGAGAGAGTAGACTGTTGATGCACAATCTATACTACATATGAATATTACATTAATAGTATTAATATATTGTATATACTATATTATAGTCATATTATTAGTGTGTGTTAGACACAAAATGTGAATTGCACAATTTTGTTACTGTCTCTGCACATAGGCAAAAAGTTAAGGACCTTCTTCACTTTAGACCTCGATTCCTCTACAGCTCAGAGTTAAATGTTGTACTTTTTACACTTCCCCATTTATTTGATAATGTAAGCTCAAGTTACTTTGCAAACCCATATGACGCATGTAAAATATTAAGAAATGGTGATGTATTATTATGGATTAAGCTCCTGAGCAGTGTATAAAGTTACACCAATTAAATTTAAAATTAATATTCCAGTAATATTATAATTATGAAAGGGGTCATTCTGCCTTATAAACACTTAAATACTTAAATGTTGGTACTTCAAATTAGGTCTGATGCTAATTCCTCTGTGTGTTTTCGTATTTTGAATGCAGGATTTTTACAGTGCTGTTGCAATTTTTCTGATTAAGTAATCCATCTAAGGACTTATTTCACCAATGAATTATATAAACCAAAACATTTAAAAAACATTCATCATATTAATCAATTATGAAAATAACAGTTGCGGCCGTTGTCACCACCACCTTCAGCGTGATTCAGTTCAATTTTGCACCTGCAAGTAGCTTGGACACAGTCTGCCTTACCACCACAAGAGGGTAGTATACCTCCTCTAGTTTTGACCTCAGTGAGGAAGTGAGTCTTGAGATGTTTAAGGCTTTTGGACATTTTAGTCAGTTTGGAAGAAGATTTGTCGAAAGTGCAATTTACTTTTGCCCCCTTTAAGATAACAGGTTCTTGCACATCAGATAACGCATCCTGTTATGACAGTGTCACAGTAAAGATAACCATGTTCTTACGTCAAACTCCTCCCAGAAGCCCGCCTTGCTCTTCTCTCCCTCGCCATCCTGCTGTTTCTGTGCCGTCTGGTCCAGCTGTTTCACTCTGCTGTCGATATCTGCTGCATTTACTCTGGTGGAGTAATACGGCTGCAAGGATCGGCAGAGAGAAAAAGAGAAAAAGGAAAAATCATGTAATAGAGATGAAAGACAAAGTTGCACCAGTGAGCGCAATACGCATCAGTCAGGCCACGTTAAGACGAGCTAAAAGATGTGAGTAATATTTCCTTTCTGTGGGCTGTGCTGCTCTTCTCTAAAATAATCCAGATCTGTTTTTCACCGTTCGCTGACACGCACGTTGTTGAGTTATGTGACACAAAACTAAGTTAGACAAATTCTGGCATGTTTTATCTACATTACTTGGAGCCACAAAAGAAAGCCCAGCTCACCTGTTTGAAATACACCCACTTCCCAGAGATCTCCTCGATGCCTTTGCGTTTGTAGTACTCCACCAAGTCCGTCAACGTGTCAAACGTCTCTGAGCCTCCAACTGTATACCGGTCATTCTGTACACGCACAGAAAGCGTGTTTTTCTCAATAAACAGGCATACAGAGAGGTTGTGTTTGGGCCAAAATGTGTAGAAATAAAGCCAAAAATAAGGAATGAAGTTTTGTAAACTAGGTTGCCAACTAACAAGCAATCGTGTACAGACACAAAATTTGTATCAGCACAACAATAATCCACTCAAGCAACTTTAATCACATAATTAACATAGTGTAGCTGCCCATAAAATGAATTATCTTCATACAAATGAAGGCTTGTGGAGTCACATTCAGCAGTTAACCGACTCTAAAGTTTGGAGCCAGTGTGGTCGGGAAACCAGCCTGATCGTTGCCACGTGCTCATGAAAAGTCCTTTTGTGACCCTGCCACATAATCTCACAGTAATCTTCTGTACTAAAACAATGGCTCCCATTTAAATGAGGCCTGGATGATGTTTTCTATGATGTGAGCTACCCCTAGAAATAAAATGCAAAGGCTTTGATGGTGGCTGATGACTATGAAAATGAGTACTAGAGGAAGCAGTGAAACCTTTTGCTACTGATACTGTGAATAGCATTAGCAGCAAGTCACAGTGAGTGTATACCCATTAATGTCAGGATACAGATTTCAATTACACACTTTTTTTTTAAACTCAGAAATAAAACATTTTTAGAGCAACTGAAATAAATAGTGTATCTGACACTAAGCAGAGCTGATGTATGAGCAACAGTCTTTTGTTGCACAACATAGGGGAAATGAGACCTTGAACCTATTTCAAAGAGCACAACACAACTTTGGGAATACCCCTCAGTGTTTCTTCACAAAGAAAATTGGTGCACACATTATCTTGCAGGCCCCAGACACACACGGTCACACAGTGGACCACACATACGAGGACACAGACGACGCACCTGACACATTATCTTAATGTGGGAAACCCTCTTTGCTCCAGTTTTGGTCGCCTCATCCGTCAGAACTGACAGCACAAAGTCTCCCGGTTTGGACAATGACTCTCTGACCAGGAAGGTATCCGGCTCGTCTCGTGCCACGAGCAATTTCTCTGCATTCGGCCCAGATAGGTGACCGTGGTACCACCTGAGACACAAGGACACAGATGGTTCACAATGCAGCATGTGTGGTACACAAAAAGCAGCGATAACTGTCCTGTGAAAATATCTTTCACGTTGACATTCTGAATGCAGCAACTAAAGGAAAACACAGACAAAACACAATCACCTCCTGTTGTCACTGCCTCCTATTTGCTGTAGGCAGGCAGAGCACTATCACTGCAGTGTGACAGCTCAGGTTATTTAAGGCTAAGTGGTTGTCAGACAGTCAGTGATGTGGTACGCTGAACTGTTTTGTGCGCTATCAATGAGTAGAAATAGAAACCCGCAACAGAATCAGGTGCAGTATGGTGGATTGTTAAAAACAGTATGTACAGATGCTGCCATTAGAGGCATTTTATATTTCTGTTCACCACCATACTGTGTGTGTGTGTGCATGTGTGTATTTGTGGAGAGTGTGTGAATTAGTGAATGCACACTCGGTCGCGTTGGGTTATGACTTAATTTTAGGTGCTGTTCTCGATTTTTTCTTCTAAACTTCCTGCTTTGTGGTCGGAAAATTTCTGATGACAGATTTCGTGGCTGAAGAGGACAAAGTATTTATAGCTCCCCCCCCCCTTCCCCTTGATATGCAACATCCACAGATATCCCCACAACTCCCCTCCCTTGGCCATATGTGTTCTCTCTTTATGTTTTTTTGCACATGGTTTTAATCATTCAGTTCTTTGATTTACAGACTTCTTTTACTTAGACTTCCTAAAATCACAGTTTTTGCTTTTACAGGCACTGAAATTACACCTGATTGTTTTTAAAAAATAGCAGCATAAAGCAAAAGAGAGCAATTACAAGGTGCAGTCCATCTAATATTGCAGCTCAACAACCTGTACCGTAAATGAAAACGTTTAAGACAACATTTAAAGATCTCTCTTTCTCTGAGATGAGGTATACTAGCCCATTTATAAGAACAAACATAAAGTGAAATGCACCACACAGTGCCCGCTGAGGTGTGTGTAACCATGCACTGAGATGAGAGAGAAACTGGGTGAGATGAGGAAGACAGCTAGTGAGCAAGAACATGATGGAGTGTGCAATAGAGGAAGACAACTAGGGTCTGGCCATTGCTTTCAAAAGTGTCAAAACTTAAAGTTTCCAACCGCAGCGACAAAAGGGAAGTTAGACAACTGACAGAGAGAGAAGGACGAGGGGGGGGGCAGAGGGTAGAGCTTCCAACTAGGGTGAAGTACACAGTCACACACACACACATGATTGAAAGTAGTGTCCTCCTTGACTCATAAAAAGAGTGGAACTGTTAGCATTTATTTATTACAGCTAGTTAGAAATTAACATACTTTAATCAACCTAGAGTTGCACAATGTTTCCAGCTGGGAGGAAAACTCTATCAACAGCTTAACAGCAGTAATGTCATGGATACCAAATGTACAATGTTGGTAAACATATGTGACATATGTTATGTATGTTAACCTGTATGTGACAAACAGCAGAAAACTTAATAGCTATCTTATTTAGAGCAATGCTCTGGTAGAGTCTTTGATGTGGAAGGCTCTGCACGCAAACACAAAAGTTAGAAAATTATCTGTTTTCTTATCTAGAATCTATATTTAGCAAAGAGGCAGCTGCAAGGTTATGACAGCTACTACCAGTAAAAATAAAAATGAATGTTAATGAGTGTTTCAACTAAACGTTTTGTGTTCAAACACCCAGTTTTATGTAAAAAGTTTGCAGACTTTAATGAAAAGTAATCATTGTCTGTAATAGTTTCTCTTAAAGACTGTAGTTAGCATTTAAAATACCCCAAATTCAACTTGCATATCTTGAATTAAAGTCGATATATTCAGTTTTGAGGACAGCAGTGACTCCAGAATATTTGACGAATAACACAATCCTCTACAACTCTTTACACAATGTAAAAAAAACAGCAAAACTGTTTTTGTATGCTTATATTGGATTACTTCAGCTAATGTCAAAGGTAAAAACCTGTAAGGTACAGCCGACAGAGAAAAGGCAGAAACAGACAGAAACAGCCTGATATTTCCATCAGAGAAATAAAGGGTACAGCTGGATGTGTAAAAGGTTAAGCAAGCACTTCATTTAGTGTGGAAATAAGTGATCAAGTGAAAAGTGATTTGCATGAATTATTTCCAGCACCTCCCCGTCCATATTTATTAGGAAACAGCTCTCTCGGATCACAGGACTCGATTGAATATACTGTTCTCAGGCAACGGTGGATTTGAAGGGTTACAAACTGTCACTTCTGTAATATTTAATTGTGTTATACGCCATTTATTGGTTGGAAGAATTTTATCTGTAATTTTTAGGTTTGCATGTGAAGGTTTGTTACGTGTTACGTGCTCTTCAGTGATTCTGTCGCATAATAAAGCTCACGTCAGAAGAAGACAGTTAAACCAAAGGTTTGTTCATCGGCTGCTGCTGGAAAGTTTCTCTGCATTCAGACACAAGGCAATTCAAAGTGCTTTACTGAGGATTAAAATCAAAGCTGAGTTAGGTGTGTGCACGGACCTGTGTGTTTTAATGACAACAACTAGCTTCAAAGCAGATCATGGTCAAACACGCCTTGGCCCTGATAAATGTGATGTGAAAAGCTGAAACATTGTGTTCAAGCTATAGTGCCAGACTTTTACAACATCTGTTACGTTCACCTAATGCAGATTAAACATATCAGCACCAGATAAATCTCTCTGAATCTCAAAGTTGTAATTTTTTTTTTAAATGCGGTGACTTGTATGACATGCTCAGCTGGCAATGATTTGTTCACCCAGATTGGAGGCTGGGGTCAACTGCATTACAGCGCTTATGGCGTCTCAAGCACGTCGACAGTATTTGTGAAACTACTTTCACTATCAGAGGTCTGGAAGCCAAATACAATATACAATATACGACATTCAGCTTTATTAGATGTAACCAAAAAACTACTTTCTACCTAAAGATGTAGTGCAGCAGTCATGTGAATGTGCATGTTAGTGCATGTGACTGCTTTCCTGTCTTCTCCACGCCTGTTTTCAATGTGGCAGCCAGGTAGGTACACTAAACACTAACAGTACGTTAAAATGTCTTTCTGAAAACATTTGATCTGACCCAGCTTCACATTTCAAGCCAATAACAGTGAGGAAGTGAGAGAACATTATCCAACACCGTCTATACCATGTAGTATGATAACGTTATTACTCGTTATTACCAGAGTGTTAATTTTAGTGCAACATTTATTTATTAGTATTTATTAAAGTCTTTAAACATGTCTGGATGGGCTCTTTAGTGTAAAAAAAAAAGAATTCAGGAAAAATATTCCTGTCTGAAGTACAGCACAGTAAAAGTATCAAGTCACACAAAATGAAAATATTGTCACCTTCTTAAAATAATGGCCTAAGTCATTTTTTGACAAAAATGGTTTTTGATTAATAAATATCATATACTCTTTATTTGGTTGACTTGAAAATTCGACTTAAGGACTTAAAAAGTACTTTAGTAAAGTTCTCGAGCAGATGTCCTTATGATAATGTTGACCATGATTACACGTAATCCACAAGTTAAAGCGGCGAGGCAGATGTGTAGGCTCGTTTTCTCTGGAGTGTGGGTGTTTATTTTCACTGACTCACATCTTAACAGAAATGCAATTAAGCCAAAATTACTCAAAAATGGCTTCAGTTTCCCCAAAGGAAAATGTTTTAAACCCCATGGAATATCAAACCTGCAAATGACGCTACTTATCCCCAGTGAATAAGCAACCGTGGAGGGAATAATTCTCGTCATAGCTGACTGTAGTTGACTCTAAGCCACAAAACCGAACACTAATACGCTTAACCTGAAAGTGTGCCCTAGGTGGAGGCGATTTCGAGCACCCAGAGTGTGGACCACATAAACCTAAAGGGGGCGAAACATTGAGAATGGAGGTTACAGGAAAATGCACAGACCTCTCTGTGGTGGGGTCGGAGCAGTTGAGGGGGTATCTGAGCTCAATGACGGTGCCATCCTTGTCCTGCAGGATGCCATTCTCCGCCGTGTAATACTCCACCAGTTCTGACAGGGTGGCAAACTTCTCCCCGCCATACAGGTCATAGTAGTCTCCAGTGTTCTGGATCCGGATGTGGGTCACCTGTTCGCCCACTCTGGGCAGATTAAACAAACAGGTCACACCAACAGTCAAACGTTTTTCCTATTGAAACTTTCTGATGACACAGAGGACATCTCTGTCTCAGTATATTTAGGTATGAACATTTAAATTGCGTGTCTGTAACATTTATTCGCTCCAGTGACAAAAAATGTGTCAGAATCAGAATCAAATCATTGATAGCATAATTTTTACAGATACTGCAGCTGAACCCAGTAGATGAACTAACCAGAATAATTAATAGTAAATAGCTATTTTGTGTGGCACTTATCTAAACAAGGTAACAAGGACCTTCACAGATTACATAAGAGTCAAACAAACATAATATAGAACAATAAAAGAACAAAATGAAGCTCTAAAAAGACTTTCCTGTAAAAATAGACTTTAATCAGTAATTAATTAAATAAAGAGGAAAGAAACTGACGAGCCAAAAAACTCCTCAGGCAGAGTCTGAGTCCTGATGTGAAAAGTAAAGCCTGGTTACTCTTTTAGTCATTAACCTTCACCTGGAAAAATTTTTAACTGTCAACCGATGAAGGGAAAGTGAGAATAGAGGTGAAATGGGTCAAAATACAAGCAGCAGCGTCCTGAATGTACTGTATGCTCTGATTACAGTTGCTATATTTTTTCTATGACACAAACGTGAACTTTCAATGTCCAAACTTTGTTTCCTCTGTCATGCAAGGATAGTTAATACAGTATTTCTCTGCATTTTATCAGATTAATTTAAGAGCTTGTCTGACTTTGGGGGTTTCTCTCATTACTTAGGACAAGGACATTTTCATTTACGTGTTTTATAGGAGTTACACTGTTAGATAATTGGAAATACAGAGGTAACAGCAACATCTAAGATGTGAGTCTGCAAAATTATTAATTTGAGAGCCAATCTCAGAAGAAAGCAAATGCAGACCAGGGTTAGAAATCTTGGTGGAAGGGCAGATCAAGTGTGAAATGTGAAATCAACGACAGAAAATCTACGATTTAGTTTCCATTTTATCTTGTACATCTACAGAGTGCTGTTCTATGATAAATTACTGATGCTGTCTGCCTTCAACACACTGTACAACATACTGTACAACTGTAAAAGATATCTGCGTGAAGCCTTGGCTTCAGCATGAGATATATCTGTATCACTATTAATAGAGACAGAGGTATTCAGTTAACATTAGTGCATGAGTACAGCTGCAGTCCAAAATTAAACTTTTACTCTCTGAACGACAGACTGCAGTACTGTAATCAGTGAAAAACAAGAAAACAACTAAGAAAACTAATCAAAACACTATATCGGTAAAAATAAACAGTTTTATTAATTAATTCTTCCTCTAATTCTAATTCATTTGTCAAATGATTTTTTTGTAATTTTATTGTACACTTTGATACCTATCAATTCAGAGTAAGAATATCCACATTATCAGTGCATCTCTGTCCCAAAGGTATAAAATGGTTGCATAATACGGTTTATGGGCTGTAGATGAAAATAAATAAAAGCCAATAAAAATGCAGCAAAGATAGGAGTCTAGTGTTTGTGTTGGGGATCATTGTGCTGAGTCATTCATTTGCTGCAACAGTTTTTCAGGTTGCACAGATGATACGTGTCGTTTGCGTTCTGCTTTAAGTTTTGACAAGTGGCGAAACCTTGTGAACATTAAATGAAGGGTGTGTAACATTTTTTCCTCAGCTGTGCAGTTTAAAAAAGTAAAAGAGAACTTTAAATTTGGACCATTTTCTGTGAAAGACTATGGAAATGCAGAAGTGATCCATACTGCCATTACAGTGGTTCAAAGATGTAATTGAGAGGATAGAAAAAGACAGAAACCCGTTCCTATCGGGATCCGTTTTACAGAATTGGAAAGGTGGCTTCATTGAAAAATTGTATTTTCAAATGGGGAAAATACCAGATCTGTATCACTCAGGATAAATAGTGTTTTAATATATGTATGTCTACCCCTTCATTTTGTATGTCCAATGCCTTTTGTGTATATTTTTATAATAATGCCTGTTTCCGCAATTTATTTACCTTTATTCTCTCTTATCATAAATATTGTCAGTAGTATTCAGAAATATACCCTTTTGAGTGATTTCTTAGTCACAAATTGGCAAAAAGCTGTGAATTGTAAAGAAAAGTAAAGGAGAGATTTGTGATGGTTTGTGATGTTAATACCTGACAGACAGGGAGAAGTCTCCTACGTTCTTCTTGCTCGGTCTAGCCAAAAAGCTGCCATGAATGCCACGAGTCTTCAGAACTTGCTCGGCCTGCTGGCCTGTGATGTCTCTGTGGAACCACCTGCATGAACACAAACACGCACACACACACACACACACACACACACACGCACGCACACACGTGGTCAAAGTCAAAAGTATGCTTAAAACAAATACATATGACTGCATACGGACCACACCCAAACAGATAAGACGTGTATTTATATCAGATGAATGTAAATACACAGGCCTTCATACACACATGAACAGCCAGTGTTATTTCCTTACAACATTCAGCTGAGTGTACCGAAACACAACAAGTAGCTGGCGTTAACCATGCAGGTCAAATGTACAGACAAATTCTCTTTGTACGGAAACCAGCCTTTTTAATATCACTGTCATTATAAATAAAAATGGTATTCTCTCTCTTTCCGGTTTTGTTGGCATTTCATGGCAATTACAGCTTTGACCACAGACCAGAAGATAAAGTAGTTTACTTTTTACCACATTACAAACATAGTTATTAAACACCTTTACTGGTGACTTAGCAGTGGAATACCACATAATGACACAAATCGAATCCTCATATTATATTATACACAGTAAAGCTATGTCCTGAAAGCACTTAGCACCTAGCACCGCTGACTTCAGTCACTTAGCATAGCATAACTGCATCAGTTCAGACTTAATATGTTCTATCTTATCATTTCTTGGAGCTGGGCGAGGGTGGATAAAGTGTGTTGTTTGCGATCAAGTTTGTCTCATAGTCTCTGAGTTAATCTCATAAAAACCCTAAAGACCTATTTTATAAAGCCACCGAAACAGAAAATATGTTAAATGAACTGTTTCTCAGTAGAACAGCTTTAATACAACGGAGCCTTAAGCTGCTGCTCTGTATTCATTATTTAACCTGTAGTCAATGATAAAGACAGCTTTGGCCTTTTCTTCAAATTGCTCTATTTTAAAGACCGCCTCAGGACTTTTACCATGGGGAAGACATGTACATGCACTCATTTTGACAATTATGTTGTGTTTGTGCTTGAATATGTTCAAGGACTGTTTTCAGTGCAACATTGGGCTGCAACAAAAGAGCAACAAAAGAGCGTGACTGTGTATAACCGTTTGTTTGACAACAAGTGGTTATACACAGTCACAGACGTAAAGACTCATCCACTCAAGGTAATGGGAACCTTGCGAGGAAGCCTATACAGGATACAAAAAGGGTGTTTCTAACTAAGCGACCGATCTAAAACATCAAATGTGACACACACAAACAGACACACAAGGCTTCAGAAATCACATGATGGAGGAACAGAGCAGGATGAGTCGACAGCTGGGGAAAGAAAGAGAAGGAGGAATGGAAACAGAGAAGTTGTCATCACGCCCTGCACAAAACATAGAGTAGGCTACACAACAGTTGACTAACAGAGCAATGTATCGTCCAGCGGGGGGCTTGACTCACCGAACCATGTTGTCTCTGCACTTCGTCTGGGACCAAAGAGAATGAGAGTGATGGGTGAGAGTCACTTCTACCTGCACACGTGCACACTTACAAGCATCGATCCAATATTCCTCTTCACTGGTTTAACAAAGAAACAGCCAGCTACTCAATACTTCCTCAATTTACAGCTGCAAACTCACTTAGGTCGAAGATAAATCGGTTTCATTCACATGTTTTTGCCCTGTTTGTTCTACTTCTGAACCTTAAGTATCGTTCATCCGTGTAATATCAGAACTCTATCTCTCTGTATCGCACCCCACTCACGAAACAACCCTGAACTATCCACACTCTTATCCTCTTCACTCCCTATGCCTTCATCCACCCAATCCTCTTCCTATCCATCTGCTCTCTGTCCTAGTAGAAAACCATGTAAACACTTACTCTCTTCAGCTGCCTCTGAAAACAACTGACACCCGCCGAGATGCTTGAGACTGTATACGTCTCTCTCTCCTCCTCCTCCTCTCTCTCTCTCCCCTTCCTTCCTTTTTGTGTCTCCTTTCACAAAATAGTGAAAGCGCGACAGGAACCAAAATAGCTGACAAGCCGGAATTCCTCCAACAGATAAAAACACACGGTGACTTTTTTTAAGACATCCAAAAAAAAGACCTAATAATACTCTTGAGGAGAGTTAGGTTGAACTCTGAAAACTTGCTGTCATAGGGTCCATCACACAGTTTTTTGTGCAGGTCTCAACAAATGTTATTGAAGACATGCTTTAAATTGTTCCCATCACTGGTGAATCGTGAGCGAGAGCGCCTGTCCAGTCACTCCACCCTGGTTACAGGAGAATTAAAAGTCCACGTAATGTTTAGTTCCTCTACGAACAAGCCGACTCGCTGTCTCTCAGGCAGCCATTTGCAAAGTGTTTCCCCTCTGACTGCCCACCTGTCTGGTACTATCGTTGCCTGTTTGTTTTTAACTTCCAGGTGTGTGTGTGTGTGTGTGTGTGCGTGTCTGTATGTGTGTCTGCATGAATGTGTGTTCAGATGTAACACACAAAGGTCAAAGTCACAGAGCACTTCCTTATTTGCAGTTTAACCTTCCCCCTCTCAATATCTGCATGAATGTGAGTGTTTGTGTGTGTGTGTGTGTGTGTGTGTGTGTGTGTGTGTGTGTGTAGACAGATAGATAGATAGATAGAGCTGCTTTCAGCTGGTAAACTCTGTGAACGCATTATCAGACTGAGGCAACGGCTCCAGGGCAACAACTGAAGACATGACAGCATGAAGCCAATAACCTGAAAACGTGCTTGAATATGAATCCCTGTTGTCATAAGAAGCAGGCAGAGGATTGCAAGAGACGCCAGCTTCCCCATAATGCAACACAATTCAGCTGCACCATCAGGAAGGCTTGGCTGCACTGCAAACACATGTTTAACATGGGCTAGCAGTTTACAACCTGTGAAACAAACAAGGACAATCAGCATTTAACTTGCAAATCATGTTCACCTACAAGAGGTCTGACGGGATATTTAAATTCGTCAAAGCTACAGTATGTCAGTTATGAGCACATTCTCCTCATTACGTCGGTGAACTGTAAACGATGTTGTTTTTAGCGTTGCCGCATATATGCAAAAATGTGCAAAGGTGACGACAGTGTGTTGAAACTTTGGGCAGAGAGCTATGAATAAGTGGAGGAAACTTCACTGTCTCATATGCTGTAGCCCCACCCCCAACCCTCTCCCTACACACACAGACACACAAAGAGCACTGCAGGTGTTATTCGGCATGGTTAACGCCAGCTACTGCAGCGTGCATTGCTCTCCTCCTCACAGATTCACATGTTCAACAGTTGAGTCTGGTTTGGCTCCTCTTCCCCTCTGACGCAACAGAGCTTCACTTCTCAAGCTGCAGGACGAATGCAGCGATGTGGCAAAGCTTTACACACACGCTCTTACTCACACACACTCATGCGCACACTGGGTTTCTTTTTTTTTTCTCCCAGCCCCACAGTTAGAGCAAAGATGTTTCCTAGATTTTGTCATTAGTTTTGTCTGTGCATGAAATTGTGTTGGTTCAGAGAAATTTACTGTTCATGTTCTGCTTTTTTTTCTTCTCTATCTACGTCTCCAAAAGTATATTATAATTAAGTATAATAGTAACAATGCTAATAAAAATAATAAGTCAATTGATTCTTACATTCACTGCTTCCTGTTTCAAGGATTTGCTTATTCTTTCTGCTTTACATCTTTGTTAACTGATTGAATATCAACGATGTGAGAGCGTTAACACTGAGCTCTGGGAACTCATGATTTTCACTATTTTCGCTATTTTCACTGTTTTCTGATATCTGGGTTGCAATTTTCCCAAATATTGTTTTGAGGACTGTTTGGCAAGTCTGGTAGTATTTTAGGTAATATAACAATTAAAGAATAAGTGATTTTCACGTACTGCTTACTCTCCCTTTAATATGTCCGACTGTAAAAAGTCATTTGATTCACTGGGTAAGACAAAAACAAACATTCCCATTTGGGGTTTTTCCAAAGAAAATTGAGTTTATCAATACATATATAAATGTAACAATATAAAATTACATACACTTTTATGGTTTTGTTCAGATCACCCACCAATAAACTTTAATTTTAGTGACAGAAATATATTTTTACGTTGGTAATATTACATCTGCATCAAAACAGACTGGAATTGTTTTTCTTCACACGAGTTTGTGCAAAGTTAGCACAACAGTTAAGACAAGTGCTAAGTAACACCAAAGCAAATGTCAAACATACACATCACATCGCAGAAAGCTTTTTTTTTTTTTTTTTACTGTAGATACACAAATTAAATCAAAGATACTCACCTACAGGACATTGAAGGGAGTCACGGACAGTCAGGGCTCTTCTGCACCAGGAAGTGATGGGTTGTAACCAGCGTCTCCTGGTTGTCTGTGATGAGGTTCAGTAAAACAGTCAGGTTAATTTTGCAGCAGCTGATGCATTTCTCCAGTCCAGGTTTGCTCCATTTGTTCTGACTGCCTGTGTTCACTTGCACCCAGCCTCACTCAAGCCCAGCCTCAAACTGTCTCTCATGATAAGATATCAGGCTTCATTTACCAGCCCAGCCAAATCATCCCGCCCAGCAATTTACTCTAATTTTCTTAATTACCCGACTATCTATGTGAGAAAATGTGCCTGTTCCTGTCTCCTTCGTCCCCTGCTACTCCTCTTGCAACCACTTCCACATTTTCCAATTCTCCATAAAAATAAACATTTGCCTCCATGTAAATTTCAACTCGTTTTTTGAGGCTTGTATGCAAAGTACGTCGTGCCCTTAATGCTCATCACTTGTTTTGTTATACAGTTATACCATCTGGTATCAGGAAATATTTTTTTGTTTCTTGATTGTCTGTCTCTGGCAGCCAGTCATGTTGCACGTCACATCTTTTTGTCTAAGCTTATGTAATGTTTGAACTTTGAATTCAAAAAATTCCAGTGAATTATTACCAGTGAGAAACCTGACTGTCTTCACTCACAGACTATCCTTACGGAGCAGCACAGAGAACTGATTGAGAGCGTTGCCACATGGTGTCGCTAAACACCTGAAGCTTAATACCAGCAAGACTAAGGAGCTGCTGCTGGACTGCAGACCCTAAAATATAGATATTGGTGCAAAGAAGTTACAAAATTTTAATTTGTGGATGCGTCACAGATTTTTAACCCGGCAGCAGAGGATCTCTACAACCAGCAAAGTTTTAAGATGGACGACCAAGATTATTGTGTATTGGCCAAATGACAATCTCTCCATCTCTTCCTGAGTTAAGTGCTTTGGCACAACAGTCGGATGTCAATGTAATATTGTCCTTGTGGATATATATTGTTACTTATTTTTCCTCCAATTTAGATTTTCTACATTTGTTGAAATTTTTTGCCACGACTGACAAAAAATTTGTCTGAAATTCTCTAAAAACCGATAAAAACACTTTAAAACAGTTGACTTTTTATTGTTGTCCATAAAATCAAACAGCAATGATAAAAACAACAAGGTGGTAACCATTACAATAATATTCAATAATGTAAAACAATATAACAATAGACAGTAAGAAATTAAATTAACTTAAGATTGCCATCGTTCAAAAAACCATCCCATGTACCTAAAAGCCGTGGAGCCACTGCACTCCATATCTCGGGCAAAATGCAGGAGAGTTTCCAGCGCACAAATCTGTGGAGCGTTAGGAATGTCGAGGTGCTTGTTGGGGCGTGAGCACAGAGAGCTGATCCTGGATCTTGTCATCTGACAAGAGGTGGAGGTCCGGGATGGAGGACAAGGACGCCGTTAGAGGTAACAGGTCAGACTGACTGATAAAAAACTGACAGTAACAGTCTCTCAGTGTCAGGGGCATTCTGCAGTAGAGGTGCACATTAATATGCCCTATTTTATACATACATACAGGAAATAAACACACTCTCACTCTCTCTCTGTCTCTCTCTCTCACACACACACACACACACACACACACACCCTCTACACACATACATACAGGTGAGGATATTAGAGTTGAATGACTTTTAAAAAAAGTTTCACAATTTTCTAAAGGTGAAAATGAGCACAATAAAATCCCTTGAACTCTTTAATAATCCAAAAATGACTACAAAGCACCAGTATACTCCAAACATGCTGCTTCTTCTCCTGTCTCGGTTCTTCAGCTTCATATTACATATAATTACATACACACGTTTGACCCTGGTGTAAAGACAGAACAGGACAGGTCAGAGGAGCTTCCCGTAGTCCGACAGTGCTCATGTTACAGAAAAAAAATAATAAATCTGAGTCCCAGTAGAGAAGAGAGACTCGTCTGCCACAGAAAGAAGTGATTCTTCCACTCACTCCCATCCTACGTCTACTGTTCCAGTCTTCAAATCAAAGTCCAGCAGCACAGCTGATGCTCTTCTGAGTCTGGATGTGGGTTGTGGGTGCAGGACGAGGAGGACTAACCTGACTGTGCTGTACATGTTGGTTTTGGGGGAGGATGTGTGCTACATGGCGGTGAGGTGAGAGCGACTGGCCTCAGTCACTGAGAGCGAAAGCGAGGTGATTGGTCAACGGGGCACCTGCATCTGCTGTGAGGTCTGTGATTGGCTCTGAGCAGTGACCTCAGGGCCCCTGCTGGCCAATCGACTGAGGATGTTCCTCTCAGACATTTGCAGCCGCACAGCGACAGGTGGAATCCTGGCAATGGTTGCTGGGAGACGCGTGACATCAGCCTTCATGTCGCTCAGCAGTTCCTCAAGCTGTTTGAGAACTGGAAATACAACGCATATATGAAGTGTGGGCACCACCGCCATAATCTTTGGAGTTTGTGTCAGTTTGTGTCTGGCGAAATGTTACATTTGCATGTTACGCTGCAGTCAGAACAGACTCTGACTGGCAAAGTTTACTGGGGTTGATGTGGGAAAAAGCAAAAGCGGAGAGGACACTGTGGGCAAGGTTGCTAACGTTAGTTGCAGGAGCTAGCATGGCTAATAGGCTAACATCTGCAGTTGACAAAGTGTGTTATATCACAACAACATCTAGTTATCAGAATACTGAAAGCATCCCTACACCATGGAAGCATCAATCTACAATTTCAAATGCTTGTAAGCAGGTATTAATATGCATCTGACTTGACTGAACAATTAATTCCAAATATGCCAAATATTTGATTGTTCAGACTTCTCAGATGTATTGATTTGCTGCTGTTTCTGCATTTAGTTTTCCAATAAATCTGCTCAAAATAATCAGCAAATTTTTTGGACAATCAAAACAGTCTGTACGTGCCACACCTTCTACTTCCTGAAGAGGTCATGAAAGGTTGTCATTGTTCAAACACTGAAGCTACTGTATTTTTTACTGCCCCCGATGTTGCATCTGATGTTTGTTGCTGGTTACCTTATCAGCTAAACGGGGCCCCGAATTTTAATACTTGTGTTTACATAATAGCTGGTACCACAACATTAACAGCAAACACAAACACTCTTCTTGTTCCATTAGCTTCAAGCTACAAGAATTTAAGATACAATTCAAGTTGTATTACAAGTTAAAGGAAATGTATTGTGGGTCACAGTTTAGAATATTTAAAATTATTCTGCAGCCAAGATCCCAACAAAGGAGGACAAATTTCTACATTTCCCATGAGAACAGTCACTATACCCATATCTTTTAATCTTCCATATGTTTTACCTTTATGCAAAACTGCATTGGCAGGCTTGTTTCCAGACATGGACTCCTTGCTGAGGTGCTGGTGGGACTCGGCGAGACACTCCACCTCGCTGAAGCGAGTGTTAAGGGCCATGGAGGGGTGGGCTGGGTCCTCTGTCATGTTCAGGTACGCTGCCCTGCGAAGCTGCTCCTCAATCACCAGTGCCTGCTCTAGTAACTATACAAGAGACAAAGACATAACATGCCCAGTGAGGCAGGACAAAAAAAACATATACATGCACAGAGGGAACATGTGATGTTAGTGAGCGCACTCTGTTCACCTTAAACCTGCGGGCCAGAAACTTGTTCTTGATCTCCAGGAAGTTTCCTCTGCTCATCTCCCCTTTGAAGGGCTCGTTGAGGATGGCAAACCTCACATCGTTCTGCACATCCTGCCACCGAGCGTAGCCGTGTCTGAGAGACGCTGAGGTTAAGTGTAACAGCATTATTAAGTCCACACAAACAACTCATTCTCATCACAGAAAACTATGGAAGAATACCGATCACTTAAACCAATAATAACATTAACAATAATCAGTTCATTGTTTCTATTATAGTGACCAAACATATCCAGCAAATGATTATGATTAATAACTGGGGACTAGATTTTCAAACCATTTACAGACCAATCTTTAATCAATCAGTCATTTTTCAGCTCTTATGAGAGGGCATTGTTCCCACAGAACTGAACACGATCTGCTTGTCAAGCAAATTCTCCACTAGAGACTTGAAAGGATACTGTATGATGCCAGCCAGCAGCCAGTAGTCATGGCGACGGTGCCAAATCTCAAAGGTCTTCTTGGTGACGGTGGCTGCCCTCTCTTCATTCTGCCACAGAGAGTGAAGCTCTGGGAGGGAGGATGAAAAGGTCAGACGACAGAAAGTAAAGAGACACAGAGAGTGTGTGTTTGTTCACAAGTGTGTGTGCGTGTCCTCACCTGTGAATCCTCCGTCAGCAATGTTGAACATGAACCTCTGCTTGGTGGCTTTCTTCTTCTCCTCACTGACGTTAATCACCGGTGCAGCTGTCGCTCCTTCTTTGGTGTTCTCCCCATTCTGCAGTTTGCCGGACTCGTCTGTTTTCATGCCATCCTTGTCCTCTCTTTGCTCTGTGAGCGCACAACGGAAACATCTCAGCTACAAAGACATTTAGCCTTACCTTATTAATTTACTGATGGTGTCTCCATCTGGGGTTTGGTCCAATGCAATTTGCTTTCATTGAAAAGTTTACATGTTGACATGTAAGCACCTTTCTTCTCCTCTGCTGGCGAGCTGGTGTCCATCTTCTCATCCTTCACCTCCTCAGCTGAAACAAGAGTTGCACTTTTAGAATGAGAGACAATAAAGGAAACAAACACACTGGGAAAAGTCTACACACCTGCCTCACCTTTAGACTTTTCCTCCTCTGAATCAGTCTTTCCCTCTGCACCTTCACCCTTGACCTCAGCAGGAGTGTCCTTCTCCATCTCAGAGGTCTTGTCCTTCTCATCTTTCTCCTTGCTCTTGTCTTCAGCCTCCTCTTTGCCTTCATCTCCATTTCCGATCTCCTTCTCTTTCTCCTCCTTCAGTGAGTCCATGTCTCCTTCTTTCTTTTCATGGATGGGGGATTTTTCTGACTCATCTGGGATTTCAATAATCTAGGATGGGGATGGGATGGGCAGCCAGTCTCAGATTAATCAGGAAAATTAGGAAATTGAAGTATAAAGTGGCTGTGTACTGAAAACAATATAAAAGCAGAATTTACCTCTGGATCATCTGCCTTCTTGGCTCCTTTGCCATCCTCAGCTTCCTTCTTCATCTCTTCCTTGTCCTCTGATTTAGACAAATCCTCTGAAGTAACAAAACACACATGTATTTATATTATGTCTCCGTTATATCTGTCACAGCCAGACCATCTCATGGCCAGTTATTAGTTTAGCCACAGTTTTCTGAGCAGGGAATAAATACTTGTGTCTGGGCATGAATAGGGACTAAATGATTTCAGAGCATCTTTCAGTGCAAGTCAAAGTATCAAAGTATGAAATGTGTGTCTGTACCTGGGATAGGAGTGTTGGGCTGTGTGTCTGCAGGGGTCCCAGTAGAAGGCGTCTTTGGGTCTTCACCCGCAGCCAAAGCTGCAGCCCTTTTGTTCTCCTCCAGCTCCGCCATCCAGGGCATTGACCACTGACCATTCACATGCTCAAACTCCTGCACCTGTTAATTAACACATCAGCACATAAATCAGTGATTAATTACATGAAATATCTCCATATATTTTGCACATTATCTTTTCTAGCTGGCAAAGCTTACCTTTTTCCTGATGAGTGACATCACACCAATACGGGTGAGCACGTGTTGCCTTGACAGACCCTCGCGTGGAACACCGTCTGCAAAGGTCTCTGCTCCATCAGCCCCAGGCTCACAAAGGTGACGCATGAACAGAGACACGTATGCCCTGCAAACACGCGCCAAGAGGGGGAAGGTGGAGGTTGGTCACCACAAACACATTTGCACAAATCTCAGTGAGCACAGTGCAAAGTAAATACATTGCAAACAAAAATTATATTTATTTTTTAGTCTTTATTATCTTATCTATGTCTATATTGCCAAACTTGAGAAGCCATAAAACTATGTAAATAAAAAAAAAAGATTATACTAATACACTATGATTGTAAATTAGGCAGAAGTATTACTTTGACCTGCCATTTGATGCTAACTTTCACTCTGTTTCTGATACTCTGTGCTACATGCACACATTGTGTAAAAATATTTTTAAAAATGACACAGAGGATTAATATCCAAGCAGAACAATATCACATCAAGACTCACTTGAATTCTTTCTCAGACTTCCCTCGGAGGTCCCTGACCAGCCACTGGTTTGTGAACGCATCCTGGGGAGGCATCCCATAACGCATCACTGCATTCAGGAAGGCTTTCCTCTGTCGTGCATTGAAGCCCAAAACCTGACAGGTAAAAAAAAAAAAAAAAAAAAAAAAAAAGTGACAAACAAGGATGCGTTATTCAGACGCCAGAGTCAAAGCATTTATCTTAGCTTTTGTTTTTGTGCCAGGTCATTTTTCATCTGTAGGAACTCACCTCAATGTTTCCGCCCACTCTGGCCAACAGTGGAGGCAGCGGTTTGTCCCGGTCATTCCTGAGACCCTTGCGGTTTGGTCTGCGGGCGTTGGCTGAAATGAAATGAAAACAGTTCATCTACAGATTCGCTGCACATTCCAGGCTGAAAAAGTAAAGAATCAAACTCAATTTTGATGTATAGCTGTGTGTGCTCTTAACGTCCTAAAGGTGCTCTGCGAAGTTGTTCCACTTACTCATCACTGATCCTGCTGAAGCTGTCCCTCCTCAGTCTCCCTGCACTTCTACATAAAGCGCTTAAAGCTTTCAGAACATTTACAACTGAAAGCAGTATTGTGTTGTACTTCATTTAATGAAACTTAAGTGACAGAGCCATAATTAAAAAAACAAAATACAATGAATACAAAACATATACAGTTTTGTGCTTGTAAATGAATTGCAGAATAAAAAAAATTATATAAACTTATAGAAACTGTATAAATTAAGGAGAACAATTTGATCTGAACAAACTGTTATTTAAAAGTTAATCCAACACAAACAATTTCTTTAAAGTGCAAAGAGACAGTTCAGCCGACAGAGAACCCTTTTAACTTTCTCTCCATTTTTCTTTGCCTTTTTCCTTCTTTTCTTCCTTTTTCTTTCTGCCTTTTCTTGCCTCTCTACGCTCAATGCAGATGATGCAGTGACAAGCAGTGTTTCGTGAGTTGTAGTAGAAATTGTCAATGAGGATATCGTAGCTGACATCTGAGTCTGAATAAGCATCTGCAGAGGTGGTTGAAAGGATGTTAGTGGAAAAAACCGGGGCTCAAACATGTCGAAAGCATGTCGAAAGCTTGGCTGGAAACAAACCTTAAAACTCAAATAAGTCTTGTCCAACTTCCAACAATGGGAATGAGACGTGTGAACCTTGACGTAAAACGAGCTGATACGTGTTACGAGTTTCACGGTAAACACACTTTATATGATGAAATGGATGATAATCATACTATGTACTTCAGCGTATCGATGTTACTGAGTTCATCTGTGTTAGTGTAACAAAAGTCTGTACATCACGAGTTTATTCAAAGTTTCACATCTGTCAAGATGAAAAATTAACGTATAACCAAGATACCTAATATATATTTTATGTAATATTAAATACTATTACTAATGCTACTGCTACTAATAATAATAATAACAACAATGTAGTACCGCAACACTGTAATATATTAGAGATAACAAAATATGCATCCTGTTCTGGATACATCCACACAACTCACGCACAGCAACAAAACAATGAGTCTTACCTTCACTCCGTTCATCAAAGTCCTCGTCACCCTCCTCTGAGGCCACCGAGTAGTCAGACTGGTTGTCGGACTGATCCTCCTGCCAATCTAACCAGAGCATAGACAGAGCCATGTTGAGGACGGAGAAAATAAAAAAGGACACAACTCTTCACTGCCTGAACAGAAACTTAGTGATAGATGAGATCAACTGCATCCAAACTCCTCGTGGAGCTCCTGTGCCTTTATATTATTGTCAACCAGGCTTTTCGCCAGGAGGGGGAGCCACTGCTTCAGAGCCACATTTTTACTGAATATTCCCAAATCAACAGTTCTATTATTTCACTCTAAACTACAAACTAAACTACACACTTGTTCTGTGTCTTTGATTTAAACCAAAGTGTTTTTTGTTTGTATGAGCTGACTGCTCAATCATAAATTAACCACAACATAAAAACAAATTCTCAACATTTAGCACAAAAAACTGTTCTTTTTGGTAGTTCTTCTACCATTTTCAGTTTTCGTTAACGCATTTTATTTTAGTACCCTGCTGCTGCTTGTAATCCTGTATTCACTTTGCTCGAATATGTTTGAATGAATTGGTCTGATGGGGATGAAGAAGAGAGTAAATGTTAAATATTATTCTGCTTCACTTTAATCAGGATTATGAGCCTAGACTTCTAGCTGAAATAAGAACATACAGGAGTATTGCCTCTTTTTGTGCAATATTACTGAATTTGTAAACATTTGAAATAAACAGACCTAACCTACAGTGCCCCTTTATATTAAGTTTATGGGGTTTTTTTCACACTTGCAAGTGATTCAGTAAACTATGTATCTTTGTCACTATCCTGCATCACCAGAAACTGCCCCTTCCGGATGGCTAAGCCAACAGTTTTACTGTATCACTGATACCTTTTTGAGGTAATTTTATTGAGTTGGTGTGGATTATGTTTAGAATAGAGCCTCAACCCACATTTTCAGTCAGTCTGGTTACTTATTTTGCATCCATCCTATAAAGTAGGATTACAAACTGCTGGCTAAATGCACTGAGGATTCCCCCTTTGTACTTCACTTAAACATTCCAGATATAAGGTGACTTTGGGTTTATTCAGCAAAATTAACCCATTTTGCCATTTTTCTTGATGAAACTTTCCCCTGGATTCAAATTTCTTTAAACATGCGTATTATGACAACAAGAAAAAAATCAGTTTCCCTATGACGCACAAACATGTAAAATAACCAGTCATGTAACATTATCGATCTCCAGCCATAAAACAAAAAAAGTCATGCCGTGTACTTGCTGGCTCTACTAGTATGTAACACCAACACCACACAAAGACAAGTCCACCAACAGCACTGCACACACAAGAAGAGGTTGCATTATATATTGTTCTGTACCCTGTCTAATACCTCGGTCCTCCTGGGAGCCGTCATTGTAGTTGACCGGCTTTCGAGTTCTTTTGCCTTTGCCCAGATTTCGTGCAAGATCTTCTTGCTGCTGCTCGTAGTGGTGACGAAGCAGCTTCTCCCAGTAATCAGGATCAACACTTTCCTCCTGCTTGATCACCTCCCGTTCCACCTCCTCCTCCTCAAACAAAGTAAAGAATAATTTGTAGTGCACATAAAGCCTCATGAAGTCTGCGGATTCACCTCCTTTAAAAAAGACAAACTTTTTGTGCCGTCAAAGATAGAAAAGTCTGAGCTTGGTCTAATTTGTCACTTAGACTGAAAAACAACAATTCCATGACATTTGTAGACATACCAGGAAGTCAGAATGTTGAAATAACGTATTTAAGTTTGATATTTACAACATAATACATTTTGTAGACGCATTCATACCTCATCGTCTTCATCTTTAACCACATATTGGGCAACTTTGAAGGAGCTGAGGTATTCATTCATGCTCTGCAGCTCTGTGTCATCTGTGGCATCCTGGTTCCTGTCTAGTAAACGATCAATCGCCTGGTCATCATAGTGGATCACGCTGCTGTCATCCTCCTTGTTGTCCCCTGAGAGTCGGACAAGTCACGTAAAAGGGAAGGAAGCACAAAGTTCATTTAGCCCCTGTAACATCTGTCAGATCGGACAGATGTTACAGGGACTAGAAGCTGGTTAAAGTTGACTCACCATCTCCAACTTCATCCTTGAACAACTCTTCAGTCCCAAACTTGAGGATGTCGTCGAGTTCCTGCTTAGACATGGAGCCTGTTTTGGAGCCGAGACCGGGTCGCACCACAAGATGGGTGAGCATCATCTTCTTCTTCGCCACCTGGCAGAGGGAAGACAAAGATGCGGTGAGCACAGCATTCGGAAATGGTCGATATGCATTATCTCCTGTGTGTTGCTTTGCACGGACCTGTGTGATCCTCTCCTCCACAGATGCTTTGGTGACAAAGCGATAAATCATCACTTTCCTGTTCTGACCGATACGATGGGCTCTGCTGAACGCCTAAAAAGCACATGCAAGAGAACAAGCAGCACAATCAATCAACTATAATTGAGAAGAACACACGTATTGACATGGATGTGAGATGTAGGGTTTGCATACCTGGATGTCATTGTGGGGGTTCCAGTCAGAGTCATAGATGATGACGGTGTCAGCGGAGGCGAGATTGATGCCCAAACCACCAGCTCTGGTAGAGAGGAGGAAAGCAAACTGAGGAGCACCAGGAGCTGTCAGGATGACCAATGGCAGAGAGGGAAAGAAAGTTAGAGCACTGACAGCTGCTGCTGTTTTCAGGTGATACAAACAGTGTATGTACACATGGCTAACCATTAAAGCGGTCGATGGCCTCCTGTCTCAAGTTGCCAGTGACTCCTCCGTCAATTCTCTCATATTTGTACCCCTCATTCTCCAGGAAGTCCTCTAGCAGGTCAAGCATTTTGGTCATCTGGGAGAAGACCAGAACCCTGTGGCCTCCCTCCTTCAGCCTCCTCATCATCTTCTGGAGCAGCATCAGTTTTCCTGAAGACTTGGTCAAAGCATTGCCCTCATACATGCCATTTGGAAGTTTCGGTGCCTCCTACAATCCAGACAAGAAATCTGAATAAGCTCACTGCAATGCTCAAATACATAGTCATAGTTCAGTGCTGTGCAGAAGAAACAGTCCGTTTCCATGTAACTGAGTGAAATAAACTTGGATCGTACTGTTGCGGCTGCAGGAAAGAGGTAGGGGTGATTGCAGCACTTTTTCAGGTCCATAACCACGTTGAGCAGAGAGACTTGGTTTCCTCCTCCACGAGTGTTCAGGGCCTCGAAGTTACGAGTGAGGATGAACTTGTAGTATTTCCTGTGTTACAACAAAGAAGAAATATTTATATTATAACACTGTTATTATTATTAAAAATAAAGAAAGCACAATCCAGTCTTAGCCTGCTTTAATTTTTCACCCTTTTTTAAATTTTTGAAATATATATGCTGTACATGATGTCTTGGCTTACTTCTGCATGGGGCTCAGCTCCACTCTAACAATAAGCTCAGTCTTTGAAGGCATGTGTTTGAAGACATCGGCCTTCAGCCTCCTGAGCATATGTGGTCCCAGCATGTCATGGAGCTTCTTGATCTGGTCCTCTTTGGCAATGTCTGCAAACTCCTCAAGAAACCCTTCCAAGTTGCTGCAAAGACAAAAGAGAAATGCAAACGTTTATATATAAATATAGGGTCAGTGTGTGTGTTGTCATTGTCTCTGTAACACAGCCACATATGCTAAGGCCACATATAGGTCTACTGACTTGAATCTCTCTGGGGTCAGGAAGTTCAGCAAATGGAAAAGCTCCTCCAGGTTGTTCTGAAGAGGAGTGCCAGTTAGCAGTAGCTTGTGTTGCAGCGGGTAGTTGTTCAACACTCGAAAGAACTAATAACAGGAAAAAGGCAGAGAAAAAACATTATATTACGGCCATCTGATTTAATAAAAAGAAACCTCACACCACATGATTATCACAAGTAGCAAATAAACAAACATTTCGACTCAAGTTCTTTACGTTATTACCTTGGACTGGTTATTTTTGAGCCTGTGAGCCTCATCCACAACCAGGCAGGCCCACTCAATGGAACCTAGCACAGCCTGGTCAATGGTTATCAGCTCATAGGATGTCAGCAGGACGTGGAACTTGACTGGTGAGTCTTTCTGTAAAACAAAGAGAAAAGGGGTCATTAGTAGTGCAGAGGCACAATTAGTAAGGCTGCAAGAGCAGTTTTCACATGTAACACAAACTAAAATTGGTTGTTGAATCTTTAGCTGTTAGATGTTTAATCCATAGTTTGGCAAAATGAATGTTTTCTATTGTCTTAATGTTTCACTTTTCTTTTCCTCACCTTCATCTTGGAAGCTTTTTTCCCACCTCGGATGGCATTTCCCTCAAAGGAGAACTCGTTCTCTCTGATGACAGCTCTGCTGTCTTTGTCCCCTACGTAGGTCACCACGTACATGTCTGGTGCCCACATCTCAAACTCTCTCTCCCAGTTAATGATGGTGGACAGGGGAGCACTAACCAGGAAGGGACCTTTGGAGTGACCCTGTAACAGCGGGAGACAAAGTCAGCATTAACATGCAAAGATCTTATTTATGTAGCACGTTTAACCTTAGAGCTTTACAGGTGCTGCCCTGACCGCTGGGAGCAATTTGTCCCTTCAACAGGTGGATTGAACCGACAACAGTGTGATCAGCAAACACTTCAATTTGTCTCGCCCTGCCTTTAGGATAGAGTTCCTTTCTTTGAACTCACCCCCTTTACTGGACAGAGTTACTGTGTGTCACATGTCTGAAACCCCGCCCACTAACACTGACTGCCAGGGGAGGGCAGACTGGACAAAAATGCTTTAGGAGCTTTCATGAAACACATTTTAGTTATGTAATGACATCTTAGCATAAGCAAGTTTAAAGTAAGTTTTGCCTTATAAATTATATACAACTCTGTCTCCGATAACAAAAAACTCATTAAATTGGTGTAAGACAATCTTACCTCCTTGTACAATGAGTAAAGGAAGACAGCAGTCTGCACAGTCTTGCCTAAACCCATCTCATCAGCCAGGATGGTGTCTGTGGCCTGAGCCCAAGAAAACCTCAGCCAGTTCAACCCCTCCAGCTGGTAGGGATGCAGAGTGCCTCCTGTGCTGTCCAGGTATTCGGGCTGCCGATCAAACTTGATGGTGGGCTGGAAGGAAGAAACCATGAAAAATATCAATTCTACTTCTGTCCTGATTCAGGCTACTTCTACTCTGCTCATGACAGCAATGCCATACTTCATCATTAAGTAACTTACATAAACTAGCATTATGCCAGGATTGGTGTCACAATAACCAAAGATGTGTTTGGAAATAAAATAGTTGTTTTACTTTTGTTTACAATTTTAAAAAACTTACATCTACAACTGGATTCGCAGGCGGTCGCTCTGCCTTCTTCACTTTGACTGCTTTCTTCAGCTTCTTACCAGGTCTGCCCTCCTCACCCACCATCAACTCTCTTTGAGAAAATGAAACATTTTCAACACTTTCAACTGCATTTTCGTAGAATATGAAAGAATAATGATGACACTTTCTAAATCTTTGCACACCTGTGATTCCAGTATGTCTGCTTGTAGGTGTCATACTCAGGGATGTCCATGTCTTCACTCTCCCAGGTTGACTGGTCATAGGGCAGATCTCTCCATTTGATCAAGTAATGAACGTTGTTCTTTTTATCAACGCTGACATGAAAAAAGACAGGACAAAGATGTAGTTGTGATAAAGCACCATTACTGTTACCAGAATATGGTTTTAGTTGCATTTTTGTCTTTGCTCAACTGTAAATTTGCCGGCATTGTAGTCTTATTGATAAAATAATTCTAACTTTACTGAAATGCTGTGAAAGTTTTTTAACCCGTGAACACCACTTTTTAATTTTTTATTATTCATAACAAGACATAAAATCTTTAAGTCAGTAACTAAAACCATAACTAGAGTAACTAGAACATCAGCACCGCTGAGAATACACATCTGTTAAAGCAGCTATTTTAAGACTAAAAGGCTTGTTCAGTCTGATGGTTTAACACCTTCAAAGCAGAGGCTTTTCATTGATGAACTGGGTGTTATCTGTGTCCTACCTGTGGTTGAGGATGCGGTGGATCATCAGCCACTCCATCTTTACTCCATAGCGGTAAAACTCCTCCTCCATGTGGACAAAGAGAGGATCCTTATTCTTCCTCTTTGTGCTTTTGTCATCATCACCCTCACCTCCAAAATCCACAGGCGGCGGCTCGTCCATGTCAGTCTTCCTCTGGTAGTTACGGAACATCACCTGGCAGTTCAGCTCCAACTAAGGAAGACCAGCAGGGAGGTTGAGAACCAGGTTTGTTTGTGTCTTGTATGTGAGTAAGGTGTATAGAAAAAAAAACCCCACTTTCATTCATTACAGGTGGATACATTTTAGAGAGTGTGTGCTACCTGTAGCTCCAGGACCCAGGAACAGTGCCAGTAGGACATGTTGCACCATTTAACAAAGAACTCTCTCTCCCTGCGGCCCGCCAGTGGCGGGGGATCAGGAGCATCAGCAGGTAGGTCAGCAGGCCGAGGGACAGGCGTGGGGGGTGGTGGATCACCCCATCGCCATGTTAGGACTTTCTGCACTTTGCCCTTCATCGGTGGACACTGTAAGAAAGTAGAAAAGAAGAGGAAATAATTCAGTATAGGATTCTTTCTAATTAATACAAGCAGGTTGCCAGTGATAAGAAATTCTGTTTTACAAATTTGGTACTTGAGAAATGAGCAAAACCAAAAGACTGCCATGACTGATCTAAAACACTGTAGGCGTGTGCAAGATGGGATCTTGCACCCCCACGCACACCCATGTGAGCAGATACACGTGCAGCCTCAGATGAACCAGTGCACATCACTCGCCTTGCAGCGGGGGCAGATCCATTCTCCATTGGGGATTTCAGGGAGAGGTGGGTTGAGACAGTGGATGTGGTAGGAGGAGGGGCAGGTGTCACAGCAAAGCAGCTCCCCTCCATCCTTACACACCCGGCAGAACTCAATGTGATGGTCGTCTTCTTCCTCCACCCCATCGTCCCTCCTGTCTTCCTCATCCTCCCCTTCGGCCTCTGAGAGATCGTCTCTGGCCTCCCACTGGATCCCCTCCTTCTCCTAGTGGCAGAATTACAGACAGAGAGAGGTGGTGTGTATGTGAGGGGGGAGGGAGGGCAGACAGGCAGGGAAGGTATGCGGAACGGAGTGAAAGGAAAAAAGGGAGGGGTGAGGGGTGGTTTTCAAGAGCGCCAGGAGTACAGCGTGTGCGGGGGGGGGCATTGCGTGCGTGTGCATGTTTGCGTGTGGAGCCATGGTGGAGAAAGGGAGGGAGGGAGGGAATGGGTGGGTGGGGAAGGACGAGGAGAGGAAATGGGAGTTGGGGGGTGGTGAGACGTGTAGTGGGGAATACGAGAGGATAGACGTGAACAAAATGGTTGTGGGGGGGCAGCAGAGGACAAAGAGAACACAGAAATTTGTTAAAATAGCCTTTAACAAAGTCCATTTCCCAATAATCTACCCTCTTATCAGTGCAACTTTCCAGTAAAACACTTCAATAGTATTTTACAGACTGGGGTAATCTTTGTCCTGCTGTTTCGTACCCCAGGAATCGAGCCCAATCGTGTCTAACAAGCAACATAATGGCCTTCTCTCACGGTACTCACACAGTGTGGGCAGCTCCATTTGCCTTCAGGTGCTTTCTCCATATCAGGGTCCAGACAGACCATGTGATAAGCTCTGGGACAGGTGTCACACAAAATGATCTCTCCTCCCTGCTGGCACACCTCACAGTAGTCCTGGTGGTCTGTCTCATAACCGTCGCCATCCTCCGTCTCCACTGAGAGAAGGTGTCCACAAAAAATTAGATTCAGAGACTGAGACGCACAAGGAGCAGGGGTTTTCATTTTGGCCCTGACCTTGATCCCTTTGACAAAACAAACCCTCCTACATTAAGATGTCATCTGTTCTTAAATCTTTGTCCAGCACCAATGCTCAGACAACAGAACAGACTTTTTATCTTTGTAATGTTTCCATGCAAACCTTTCTTTTTTTTCTTCGCACTCTTGGGTTTCTTCTTAGGACGGTTGCTGCGGTTGGAGCCATCTGACACAGAGAAACTCCCATCATCAAAGTCACTGTCAACATCGGGTTCATCTTCATCACTCTGACCAAGAAACGGCGAGAAATAGAACATTTGGGAATGACAAATATATTTGCTTACATTACAGTTTATTATCAATATTCTGATTTAAGGATCACTGCAAGCTCAAATGCAAGGAGAAGCAAAAAAAAAAAAAAAAGGAAAACCAAAAAAATCTTACAGAGGAGCGCTTCCTCTTGCTGCTGAGGCCTCCCAGTTTGATCTTGAGTGGAGCCACCTTCTTAGGTTTGGGTTTTGGTGGAGGCTTGGGAGTGGGCTTGGACTTCTTGCGAGCGTTGGGACCTGACAAGATTTAAGTTTAATAAAGACAACATTTTAAGTATTTATATAAATATAGAAAAAGCTGACATTCATGTAAAGAACACAAAAAAAGAAATCTATTTTGTTCTTTCAAGAAAAACCACTATCTTCATGCATAGCTATCATGTTTATCTACATTTTCCACATTTATCATACTTTACCTTTGCCCTCTTTGGTCTTGGCCTTGCGCAGTGGAGTCACTGGGGCTGCCGGGGCTGCAGCAGGTGTCGGGGCAGTGGCAGGAGCAGGAGCAGGTGAAGCAGCAGTGCTGGTCTCTGCCCCTCCGTCTGTTCCTGCCACCACCATGTTCTCCACAGCTGCAGCCACATTGGCAGCTGCCAGGGCAGCATTGGCACTGGCGCAACCCTACATGGGGACAAAGCACAGTGAGAAACTCAGCTCTCTGCTGTCAAGCTCACAAGAGGACAGCAATTATGAATGACAAGTCTCATTCATTATCAGTCACACTTCCAAGCTTGTTCATAATTGTAATACCTTAAGAGGATTGTTGGTGCTGAATTCTCTCCACTTAGCCATCATTAGAGTCATCATCTTGGACACAGCAATTTTAGGGTTCTTAGCTGCAATTAAAGGCCTAAGGACATAAAATGTATAAGAAATATAGTGATTATTTATATTTTCATATATACATAGTTCTTTAGTGATGTGGTGCAGGCAAACAATAATATCTACCGTTGATATAAAAGGGGGTTTACTCACCTGACAAACTGGCTGAAGGCCTTATAGTTAGTAAGAGAGCTGTAGTCTTCCTGAGTAAAGACGTGGTCAATGTCTTTCATGCCCCAGGCCTCCAGCAGCTGGGTGGAGCTTTTAGGCTGAGGCAGAAAGAGTGGGGTTGAATCAAACAGACGGGGGGGTGGGGGGTAGTTTATCGTATTAGCCGTAATGAAATTAACTATTCACTTTTCAACTGAGTCTGGTTGAATCTTTACCTGGCAGTCATCGTCATCATCCTCATCATCTTCTGGTTCTGGATCTTTGCGTTTGCTCTTCGAGCTGGATGAGCCTCCTTTCTCTGCTGCCCCACCTCCTTTCTTCTTATCTTTGGCAGAGCTGGAACGTTTCTTCTTTTTCCTCCCGGGGGCATAATCGCTTCCTTCACTCTCTGACCGCACACCTCCCTCGTCTGCATCTCTCTCTGCTGCCTCTACTCCAATCAGGTGCTCTGGGGAGCTGACTGGCAACTCCTGCAAGACAAAGAGCCACTTTGCAAATTACACAAAGACACTGACGCTTATATGCTTTTGACATAGGATATAAACTCCATACTAAAGTGCCATCCTTTTTATTTGATTTCTAGTAATAACTATGACACTCCTTTGGAATGGGGGAGGCATAGAAGTTAAATTCACTATTTTTATTGGTGGATTGACAGGAAATTGATTGACAACAACAATTGATAATCAGTCCTTCTCAATCATTATTAAAAGAAAAAAATTCAAAAAAAATACCCTTATTGGGGAGTCCAGTAATCAGAAAAACAAACACAACTGAAAAGCTGAAATCAGGGACGTGTGACTTTTTTGAACAATTATCAAATTAATTCACAATTAATTCTATGTTGTTCCAAAGCTCTAATCATCTCAGCTGTATGTCATATTATTGTAGACTTAACATGCTTGGGTTTTGGATTGCTGATCTGTCAGTATCTCTCTGGTTTTAATACTAACATGCTATATTAACATTAAATATCATCTTACATCATACACCCACAGAAATTATGAACACACTGTTCACTCACTATTTGGCTGCATCACTTTCGGATGCTTTGTGGATGTCCTTTAGATCAGCGTGTCTATACAGACCACTATGACTCACAGGGGTTCCTTGTAAGCGTTTTAGTGCAGGGAGGCAATAAACGCCCCCTGGTTGTGACCCCACGTGGTGAGTTGACAGTTTCCGAATTGTTGAGCAGGTCAAATCTGACAAAATCCAATGTGACTGGGGATTCCTGAGACACAACATGAAAAGTTTGCCTTTAACACCAAACTGACCTCTCTGATTGGTCTCTGCCTTTTGCTGCTCCTGCTCTCGCGGCTGCTCTTCTTAGCTTTCTTCTTCTTCTTCGACTTGGGTACCTCGTCTACGTCAGATACAGCATCCTCCGGTTCGTCCTCACCTGCGGGTGACACGCTTAAATCAGCGAGAGACGATAGTGTGCATGAGAACGGGAGGCACCGCTGCAGGCCGTCGGGGGAGGAAAGAGCAGACCGCGTACTGGCACGACTTTGCAAATGTTGGTGCACGCGCGCACACACATACGTACACGCGCGCGCACAGCGAATGCTACAACAGCACAGGTTGAAACTTGTCTCTTCTCCGTCTTTGAAACTTTGACAGTTCACGCCCGCACTCCGGAAGACACGTGTGAGGATTGGGAAATGAGAAGAGCTAAAAAATAAAAACATGCAACTATAAACACTCGCCTGACAAGTTAGGCTCACTAATCTATTACGGCGAGTGACGGACGGCCCGAGCCGACTACTCCTGGCTAGCTTAAGCTAACGTTAGCTTCGGCGAGCTCAAGTAACACAGGGAGAGATGGACCTTTCTCAGAGGAGAAAGCGAGCTTACCGTGAAGAAGTGACTGCTCGTCCGCGGCTCCAAAGTCTTCCCTGTCATCCTCGCTGCCCGACATTTTACCAGCGTTTTAATTTTATTTCTAGCTGGTCGAATTAATCCCCCCTTAAACCTTGCTCCTCGGTCGGCGAGGGAGGAGGGAAAATGACGTGGGACTGTTGGAGAATGGACCGGGGGTGTCCAGGAAGGGAGGGGGTGGTGGGTGCTGGAAAAAAATAAATAATAATAAATGGCATTGCTTGGTAGCTAATCCTTCCTTCTTTCTTATTCATTAAACAGCATCTCCTTAACCACCTGCGTGCTCAAACAAGTTGGCTAACTAGATTATCTATGCTTTGACATTATCTGTTGGTGATTTGCAGGTATTTTTTCCACACCGGCGTGAATGAAGTTAAGTGTGGCATCCGTCGTTTTTTAAAGTACGAGCGGCAATTTCGCGCTGTCGAGTTAAAACAACACATCAAAGAAAAGTTTAAGCATTGAAACCCTACCTTCACACATTAGAAACTTACTGTAGTGTGTGTAATAGTCCCGGGTCGAGGTGTGCTCTCTCTCTTTCGCTCTCGGTGCAAGAATAAATACAAGTCAGGCTGTTTGTGCGGCAGTTGTTGTCATTTAGTGTTCATTCATTTAGCCCGGCACACAACCACTGATGAGCGAATTTTTTTTAAAAAATGAGCCGTCAATGACCCAAAACACGTTGCACCGTCCCCCTCTTCTCTCTCCCCCAACCTTACAGGCAGAGCTTAGCTAACATCCTCACAAACACACAAAGGGGGCAGACATCCCATAATAATCCCCCCCTCCCACACTCACTCAGGACTCTGCATAGTTACCTCGCAACGGACAGACCATAATACTCAGCCTGCCCCCACCCCCCTCCACCACGCGCGCGCGAGCGCTCACGCACGTGCGCACGTACACTGCCACTGCTAGACATGCATGCACCAGGCTCATTGCATGCACACTCCTTCCCCTTTCCCCCATAGTCCCAGCCCCCTTAGCAACCCCGTTGTCATGGTGACACCCCCCTCCCTGCGCTCCTCGACATACCATAATACTCTAGCAGTAGCAGCATACATCCCATAATATACAACTTCTAAAAAGACAAGAAAGAAAAAATACCAGTCACATGGTCTCCAAGGGAGCTGAAGTCCACTGGTGACAGACCATAATAGTCACAGAGCATCCACCTGGGAGAGACCATGACTGTGCCAAGAAGTCAGACTTTTGTTCCCACACAGTTTACGTACAGGTGGACTACATACCTACATGTGCTGTGTCCCGGTCAAACAGGCCTGCTGGGTTCGGTGTTCTAACAGAGCTGGGTGTGTGTCAGATAGTTTGATGATGCCCACAGTCCTGCTGAGGCCTCCTGTCACACTGCTGTGTACAAACAGACTGCAACACATCTGTCTCATTGACCAGTAAGATTAAGATGTGACTGTCTTTGCTTGGTCTGGACCAACAGGTGTGCAAAGACACAAGAGTGTTGTTAGGTGTGCATCATACCAGTATATTGGTGTGATGTTGTGGGATGCAGGTCAAAGGTGAGCGCATTGATTCATAAAAACACACTAACTGTTGCCCTCACTTTAACTTTGTAATGCAGTAAATAAATACTATGAAACAGTAAATACATTTGTGAGCGTATGCTTTGTCGGAGGTATGAGAACTGACAAAAGGCAAAGTTCAAAGACACCACATCAACTACAGAAGGCAATTATTCTGTATAAAGGAAAAAAAACATGTCAGTTGAATTAACCAAAACATCCATCACATGCCTGTTCCAGCTACACATTTAAATGCTTAGTCCTGGTGGTGCTGCTGCTTATTTTCTAAAATCTTAAAAAAAAATAAAAGTGGTGCTTAATGGTCAGTTTGGCTTAGTAGTGTCTGATCTGTTTGTGCTACAGTTTCAAAGTAAAAGCACTTGAATGTGCAACAAGTTGAAATAGAAGCTCAGATGCAGCACTTGAAAGCCACACGTGAGTCTGATCTTTCTGAATATAGACTTATTGACACACAGTGAGAGACACACTCATTTCTTCCCCTCTCTGAATTGCACTTTTTTCACACTGAATCAGATTTAGGTACGTGCAATGATGACACTTGAATCCTGCTCAGCATCCATGAAGTAGGCTGAGGCCTTCTGTCACAGTGGTGTTGTTACAGCCACACTGCAACACGTGTTTTTATTGGACCAGAAGATTTGGATCTGGCAGCCTACATCTTTTTGAGACCTTTGAGTGTAACAAATGCCAACAGGTGCGCAAAGACACAGGAGTAATGGCAGGTGTGCATCATACCAGTATATTGGACTGAAAACTGTTTGCATTTTGCAATTCAGTAAATTAGATTTAAGCTCCACAATAGATATGTCAAAAGAGTAAATACAAGTTTTTGTTAGAATGCACTTGAATTACTGAAATGTGGCATTCAAGGTCAAATGATGGCACAGAACCCATGTCAGTTACTGATGGGAAAAGTTGCACATACTGTACAAAACAAAAAGAAACAAAGAAAAAAGTGTCACATTAATGAATTAATGTTTCCTTATACAGTAAATGCGACAGGGATTTTTTTTTTTTTTTACTTTGGTACTAGAACTGCAGACATGCTATATAAAAGAGCCACGGCAGCTGCAGGTAGCAATTACTGTATGCTGTACAAAAGGAAAACTCAACTAAAACATCCATTACAGGTTGCAACATCTCTACATTTGGTGCCACAGCTACTTGCATCCTAATGCTACTTGATTAATATTTGTGTGATTAATGATTAAGTGAAAGCACTTGACATCAAGTCCCATTTGAAATCCCAAACAAGAGCTTAGAAGGGGCATTTGAAGGACACACGTGCATCTAATCAAGCTGCTTGTTACTAATACACTGTGAGAGGCATCAACTCATTCACGCTGCTTCGAACTGCACCTCTAATTCTCTCTGAATTTTGACATATACAGTGATTTGACAGTGTGAGTACCATGTTCGTTTGTCACACACATGGAGTCATGCTTACATGTGTACATTTTGGCTGTTATTTTACAAAATGCTCAAAAACATTGAAAGAAATTAGCATTTCCCCTTAAGTAGCTTTTTGGGTAGTTAAATGAGCTCATCTCGCACTGTCTGTCAGCACCATATACAGTACATATCATCTTATATCAGCTGTTTATGATGTTGTTTACACTGGGTGAAATATGAAAACCCAACATGTTTAATGATGACACCAGTTTTTTCAGTTAGATGTATTGTGATTTATAAACATTTAGTCAAACTTTGGCCCGACCATTTAAATACTGAAAGAATATTCTACTTGGCTTTAATTACAGTTCTGCTGGTTTGAACGTTGTTTGGCTGCACATGAGGAGTTTTGCAATGGCTTGCTGACCCACTGGCAGGCTGCATCTTGTTAAGCCGTAATCAAGACAAGTTACCATTGAGACTGACAACCATGGATTAACATACTGTAATTACACACTGCATTTTAATTAGGTTTACTACTGTCTAAATTGGGGATTTAGTTTTTATAGATTCACATGTGCTTTCATAGTTTACAGTAATGACGATAATATTAATTTCCTAAACCCTGAACAAGCATGCGGTCAGTATTTCCTTGGGCAATACCTTTTGACTTGTAGGACTGTGCATTGCTCCCTGAAGGCCAGAAACATATATATGGACCATGGACACTGAAAACAATATTTCATGCATAGGATGCATTAATACTGGTCTTTTCTAGCTCATTTCTCTTATCATCAGATTGTATTTTCTGCAGGTTGGGTTCAGTAGATATGGTAAGACAATAGGGCAGGAGCAGTCCAGAGGCCTTCCACTGCTTCCACTCCTACTATGGTCACTCTGCAATATTCCCCACTGTGCAGTACATGCAGATCGCATAGCAACAAAGGCCTATGTCTGGCCGTTGTCTGTTACTATCGCTTGAATGCCCCTTACACATGCATGTATGCGCGTGCACAGGCACTCACGTGCCACGCCGTCACCAACACCTCCTCCTACTCCCTCTATCCTATATGCACAGCTATCTTTCCACCTCACATGCACTGCACTGCACTGCCCCCCCCCCACCCCCCCACCCCCAATCGCCACCACCATTACTACCACCACCATCATTCCATAATATTCATGGGTCGTCCATTCCCCCTGCCCCCTCCCCCATGTGCACACAGCATACCGCCCACTACTGCCACCCCCACTTCCCTGCCTGACAACACCACCGCCCGCCATCCCATAATATTCACGCACACGCTCCACACACATTCATACACAGCAGTGCATTCAGTCCTTTGTTGGCAGAGACGCCTGAGCAATGTGAGCGTGCTCATGCACAGCAGTCATGTTTCTGCCTGCAGTGATTATTCCATCCACACTCAGACTGCTGAGGCAGGTAGCCCTCAAGTGCAGAGAAGTAGCAAAGCGAATGGAGGAGAGAGCAAAAGGTGGCGGGTCAAATTTCTATCTCATAATGACCTTGGATGGAAGTATGTTCATGAGGTCCAGAATCACCCTGAGGCAACCATCTCTGAATGAGGCCTATCATCCATCCCATGGTAACACATCACTGGACAAAGATCAGTTTAGAGTTGCCCCACCTCACAGCAGGGTCTCTCAAAGTCTGCCACTGCTTCCCACTATAACAGAGGGAATGCAAGTCATCTCAATGTATATGTCATGCTGAAGCTTTAACAAGCATCTCTTTAGGCTCTGCAACCTGGCTACAGTCAATCAGTACTGGACAATTTCAGCATGATAAACTCTCCACAAAATGGGGGAAAGATAAAGATAAAAAAAAGAGGGCAAGTTATTTACGAGAGAGGGGTGAGGGGATGAGCATAACAGAGGCGCCGGACATGACAGCGGCCAGCTCATCACCATGGTGTTGCTGTGGGAGACAGCGGAAGACGTCACTTGGAGAAACAGGGGACACAAAGGAGGAATACGACATGAGGAGGACAAAAAAGGAGGGAAGGGGGCCTACAAGAAACCTGTCTTGGCAGATATAGACAGTAGAAAATGTGTTTGTGTGTGCATGTGTGAAAGAGAGCGGGGGGAGCAAGGGTGGATGGGATGACCATTTACTCAGGAGCAGTGTCAGAGGGTTCAGGTAAATGGGCCACCAACCCTGGACTGAGACTGCGACAGAGTTGGCAAATGTTTGGTTCCAGTGCAGCGCTGATTCATCTGATTCAACAAATGAGCCCTTAAGAGCAGTAAATAAGTTTCATCAGGTGTGATGAGGCCAGTGTACAGCCTTCTTGATTTAACTGGTCTCTGGTATTAAAAAGAATTGTTTTTGAGGTTTAAATACTAAGAAAATAAAACAAGAGATACATCAACATAAAATGAAGAAAGCCAAAGTGCAGCAACTAGAACTTGGTCAAAACTGAGTCTCAATTGAATCCAACATACAAAAATGATTATGTCATAAACATGAGCTATGCTAATTACATAAGCAATATTTTTTTCCCTACAATGACTGACCTCAGCCCTGAAGCTTTCATTTACCACACTTTAAATACATGACTCACATACAAAATACTTTTAAAGCTTCAATATTGTAGTAGATGGGTTTGTTATACACCATAACTAAGGCAGTAGTTAAATCAACTCAAAGTAGAGAAGAAGAAACACCACATTAACTAGCTGGCCAAAAGCTAACTAGCCTAGTTTTGTGAAGTTGTAAAACTGTCATCTGGGTTAAGCCTCTGATTATTGTGGTAGAAATAATGTGATTAGTTTGGATGACCTACATGTATTTGAAACACATAAGAAAATGTTTTGAATCATACACTTATTTACTATATTAGTTCCTTCATTTAAATGACTGACAAAGCTGGAAAAACACATTTTTAGAAACAGTGTTTTATGACCTTTTCTCTTTGAATTGGATCTTTTGGAGGCATATAAAATAAGATTTTACAATTGATGACCTGGTAGCCCTAAAATGTAGCATATTCCACAATAGAGAAGCATCCATAAAATTAGGCTTAAAATTAGAATAAATTGAGGAGTTATTCCTCAAAAAGATTTGGCTGTGTCATATCTGTGGAAAAAATTAGAAATAATGCTCTTTTACAGCTCCTTCAGCTAAAAAAATCAGAAGAGGAGCTGCAACTCATTTTTTATCCTCAAATAAAATTAGCATATAAAGTCGGCTGTAATGCATGTGAAGTTCCAGCAAGGTCCTCTAAGTTACATCCTGTTCTTAGAAGAGTGAGAGATTCTCTGTAGTGTTACATCACTGGCCAAACGGAGAGAGACAAAAGGGGGAAAACTAGCAAATAAACTGTAAAATAGTGCACTTAAGATGAATAACTATAGTGACATAGTGCAAATTATGAGCAGTGAGTCAAGATTAATAATGCAATATAGTTTATATTTTATGCTGTTTGTTCCTCAGTGCCAGCATGAATCAATAAAACATTGGAGTGTTTTAAATTCTGTTTTCCACTATTAAATCCTTAAACATAATATCATTACATTTTTTTCTCATGTGTCACAAACTCACTTTGTTATTCTTTACTGCTTCTTCCTTACCCCAGTGTCACACTCTCGCCTTATGCCCTCCTTTCCCTCCTATCTCGTGATTTATTTGCCTCAGTTCCAATATTTGTCGGCACTGTGTTTTCTTCCCCTTGTCTAAATGTCACCCCTTCTTCTAAGACAATATAGGGAGTGGGAGAGAGGGAGAACGAGAGGGCAAATGCAGGGAGATAGTGGAAGGGGAGGGGGGTAACTCGTAAAATGAGCAACAAAGTTTGGGAAAATTAAACATTAGGTAAGACACTTTTTCACATGCATATACATACATGCAGAAACAGAAATGCTGCATCATGGTTTGGATCAATATTCCCACTGAGTGTTTCTGTAGAGGGAAGGAAAGTCGTCAGTTTGTGTTGTTATTAAGTGCCTGTCAGCAGAAAATATAGACATTAACATACTTGGATGGAAAACCCCTTTTACACATGTTTATGTAAGTAGCAATCATTTATACAGACATTACATCCGGGCTTTTAAGTCAAACAAACACAATACAAAGCATACTTATACTCTTAATACTTACATAGTACAACTACTATCCTTCCCAAAGCCTCCTCCTCCCCTCCCTCGGCATCACTCCACACCCTGGATCATGTCCTCTCTCTCCCACCCTCATTCTCTTCCTCCTTTATAACCCATCACTCCCATCTCACTGCTCTCACTCATTCTTGCTGTTTCAACCTGGAATGTACATGTTTGTTTTCTTGGGAGAGAAACTTGCTGAAACAAAGCCATTCTGCTTTTTTTAGTAAATCTGCATTTTACTAGAAATTCTGGATTTAAAATTTTGCTGGGGTGTACATCCGACTAATATGTACAATTAAATTGGCACATGTGGACTTATTTTTGTATCTAAAGGATGAGTTTTGCTTGCAGTTTGTAAAACATTCCTGTGAACTCCTGCTGTCAGCGACAGCACAAGTGAAGAAACTGATGTACAACTTTACTGACTGAAACTGGGATTGAATTTCACTTGGATCAACTCAGTATTGGAAAGGATAAGTGGATATCACAGGACGATGAACTGGTAAGAATCTGTGTCACTCTGGCAAAACATGCACTGTGTGTACAGTATTATTGAAAACATCGATTATTGCTTATTCAAAAGTTGTTTAAAATAAAAAATGAAAGAGTGTTTTTGTCTCTGACCCATTAACTTTGTAATTTCAACAGATATGCGGGGATCATCCCCAGACTCTGGGCCAGAAACATAAACCAACACCCCAACAGACAGACAGAAAGATCAGTTCAACTGTGGAGACAGTGTGCTGTCCAAAGACCCAGCCTGACGCACGGAGACGGACAGACAGACGGACAGTCTGATGCCAACTGTCTCCACTGTCAATCTCACGGCACCACTCCTCCTCCTGTTGCTATGGGCAACCCACCCCACCATGGCAACCAACTGGCTGTAAGTCTAGCGTGCAAGGGAGGAAGAGAAAGAGGGAGTTTTGTTTGTCATGCTATAACTTTTAAAAGATGGTGACATGTCTCTAAATCTCTTTCAGTCGCTCCCCTCTCTTTCTTTGTCTCACTCCTGGTGACCTTTTCTCTTTTCTTTCTCTCTGCCTCTCTCTGTCTTCTGTGCCTGGTCTTCCCCTTGTTTCCATCCTCTCTAAAACTGTCCCCGGTCGTTACCTCTTCATCCTGTTTTGTGCTCTCTTTTCTCTTCTTCATGTGCTCTTCCTCTTTCACTCTCTCCCCTTTTTCTTCATTATGCTTCCTCTCTTTTTGTCCCGTCACCCATTCGAACCTCCTCTGAGTCACTATACCACCTCCCCACCTTTTGTATCTCAGCTCCCTGGCGAGGCTGCCTCGCTCCAGGCCTGTGTCCGGTGCTGCCCCATGTGCGCGGCTGAGGGGACTGACCCCAGGGCAGGTGGGGGTGTGCAGGGCACGAGGGGAGGTCATGGAGTCCGTACGCAAGGCAGCCGAGATGGTCATAGAAGAGGTATGGTTAGAGACCTGTCATGCAGATATCACCACAAACTAATTTCACAATGATATCATTATCATCATTACCCTTGTAACTGTTGACCTCAGTGCCAGCACCAGTTCAGGAATCGCCGCTGGAACTGTTCCACCACCCCACGTGGAATCAATGTATTTGGCAGAGTCATGAACCAAGGTATCCTCAGATTAATAAAATGTGCCTGGGAAAATTTCCTGCTGAAGAATCCATACACAAGGCAGCTCTCATGAAAAAAAGGATTCCACGTCTCTCATTTTGAATTCAGGCACTCGTGAGGCTGCCTTTGTGCACGCTCTGTCCTCTGCAGCCGTGGCAGTGGCTGTGACCCGAGCCTGCACCCGCGGGGAGCTGGAGAGGTGTGGCTGTGACAGGAAGGTCAGGGGGGTCAGCCCTGAGGGTAAGCTTGGATTCCACTGAATGAAAATGTAACTGATAAATCCACACTGAGTCACACATACACACCAAAACAACCCTGCTGCTGCAGTGTTGTCTGTGGTTTAAAACAGTCAAGTATGAGGCACTAATCTCCACAACCTTGACTGTCATCACACTTGTGACATCACTGATCAGATTGTGGGCATTAGTACGATATGTATGATAGACTGACAGACTGCAGTGTAGCAGCTACCTCAGTGTGTGAGCCAGTGTTGGAGTTGTGGTGTAAATCAATTGCTTTTCTGTTCTACACTGAAATGTGCAATTGTTTTGAGGAGCCAGTGATTCACTGTGTCTCCAACCACAGGCTTCCAGTGGTCAGGGTGCAGTGACAACCTGTCCTATGGTGTGGCTTTCTCCCAAACGTTTGTGGATGAACCTGAACGAGCCAAGGGGCTGTCAGCAGGGCGCCCACTCATGAACCTCCATAACAATGAGGCTGGTCGAAAGGTTGGATTTAGTAGACAACATCTCACTTAATTTCCAACTTTGTCTTCTGACCCCCTTTCATTTTCACTTTCCTGTCACCCTCAGGCCATCCTTCACAACATGCAGGTGGAATGTAAGTGTCACGGCGTTTCTGGTTCCTGTGAGTTGAGAACCTGCTGGAAGGTTATGCCTCCGTTCAGGCGAGTTGGCGTGGTGCTCAAGGAACGCTTTGACGGTGCCACAGAGGTATTCGAATATGCCACAACCTCATATGAAAAGCTTTTAAGTTTCCAGTCTTTCTAGCTTTTACAACATCCTCCTCTTTCTTCTTTTTAGGTTCGCCTGACTCGTATAGGATCCAGGACAGCCCTGCTCCCCCGTGACCCCCAGGTCAAACCCCCTGCTGCCAGAGACCTTTTGTATCTTGCGCCCTCTCCTGATTTCTGCAATCTCGATCCTGACAACGGTATCCCCGGGACTGCTGGTAGAAGATGTAACGGTAAGGTCAACACGAAAGCTATCTCAAAGGAAAACAATCCAAGATAATCTCACATATCAATTAAAACGATTGCAGAAAATGATGTTGCTCTCTTCTAAAAACACACCCAGGAACCTCTCGTCTGGCCCCAGATGGCTGTGAGCTGGTGTGCTGTGGGCCAGGGTACAGAGCGGGCCGGGCTGAGGTGGTACAGCGCTGCTCCTGCAAGTTTTCCTGGTGCTGCTCAGTCCGCTGCCAGCAGTGCAAGAACACTGTAACCATTCACACCTGCAGAGTCTAAGAGGGCCCAGACAAAGACCAAACCGCCTGAGCAGAGAGACACAAAACAAACCACCAGACAGACACTCGTGAAGACAAGACTGGATGAGGACATTTCTTACAGTAATTAATTCACACCTTTAGACACAAAGAAACTCATGAACCCACTCAACAGTTAATCTCACTTTGAACTGACAAAGCTTTTAAAGCTGAACTTAACCAGAACTAACAAGGAAACATTGCAGCACTATTTTTATTTTATAAAAACTCTTTGCGTTGTTGTCATAGACTAGCATGAATATTGACTGTATTTATGTCTACTCCTTTATTCAGATTTATTTATTTATATATCCTTAAGTCCTTGCTTCACTTCATCCTCCAATCTTCAATCTTAAATAGCAAGAATAACTTCTACTTACAACAGTGTCTGTCTTGTGTTTTGTTCCTCACCTTTGTGAAAAAGTCTTCTCTATGTTTCTGCACAGGCAGTGCTTATATGTCTATTCAAAAGAATCTAATAAATACTGTAGTTTCATCCACAATACGTTTCCCGATTGGATTATTGCATAAAATAGTGTCACATGTGAAAATCTTGACTATGGGACAAAGGTTAGCTGCAAAGACTAAAGTATCCTGTGCAGTTTCTGACCACAGGAGGCACCACGGAGCAATGTTTTGATGAGTGGGTCCCTGTTTTAAGGCGGTCATGTTTGCATGTTTGTCTGTTGCTCATCCACTTGTGTGACATGATACACATCTCTATACAGAGCAAGTGTGTATGTAATCCGTAAAGCACAGATTAGTTTACAATGCACTGGCAAAAGAGCTACGTAAACAATTAAAGTTTCAAAATACTTAAAGACAACACGCTTGTTAGTCCTTGAGGATACACACACAATGTGTCTTAGAGAGAAACACTAAATGTAAAATTCCAAACAAACCTTTACTGTGGTCAGCTACAATTATCTCTCTTATGATTTGTCGTACATGCAACACTCTCCCCATACATATAAAACAATGGCTACTTTCCATGTCATTAAACCATTTTATTAAAAATATCCTGTGATTACAAACACCCAAATTTTTTCTAGCAAAGGTTATCCTCTCAATCTCTATCAAGATTAAGATCTATTCAAAAATATTACAACTTAATTTGTTATATTATCAATTGCTCAAAGTTGGTGATCTAGCAATAAAAAAATCTTGATAAAATAAAAACTCAAGTCTCAGAATGAATAACTCCTAAAAAAAAATATCCCAAAACAGTCACAGAATTAATACAATATACACAAATGAAGAACAAAATAGAAATTTATAAGTCAACTGAGGAAGGGAAAATGCACTTGGCCTCCCCATAAGTCTCTGGGAATTGAAAGTAAATAATCATGACAGAGAAATACTTTTGTTTGGAGTGACAATAAATCTTGTGCTTTCATTATTCAATCCAAAATGGTCAGAAAAGAAAGCAAATAGAGTACCACTTAACATTAGGTTGCCCCTCTAAATGTTTAAACCAAAGTTCACTAAAAAACCTCAATGTTAAAAGTGTTTCCCATTTACATTTCCCTACACTGGCTTTAAAAGCACCAACAGGCCACAGTAAGTGAAGCACAGAGGAGGCCAAAGGCAACTAGATTATAATCTTTGTTTCAGGAAAAAAAGAAAAAGAAAAAAAGGAGCGACAGTGACAGGCAGGGGGGGCCCGCCCCACCTGAGTATTTGTAGAGAAAAACACTGCAGTTTTAAAAGCTTTCAGAAAATGAGATAGGTGACACTTACTGCATTTACTGCACGCTGAAGTCATTCTCCCCCAACCTCTTTCAAAGTTTATTTTGAAGGCACAATCAGTGTACACGTGTATTAGAATATGTCTGGCATTGTACCTGCCTTCCCCTTTTGTTTTGTCCTTGTTTTTTTTCATAATGACCACTGATCTTTGCAATGTTTTGATTCACCCCCACCTATTTCTTAGACTGTCACATCTTTCACTGTCGTTGTTCATTTATAGCAGAACACACTTTCTCTTGGTTTTGGTCTCAGGAGGCTCCAAGGCTGCCAGGATGGCCTCATCAAACACATTCTTAAGGCCTCGCTGGTTGAAAAGAACAGAAAACAAAACAGAGAGCAATAATTAGAATAAGGTCTGTTTTTATTGCCTGATATGAAGAGGTAATTTGTTTGTTGAATTTGGGTTATGTGAGGTACTTATCCATAGTCAGTGTATTATCTGCAGTATATGGAGGACTCTCAGTGGAGAAAGCTAAGCAATGAACTGGACGGGTTCAGCAGAAAAAACGTATAGTAACCACTTCAAAAAAGATTCTGTGTTTGTCAGAGTTTATAGGGATTTATCAAAGCTAAACAATAACACAAAAAATAATCTAATCTAAAATAATAATCTAATCAGCTAATTGAGATACTGGCAGAGCTGTATTTCCTGTGTTCTGCGAGGTAAAACAACTAAGAATGCAACGTCTTCAGTTTTCAGGCAACGTAAAGCAATTTAAATATTTAAAATAAATAAATACACTCAAACCCACACTGATTTTTGAAAGTGGGCTTTTTCTGCTGCTCCTGTTCACGACATTAATAATGTTAATACACTGACTATACATAAATAACTCATACATAAAAACCGTAACTATGCCCTCAACAAATATCATGTTGCTCTCAGTTTAACAGTGTGATGGGAATTTATCAATGGCTCATACCTGCGTAAGAGCAGAGCACTCCACGTATTTGACAGCCTTGAGCTCACGAGCCAGCTTCTCACCACTCTCAGGATATAGGGGGCGCTGTTTGTTCTTTGCCAGCTTCTCGATCGTGTTGCTGTCTTCCCGCAGGTCTACTTGTGTGCCCACTAACAGGAAGGGAGTACGTGGGCAGTGGTGTGAAATCTCTGGAACCCACTAAGGAAAAGAAAACATAAAGATTAAATTTGCATTTTAATTATCTAGTATTGGGAATTTCAAAAATTATTTGGTTACCAAACAAAATGTGTTTGTTACTCTGAATAGTGTCTGAAAGCTGTCAGTGAATGTCTGTGAATGTCACATGTTATTTTGATCAGATAAATCCTGATTTATAGCAACATGTCGCCCTAGTAATGTATGTAGAGCTCAAATGGAAATGAATCATTTCAGTATTTTTATGACAAAAAATGCCAAACTTCCCCAGATGCAATTTTTTAAATGTAAGGATGGTCACTTTTTTGTGTCATGTGACAATAAACTGTTAATCCCTAGATTTTGATTTGATTTGGTTTAATCTGACTTGCCCTCGAACAAAATAAATGACATAAATGTAACTATGGAGCTTTCATTGCACATTGTTCACTGTTTTTTTACATTCTATATACCGGATGATTATTTAAGAAAATAACCTGCTTATTCATCAACAATGAAAAATATCCTATCCCTACATGTCTCCAAAACTAATTTGCAAACCAGCTTAAGTCATACTCATTGGAGAAAAAAGATTTAAAAACTGACCTTCTCTTTAACGTTTTCAAATGATGAGGGGGATACAACAGAGAAACATACAAGGAACACATCTGTCTGTGGGTAGCTGAGAGGACGCAGCCTGTCGTAATCCTCCTGACCTGAAAACAACAATCACAAGAGAAACAGGGAAGTGTTTGTGTTTGTTTCACCATGACATAAATAAGAGAGAGACTTTCAAAGTCATGCATGTTACCTGCTGTGTCAAATAGGCCAAGGGTATAGGGCTCTCCCCCAATCATCACTGTCACGGCATAATTGTCAAAAACCTTTGAAAAATGAAAAGGCAAATAATTTTACAAAAACAGACAAAAAAGCATGTCTGACCGTGCTGTATTTCAGCCATGAAGACACAAGAAAGGAGAGCACGGTTCTAAGTCAATGTCTGACAGTGCTTTTTAACATGACTCAGTCTATGTTAAATATTCTTACCGTAGGCACATATTCTGAGGGGAACTTGTTGGTTGTGTAGGAAATCAGTAAGCAGGTCTTTCCTACAGCACCATCCCCTACAACAACACATTTTATAGTCTGCATCTACAGGGATAAAGAGAAAATAGGAAACATCAAGAGAGGGTTGCAGTTACAGTATAATCACACGTTTAGCCAGACACTGTAGGAGGAAGTACAGAAATACATTATGTCTACAAGGATAATATGCAGTATGTCCTTGTATGTGTGCAACCCGTAAAAAAAACCATGAAGAATTGTCACACACTTTCATCAGTAGCCAGTGTTACTGGTACTTGTACTTCACTTGAGCTTTGTTACTTTATAATTCTTCATCTGTACAGGAGGGAAATGTTTTTCTCATTTTGCTCCACCACATTTAGGGAGCAGAGCTTTTGCTGTGAGGGCCCAAAGGCTCAGGGACTATCAGCCCAGGGAAATCAGGTTAGCTGAATTAGTGATTACCTTTAAATCCCTTTAGTTTTAATTTATTTTAAACTGTCTTTTACGTAACTTATATTCTATTATATTCTACTTTTATTTATTGTCTGTATTATTTTAATTATAGTGTTTTAATGACTTTTCTCATTTAATTTGCTGCCTGTGTGGAGCACTTGTGGATTGATTTTGAAAAGTGCTAAATTAAAGATTGTTATTATATATTGTAATGAGAAGATTAATGAATGTTTCACCACATGCAGGTGCGCAAATATTATTATTGAATATTGTTACTGGTATTATTAAATAGTAGAGGTATTTATTAAAACAATCTGACTGATAATGTTATAGGTATTTTTAATGATGAGACAAAGCTTAAATGTTGACAAGTGGGGTAGATACAATTTCAAACAAAGTACAATTTCTCAGTTCGCCTTGTTGAAGTACTGTTGCTTGAATGTTATATTTCTGTTTTGTGATATTTTGGATGCTAAGTAGCTCTGGCAGAAATAATTTTCATATTAGTCGTACTATGCTTGTTATTACATGTGCATATCAGATTATTGAAGCCAGTGAATCACTTTCGCATTGGCTACATACCAGAGGTGCTATAGAAAAACAACATAACTGACGGCCTATTAGCCCCGTGCAATTTAGAAGCGGATACTGCTGATCACTTCCGCTAAATAAGCAGACCATCGAGAAAACGAAGGGCTGAAAAGCGCCGAAACACTAATGAAACACTTAATATGTAGAAGGCAAAACAGCACCTGATTGTAGTTTTATTTATTCAGTTATTGGATTAGCTCTGATTAATGAAGACAATCTGTCAACTGTCACACTGTAAGCTCAGTTCGCTACCGCAGTTAGCTTAATCAGCTACTAAACAAGAAACAATTCAATGTAAAGCGACAAATACAAGAAAATAAACGCACAGCCACCGGTGAAAACTGTAAAACGTGTCAACTTCATTAACCAGATTTATGTTCAACTTAGCAAACATTAAGTTAAGGCTGGTGGTTAGGAAACTTAACAAACCGCGAATTCGTGAAAAAAGTAAAGATAACCTCTTCTCGATAAAAACTTGTTATTGTTATGGGGACTCTAGTACATGTGTCCCCGAATGTAATAAACCTTAAAAAGGTATTTCAGATTGTTTCTCTAACTCTACTCACCGTTTTTCTTCAGACAGGTTAGGCGTTGGTTACATCCGGGTTTGAGGGTCGAATTACTTTCAGCGCATGCGCAAATCAGACGACCGGCAGTCGCAACTTTAGAATAGAAACAACGTCGCCTGCTGGACAAAACCACACACATCTATCTATCTATCTATCTATCTATCTGTGCTTACCTTGTTATTGTTTTGCTATGAAGATGTACTTGGAAACCAGCAAATTCTTCATGCGTTGGACCCCCCCCGGCCAGTTGACCACTCGTTCATGCACCCTTTTAATGGAATAAGTCTAAACATTTTACAGTCGGAAAATAACATTACGATGGCTTTGTGGGTCACTTGAACAGAACCGAACCATCATTGTGGTTTAAAACATTTTCCAGTCTAAAACATGGCATTATGTGAAAAGACAGGTTTGAAGTTCCCTAAGGAAGTGCTTTATTTTGAAAAATAGAGAGACCGGAAGTTACTTTCATTAGCTCTGATGCTACCTTGATAGCCGAGTTGCTTCTCTTTGTCAGAGGACCGACTTCCGTTTTCATGTTTGGTCCAGGTTTCTGGAATTTACTATCTAGTGTGACTGAGCTAGCTGTCACTTTGTTAAACAGAAGCAGTTGTGTAGTATTTTCGCGACGGAGCTCGTGAAAAGTCCTCCGTTTCTGCTTGACTAGAATTTGAGTCCGTCATCTTATTTCATCCTTGAAAAATACGGCTGTTTACCTAGTTAGCTAGCTGGCTAGCATCAGCCAGCTGAGTTAAATCACCTAGCATGTTTCGGTTCTTGAATGACGTTGATGACGACCCTTACATGATGTAAGTATTGACATTAATAACCTTTCATAAGGCAGCGTCATCGCTTTGTGTTTTACAAGATGTCTAAAATGTCCATATTTTTACGTTAAGTTGTGTTTTTTTCTCTGCGCTTTAGGCAGGTACCTAACGTTACTTCAGCCAGCTGTGGGGGCCTACAGTGGTCCACCATATTGAATAGACAATAACAAAAAAAAAAAAACCTGTCAGAGCTAATCAGCACTCGAATAACCTATCTGTTGCTTAAACATGCACTCAGATAACTTGAACTTTAGCTAATGGATAGCAGGTGACGGTTGATTTTTTTTTTTTTTTTAGTCTAGCCTGAATATCTTTACATAACATATGAAGAGTAACCTTACATAGGACAAGTGAACGAAATTGTTAATCACTGATTACCCTATTGCTTGCTAATCAGATTACATTTCTGGCGTTCACATGAAACTGATGAAAGATCGCGTAAATCTAGAAATCCTTCATTACAAACTTGCTGCATCAACATATAAAAGCGTTATTATTAATTTTAGGTACTGAAATTCATCTGAATTTTTCTCTCTTTGAGGGTCCTGGGGCCATATTCACCACCATTAGAAACATCTGTCCTTAATGTCAAAATAAGTCAGTCAGGATCAGAAACTGTCTACTATAAAATCTACGGTTGAAGCTGATGATTATCTTTATTATTGATTACCAAAGCAATTATTTCTATGATTAACTAACTGATCTGTGGTTGTACGGAAGATATTTTCGTCACAGCCCAAGTCTGATATCAAAAATTCTACACCCAAAAATCCTCAGTTTACTGTCATGAATGATGATGGCAAAAAGCATTAAATCCTTTCATTTAAGACAGTAGAAAGAACATATTATTTGTTGTTTTTGTTTTAAATATTTGGTTCTCAAAATCTAATATTCTGATGATTAATTAATTGAAATAATTGGGATTCCTTCTAGGGATCCATTTGCAGCTCACAGGCAGCAGATGAGGGTTATGTTTGGACCATTTGGCATGGACCCCTTTGCTCTCGCCCCTCAGACGCAACCACACCGTGCACCACGTAGACAGGTACCTGTCTGTGTAATTTGTCAACTATATTCAAATGTTTTGTTTGTTTCATGTGTTTGGCATTCACGTTACCAGTATATTATATTGTATATTGAGTGCAACATTTTTAAACGTTTTGAGTTTACCATGGTGATTTTCTTCCAGGCTGGTCCACTGACCCCATTTGGCATGATGGGAATGGTGAGTTGCTGCTTCAATGATCTTCAGAAATAGACCAAAGAAGTGTCTTTAAATACTGTCAAGTGACTTTACTGTAGCTTCAGGTGAAAAGAGTAATGTGTGAAACATACTTAACACGTATTATGGTTTATGACTAAATGAACCAGGATTAGTATTTGAAGTAGGCTTAGGTATGGTCTAGATAAGGTTTCAAATTAGGCTTTATTCATTAAACCAATAATAATAAAGTGGCCTCATAAAATGTGCATACGTATTACATTTTATGTGTTTTTTGCTCTGAAAGTAAGGTTGTGGTGCTCAGAGGATGAACAGAGTGGCATTGAACTGACAACGAAGGCCGTTATCTTGCACCCTGTTTATTCTTGATGTTTCATCAACTGAGAATTTAAAGGATGTCCGTTAATTTGTTTCTACAGGGTGGAGGGTTCATGGATATGTTTGGCATGATGGGAGAAATTATGGGAAACATGGTGAGTATTTCTCTCAACCCATTTCATATAAACAGAGAGTAATTACATCCTGATTGAAAGTTAAGTCTGAACAGTGCTACATCTCACCTTCAATTTACTTTTTGTTATTTCCTCCTTTTTTAGGAAAGAATGTCCGGTTCCCCAAACTGTCAGACGTTTTCTTCTTCTACAGTGATCTCCTTCTCCTCTTCAGACTCAGGGGCTCCTGAAGTTTATCAGCAGACCAGTGAAACAAGAACAGGCCCTGGAGGGGTGAGAATAACTATCAGTTGTTGAAATAATTGCAAAACACGATTACTTCCTCAAATCTTCGTGATTAAGCCTGACTGGACATATGGCCTTCATGCCTTGTTACTCCAGGCATGATTATGGCCTTTTGGCCTCATTAGCCATGAAATCCCCAGTAATGAAGTGTATATAGTGTGTAGTGACAATAAATAGATTATGTACAGTATAAATATCATAGTTGTCATACAAACATTTCAGTCTGAGTTCATTCAGAGTGCAGCGCATCTTGCTTGTTTTAGTAAACTGAACTGCTGTCTGTTCTCACCTCAGATCCGTGAGACGCGGCACTCCATAAGGGACAGTGAGAGTGGCCTCGAGCGTCTTGCCATCGGCCACCACATTGGGGATCGTGCACACATAATGGAGCGTTCACGAAATCGACGCACTGGAGACCGCGAGGAACGACAAGACTTCATTAACCTTGATGAGAGTGAGTCACTGGGCCAGAAGGATACAAACTGAAAGCAATAAACAAAACAAATACTATATAAAAATCTCATTGTGTTATTAAAAAGTTTAATTACATCAGGGACGAATGAGTTCTAAGTCTGTTGGTCCTGTGATTACAAAGTTATATCGTGAGAAAGACAAAGTCAGTTTAGACACCGTAGAGGGACTCGTTTCGGATCAGCCAGGATTTACTGATTCATGATAGTTACCTTTTACAGATCAGCAAGGTCATTCAAGTTTGTTTGATCAGTTTTTCTGCTCTGTTGGTTTGACAAATCTATAATCTATTAGTGGCCATATCGGAGAATGTAAGGAAAAAAAACAGAATTAAAACTTTTAGTAAAGGTATAGTCAACATGAAGACTCCAAAGCTTACAACAGTTTATGTTCTCTTCTACAGACAGCATCCACGTTAAGCTCAGAGGTCACTTTGTTAGCGCCTAGATATTTGTACCGCTGCACAAACTCAGACCATTACTGCAGGACAGATGACAGCAAAATGCTTTTTAAATTTTATTATCGTCAAATTTCACCAGTCAGTGAATCATGCCAATAAAGGTCCTTGACCGGGCTCATCAGGGCTCATAAAATTTCATTAACCTTCACATGTCGTGTCCTTACTGTTAAGAAGGGTAACACATCAAGCCAGGATCAAAGTTACAGACGCTCACTAACCTTCCTGCTAAAATGTGAGGCTGGAGACAATTAAAAACTGAACAAATCAATAAAACCTAGACCAGAGTAACTCTAAGCACCCCCTAGATGTGCTATCATTTTAAATGGGGTCCTCGTTGCATCATCAGCACCCCTGCCTAACCTGGAGCTACGAAACTGTGTTCAGAGGTGCGTTCTTCACAATCTTCTCTGAATGATTTCAAACCAATAGTGGTAAGTGCCACAGGCCTGTTGTCATTTAGTGCTTGTGGAGCCTTGGACACAGGTACGTTGATGTCACCCCTCCAAAGAAAATGAAACCCGCGGAGCTGGAGTGAGAAAGTGAAGATAAAATAAATCTGCTAACTGTTTGTCCTTTCCCAACCTTTAAGATTACTCAAAGGGTTGATGATGCTGCAATGACATCAGATATGTTATTTCTGTCACTGAGCAACCTGCCCACTGTTTCCACCAGGTGATGCTGCAGCATTTGATGAGGAATGGAGGAGGGAGGCAGGCAGATACGTTTCCCCAAACGCCCGGGCATTGGACTATGGCCGAGATCGACGGGCAGGAGGCCAGCAGCTGGCTCTTACTGCCCCTCCCAGCTCCACACCCCCACCAGGCCATCGGCATGAGTCCCCCAGACACCGTCAGCCCCACACCCGTCCACGTTACGACTGGTGAGAGGTAAGGGAGCACAAGAGCGTCTAGCATTGACAGGTTTGATTCTCAGTCCAGGATCATTCAAACACAGCCTAATCAGATGGTTTTAGTGAAGAAGGTTTAAATATATCAATACATTAGCTTGCCCGTTAAGTCTTAAGTTTGATTGATAGTATGCATCTTTGGTTTATAATATATGTTAGCCAAAATAAAAATACTGAGTTGTTTTTGAGTTATTTTCAGCATTACATAATAGGCACTGACACTTTCATTTTACCATAAAACAACTTCTTCAATACAACTTTAAAATAAAAAAACAAACCAACCAAAAAAGGATAAATGTTTATGATTAAAAAATATATATTTTGGCCAGTACATTATGTTAATAATATGTTTGCTGCTTCAGTGTTTTGTTTTGTTTTGCCAAAATAAATCTGAACACAGTCAATTACAAGAACAAAAAAATCTGTGATAATAGAGTCAGCAGGTCAGAGTTAAGTGTCATTTACTTATTAGGGTTAGTTTATTTGTTAGTCATTAGATATTGTAGTTTTTAATTGAAGCACTGATATCGCATTTATTGCCATTGTTTGATCAGGGTTACACAATTGAGTTACTTAAATCAAGTTGGCATCTAATATCGTTTGAGTTGTATAACACAAGACAGATATATGCACCTACACAGTATACAGCAACAAGGGACAGCAGCAGTGATCCTGCAGCTTTTGTTGCTTCGTCCACTGAACAATCATTTTTGAGTCTTGTCAGATTGTGTCATCAGTTGTCCATGTCTGTTATGAGGATTTGTTCCCAGGTTTTTTATACATGTTGTGTTTTAACAGAATTCTTAGTTGTGGTCTCGGTTAACTGTCCCTGCAGGTGTCACACGTAAGCGACCAGATGGAAGAAGTTGAGGGATCTCCTCCGATGCTGTGAACCATGCCGAAGACGGAAGTTGATGATCATCACAACTGCCCGTCGTAAATGTTTGATATGACTGGACTGTCTTTACATAAACGACATACACACACAGCAAAACCCCACACACTTGATAGTTACATTTACAGCTCTCCTTTGCCACTGTTACACTCAACACGGACACATAAATACACACATACACACACATACAATGACACCCTTGTGTAAACATGGGTATAACTACACTCACGTATATATATACTTATTATCAAAACTTGACATGTGTTTTTGCCCACTGCACTAAAGTGCTACAGTATACAGTACATCTGCTGTACAGTCCATTTTATGTTTGTGAAGACACTAGTGTGTCAGTGAATTGAATTGTATACTGTTACCTAATTAATCTAACTAAATAAAAGTTCATTAAACATTGTTAGATAATTACAACATGTGTCTCATTCATGTTTCAGAATGCATGTCTTAAATGTGTGTTTTGTAAAACTGAACTGTGCAACAGCTGCAACAAAAAGTTTTTTGGTCATTTATCTTGTAATATTTGTTATTATTTGAATAATTAATACTTAATACATGGGTCTTTTGTTTTCCTGCAGCCGTACAGTGTGCAGTGCTCTCATTCTGCTGCTGTTGTTCCATTTTGAATGGACAAATCAACTAGTTTTTTTTTTCTTTACTGGATGTGTTTGTATTTGTTTGCTCCCTCTTCCCCATGCCACCATGTTCGCAGGTCATGTGACATCCAGATGGAGCACACGAGTGAAGCAGCCAATGAAAACCATTCTCTTTTGACCAGCAGCTCCCATAGCAGGCTCCCTGCCTGCCTCCGTCTGTGCTCGCTGTATCTTTAATTGCATCCACGACTATTTTTAAATACACGCCCCCACCTCTCCCTCTACCCAGCGTGCACTGCTCTTGTCACCTGTCTACCTGTCTTGTCTACTTTAATCCCCATCATTAGATATCTAAAGCCCTCCAACAAGGCAGCTCGTTTTGTGCATCTGTCTCTGCTTAGATGTATCCCCCTCATCGTTTCCTTGTTGTGATTCGTTTCCTGCCTGTCATCTACATCTAAATATACAGATGTTTGTTTCCATTTCTCCAGAAAACCATTACTTTTCACCCAGTTATGACATCCTTTGGAAGATGACAGCACTGCCTGGATTTGGCAGCAACCGCAAATTACCTTTTCATGTTCAACGGTTTGCTGGGACAATATTTGCACACATGTCATGGGTGCTGCTGTAGTTAGTTCGCAGATGAGCAGATGTATACACAGCAAGTACTGCCAAAGTAATGACAGGACTTCATTCAGTCAGTCAGGAAGACATTGTTAAATGCAGAGGTTGAAAATGGAGGCTGCTTTGGAAGATTACAGTGCGAATCACAACACATCTAGCTTTTTATGCAGACATTTTATTTGGCATCTTTACTAAAACAAATACAACCCATGCCATTTTATCTCTCTCATTTTTCTCCCTTCAGTTTTATTCCCTCCCCTCCTCTCTGCATCTTCCAATGACTCACACGCTCCCCCTCCCCCTCGTGTGTCATATGTTTTCACCCCTTCTCCTCCCACCTCCCTGTCTCTCTCTCTCTCCCTCTCATTCGCCCACATTCGCTCACTTTCTCCACCAGGCTTCAAACACGCTGCAGGTAACATTTAAAAAGATTGATCTATTTCTTTATCCCCTCCATCCCTCTTAGCCTCCCCCTCCTCCCCCCTGCTCGTCATCTCCTCCTGCTCTGTGTTTTCTCATCGTCTCAACCCTGCATTGGTCCATATTCATATTCACTCATTGAAATAGCACAGAAATTGAAGTGGCTTGTGGTCCGGAACAGGTTGGCAGTAGATCCATAAATAGGTATGCATTATTAGCTTTTGATTTATGTTTCTGTCGCTGTGTGTATGTGGGGGTGTGTGTGTGCCAGTATCTTCCTAGGGAGCATCCTTTCCACAGCTTTTCATCCCTAAGGCTGCGTCACTATCATCACAGTGTGTGTGCATGTGAAGAAGAGGAAGAGGGGTATGAAGTCCTCGTGACTAATGTGAAATTAAAGCACCTATACACTGCTTTTAGCGGTAATGAAATGTGTTCTTGATGTTTGATATTTTCATGCTCATTTGTCATTTTGTGCATCGATGCCATTGCTTGTGCTTATCGCTTTTTATTTGAAGCAAAATGACATGGAACGGTCGTAACGTTTTGTGTATGAGCACTGAGTTGTAACGTGCAATAGAAGTGGTTAAATAAAGCTGGTGTTTTCTTGTGTTTTACAGGATGTCCATAGTGAATATTGTTGCCAGGGAGATCCTGGACTCCAGGGGAAACCCAACTGTCGAAGTAGATCTGCATACTGGCAAAGGTCAAAAAATGAACCCATTAACAAGCATCACTCTCATACCATATTTGTGTAACTATGTCTGATAATATTGAAAATGAAAACGTTTGCATTAAAACAAGCTTACAAGCGTCAACATTTCCCTACTCCTCAACCTTTCACCCTCAAACACGCACCTTTCTCTTCACCCATCAATCCTCCTTTCTCCATTCCAGGTCTCTTCAGGGCGGCTGTGCCCAGTGGTGCATCCACCGGCATTTATGAAGCTCTGGAGCTCCGAGATGGCGACAAGACTCGCTACAAGGGCAAAGGTGAGAACTGATAATGAGACCAGTCCTTTGTGCATCCATGTCTTGTCTTTGCCTGTGTCTCTGCTTTTGCTTTAAGGATTTTCTTTGTGCTTGTGCTTGTGACTTAAATGTGCGCTAACAGTATCATTTTGGAACAAAATACCTCCCTCTGCTCTGCCTTTTAAGGTGTAACCAAAGCTGTGAGTCACATTAATGACACCCTTGGACCTGCACTCCTACAGTCTGTGAGTAGCAGTGCAGAATTTGATCTATTTTTAGCAGAAACGTCTTTACAATATACAGAAGAAGGGTGAAATGCTGTTTGAGTGACATTTTGTTTTTCTGTCAGGGAATCAGTGTGTTGGAGCAGGAAAAGCTGGACAACATGATGATTGAAATGGACGGCACTGACAACAAATGTAAGCCTCATTCACGTCTCATGTGCGGTGATCACATGTGTGCAATGACATGTTTCTGCACCACTGGCCACTGACTGCATCTGGGGGTTACATTGTGCGATCGCTTCTGTGTTTCTTCCAGCTAAGTTTGGGGCCAATTCTATTCTTGGAGTATCTCTGGCCATATGCAAAGCCGGTGCTGCAGAGAAGGGTGTCCCCCTGTACCGTCACATTGCTGATCTGGCAGGAAATAGAGATTTGGTCCTCCCAGTTCCTGTGAGTCCTTGTGCCTGAATGTAATCCTTCCAAACACAAATGCCCAAATTCAATCTCATCAACCTCATCTGTGCCCTCTCTCAGGCTTTTAATGTGATCAATGGGGGCTCCCATGCTGGGAACAGGCTGGCTATGCAGGAGTTCATGGTACTTCCTGTCGGGGCAGAGTCTTTCCGCGATGCTCTGCGTGTGGGGGCTGAGCTTTACCAGACACTGAGAGGGGTCATCAAGGAGAAATACGGTCAGGATGCTACTAATGTGGGAGATGAGGGAGGTTTTGCCCCCAATATACAGGAGAACAGTGAAGGTAAGTCCAACCACATACAAAGAGGTCCTTCCCTTAATTTGTAATCTTGTAAAGTCATGTTACTTTACATCTTTCTGCTTCTCTCCATCAGCTCTGGAGCTGATAAAGACGGCCATAGAGAAAGCTGGCTTCACAGACAAAGTGGTGATAGGGATGGATGTCGCTGCTTCTGAGTTTTTCATTGAGGGCAAGTACGACCTGGACTTTAAGTCTCCACCCAACGCTGCCCGCAACATCAGTGCTGATGAGCTGGCCGGCATTTACCAGGGATTTATCAACAATTACCCAGGTGTGTGATGTTTGTGACTTTGTGTGTCGGATTTCAGGCCTGAAATGGGACAAACACAACAGAAACACTTTGTTTCTTGTAGAAGGCAGGATGTGGACAGCCCATAGCCATCAAGAGCCTTTAACATAATGGAATTTTCACACAACAGTATTAATATCATATCATTAATAAATGATTGAACTTCTATGAGTAAACATACCAGCCTATTTTCTATATTTCATTCACAACTTCTTAGACAGAAAAACTAAGAACAAGAGAGCTTGATGTCTCCACAGCCTGGTCTCTTCTCCTGACACTTGGGCCTGGTAAAGAGGTTTTAATTATACTCTACAGTGCACATTTGGCAAGCAGGGACCTATTCTGATGTGGCTCTTTACCCTGTCAATGGTGTGCTTCCTTCCTGTGTGGGCAAGTCCTTGTGTGCATCTTGTGTAAAATGTGAGGACATTTCAAGTCATTACTCCCATTAGAACCTTTATTGCCAATGACCTTTATTGCTAGTGTCACTGGTGCTCGGACTTGTACAGTAAGTGTATAATAGAAAAAATATAGGGTTTTTCAAAGTAGATAGTAATGTTGGTGAGTGATCTTACCCACCCCTCTTCTCTTTAGTGGTGTCTATTGAAGATCCTTTTGACCAGGATGACTGGCCTGCTTGGTCACAGTTCACAGCCTCAGTGGGCATCCAGGTAAGATATCACACTTTGTTATATGGAGGTTATTTAATTCAGCTGGCCTCTAAAATGGCACCCCAGCAATTGAGACTTGCATTTTCGTCCATTAAAATGTATGCTGCAGAGGTTGAGATATGCTGACTTGTAGTTCCTACCATGCCTGCATATTTCACTGACTCTCTCTGCTTAGTTTAAGTCCATGTCACATAACTTCATGTATTTAGAATGATCTTTGTGTGTAAAATCAGTGGAGTTCCCTTTAAATGTCATGTTTATGGACGCATGTATATATGGCAACAACAAAGTTAATACTTTGTGAGGAGAGTGGACCTGAAACTATTTTAATGAGTAACAAAATCTGTCTGTAACTTTGTTGTATAAATTGTGCAGGTTGTTGGAGACGATCTGACGGTCACTAACCCTCGCAGGATACAACGAGCTGTGGAGGAAAAGGCCTGCAACTGCTTGCTGCTTAAAGTCAACCAAATTGGCTCTGTTACAGAGGCCATCAAGGCGTGAGTTGATTTTGCGTGTATTTAATGCACAGACATAAGAACATGTGTCTGCACGCTCAGAGCATGCATCATGTTTATACTGCCCACGCCCTCAGGTGTAAGCTGGCCCAGGAGAACGGATGGGGTGTGATGGTGAGCCACCGCTCAGGAGAGACAGAGGACACCTTTATAGCTGACCTGGTGGTTGGTCTCTGCACTGGACAGGTAACAAACAAACACACACCTACACACAGTGCTAACAAGAAACGTGGTTAATTCACTTTTTTTTTTTTTTTTTAAAATATTTACTACTATTATTATTATTATATGCTAACATCTCAAATGCTCAAATTTGTTTCTCAATGAAATTGGAATACATGTGGCTTGGTGTTTACCAGTGCAGGTGATCCTAACCTACAGCTTTAGTAGTTATCATAGTCATTGTTTTTGACATTTTACTGAATACATGATTTATTTTGAAAAGATTGTTTGATAGTGAAAATAACTCTTAGTTTCTGTCCAAATACCAAGTGTTAGCAATAATATAATAATGCTATTAATAATATGATCCTTGTTATTTTGTCTCTCCTCAGATCAAGACTGGTGCTCCCTGTCGATCAGAGCGTCTGGCCAAATACAATCAGCTCATGAGGTGTGTATTCATAGTTTGATATAACTTTAAGTTTGTAAGTGTTTGTGTATGTATTTAAATATGTTTGGACAATCTTGGACATCACTAATAGCATCTATGCACTTTGTATTTCTCTGCCTTTCTCCTTCTGTGTCTCATCTTGCTCTTGTTCTCATTACTTCACACCACTTCTACCTGTACCTCTCTCTCACCTCCTCTTTGCCTCAGGATTGAGGAAGAGTTGGGTGACCAGGCCCGCTTTGCTGGGCACAACTTCCGCAACCCCAGTGCCATTTGAGTGTCAGTGCTGTTAGCAGTGGCCCAGAAGAAAACAGACGTCAAAGCTGTTATAATTCCCTCACACATACATAGTAAAGAAATAATTACACCTGTCTCAGCAAAGCTCTACATACACTAAGACACACTTAAAACCATTTAGACAAATTAGTTTTTAAATAACTAAAATGCACAGATAATGCACTGTAGCTACAGTATATTGACCTGACGCTTCAGCAAGTAATTGACTTAATTGACTACAGCTGGCTACTGCAAAGCCTGGAGGAAAAACCTCCTCACCTCTTAGCAGACAAACACTTTCCCTGATGCACTTCTTAGTTTTTCTTTTTTCTGATCCCTCTGACTGTCTTCTTCTGACTGCAAAAGTGTTTCGATCTTTTGTGCCCTGTTGTTCTCTCTTCCTCCTATTCCTCCTGTTGTTTTTGATGTGAACACTCAGCAGCTTGCCACACAACTGTACTTGTTATTTTGTCTGTCTGAGGATGAGTATAATAAAGAAAGGGATACATGTTAACTCAAAATGAACCTCTTGTGTTTTTGTTAATGGCGGAATAAAATTGATCTGAAAACCAAAAAACACTTCTGCAATGCATATTGAATATTCAAGCATATTGCACTTCCACAATAAATATTGACGTCACAGCAGTCGTTTGGCATCTCTTACAAAAAAAAGCTGGATCCTGCAGAGAAAAAGTAAAATCACTCCTACTGGTAGAATTCTGTGAGAAAAGCATCCCATAGAGTTTGATGATCAATTTCCTGGATGATCTTTTGAGGACAGCAAATGAATTTAGAAGATATGCAACACAAATTCAGTAGAAATTTAACTTGAACTCAGGTGGAATCATCTAAATTTTCTGCAGGAATTTAAGAGGATTCTTTTTTTTAAGACAAATTTGCTTTGATAGTTCCTGCATGATGTCAGCCAAAGAAACTGAAGCAATAATTCATGGCAAACTCTCATACTACTGCATCTGCAGGATGGTAAGAGCAAAAATATGTACTGCAGCCTGTTGTACATGCAGTTGTCCATTAAAGATACACAATAAAAACATGATACAGTCAGCTATCAAAGGCAAAACATCTGCTGTGAAATCAGTGATAGGCCTTTTTACAGCAGATATTTTGACATGGTGATATTGATGATGGCTGTATTCTGCTCATTCTTATGCTATGCATCTTGCCCCATGGTTACTGAGAAACTAATTGAGCCATTCATGTTATTAGTTACACCTGTGCCCATCCTGCTATGACAAAATTAATGCAAACCACCCATTAAAAATATGCACAGAGAGCAGTGCAGCAATTATATTGTTTTTTGTGGGGTGGGGTTGTGGTGTGTGTGTGTGTGTGTGTGTGTGTGTGTGGTTGGGGGTGGGGGGTTACTTACATAACAAAATTTGTGTTTGCAACCAACTTTACCAACCAACTTGAGCAACTGAAAAATAGAAATTTAACATTTTTAAATACTCAAAAATACTGCAATTCGAGCTGTTCGCAATACCAGGTCCATGCTTTAGTGTTCTAACGACATTTTAACTGTAAAACGAGATTAATCAACATCACTATTGATGTTATAGACATTATTATTTGTAAGATGAGCTAAAAATCGCCCTTTTAGTGAAGCAGTGGTTAGATTTAGTTGGATTATAAAATATTAAAATATAGTGACTTACTACACATAATACAGGGGCGCTTGAGCTGACTTCTGATGACAATTGTTACGTCGTGCGGCTGCAGATAATCACCTGCACGCGCTCGTCGCTACACACGCTGAGCAGCAGAGGGAGCGCGAGCCGCGACTCGGGCTCCGTTCTTGTCGTGCCGGGCTGCTGGTGATGATGATGAAGGAAGGCTTGAGCCGCGCAGGCGCACCGGATACAGTCTCCGGCCGGTTTCCATGGTTACCACACAATAGGAGACGGGACAGGGGGCTGCGTGAAGGGGAGAGAGGGAGAGAACGACAGCAGCGGAGCGGAGGGGAGGAGAGGGGAGGAGGAGGTCTGCAGAGCCGCTTGACTGGACACACCGCTGCAAGCTTTTCCCAGACAGACAGACAGACAGACACACAGACAGACAGCTACCGGACAGATACACAACACTACAGAATTCACGATTTAATTATCAATTTGTTAATTGTTTAATTATTCCAAACGAGTTGGAGCTTTCTTTGTTGAGTCGCTGACATTGTCATTAAAATGCTCACACACTCAGCTCTGCACGTAGTCTCTCTTTTGTCCACCAGTGAGTGTTTGACGTTGACTTAAGTAAGGCCTTTAAGAACAAAGACGTATTGGACATTTCTTTTCTTTGCCGGTTCATCGCGAGATAAAGCCACACAGCGAGTTCTTCAGACTGGAGCACAGCCTCTCCATACAGTAAAGGTGACTCTGGAGGGACTAGGCAACAGAGAGAGAGAGAGAGAGAGAGAGAGAGAGAGAGAGAGAGAGACCCTCCCTCTTGATCCCCTCCCTCTTCAGAGTTTTGGCCCTCTCCCTGCGCCTCTCTTCCTCCTTCTCCCTGCCTCACTACTCCCTCCGTCTCCTCCTCCTCCTCCTCCTCCTCGAGCCTCCCCCTCTCTCCTCATGCAAATCACGCCCTCTCCTCTCACCCTTTCTCTCACCCGACGTGCATCCCTCTCTCTGGCTCACCCCTCCGCTAAAAAATTGTGACTGTAAGACCGGAGAGGCGTATAAAAAAAGTGCAAGTCGTCTTAGAGGAAAAGGGGGAGTAGGTAGGGTGGGAGAGGGAGGGGGGCAAAAAAGAAAAAGGGGGCGAAAGGGGGTGGGGAAGAGGCGAGGGTACGCATCAATTTGTAGTCTTCAGTTGGCACCCCAGTTTTTTCCTGCAACGAATAGAAAGAGATTTCTTCTGCATTATTGTTATTGTCGGAGCCCGTTGCAATATGAGCCAGCACAAGCCTCTGTTGACAGACGCCTGGGCTCTGAGGTGTGCGTGTCAGCGTGCAACATAAAACGACAAAACAGAGGGAGAGAAAGGAAAGGGGAGAGTGAGAGTGAGAGCACGCATCGCTGGATATTATAGGTAAGGAGAAGGAAAAAATGGATGCTTATACTCTGTGTTTGGAGCTATTCCTGTTGGCCACGTTTGTGCTCTCCCTCCCATTTTTTCCTTTGTGCGTTAATTATCATTATACTCCTGCGTTACGGCTAAATTATGTCCCGGTGAATTAATGTTAATAGAGTGCACGACGCGCACCCACATTCCTGTGAGGAAAGGGAAGGGAGAGCCGGTGCGAAATGCTAGGATTCGCCATTCCATATTATCTTTCTTTTTAAGATGTGCAGCGTCTAGAAACAGCACTGCACAGGCATCCATTCTGCTCGTGAACATGTATGTGTTGCTGAACACGACTCTCCCCGTCGTAGGTGGACCGTGTTCCGCCGGGGTAGTCTGAGGCAGGCGGTACAGCAGCTTTGGCCGGTCTCCTCTGCATGTGTATCAATAACATTCGCAGGAAGAAAGAAGAAAGAGTCGTTGCAGTGCCCGCTCGCTGGTGATGTAAGCAGAGCAACTGCATGCTGCTGCTTTGCATCACATGCAGCGGTCAATTTGTTGATAATGCATGTGCTGTAATGCTTGCGCTGGCGTGTGCGTTTGCGTGCAGAGGGGACTGGTGATGTTATAATGCTGGTGTATGTTGGTGATGTGTTTGCGTCCCAGTTGTTTACTGACCATGGCCAAGGACCTGCCAGCAGACCACAGACAGGCCAGTAACTGCCACCTGTAACTGAGATGCATGATGTATACAGTAACCGACTGGCCACTGAATGTTTTCAACTCTTGTGTGATAAACTTGATCATGTGTATGTTAATTAGGCTGACTGTACATGCACTGCATTGCCCATGAATGCATGTGCCATCTTTCATGCATGTGAATTGTGAACAGTGATTGTGACAGTTAAGGTTTTACTCCTAAGGCTTATTCAATCAGTCACTGCAGCATGCACTAATAATTAATGCATAGCCATGTGTAGTGGAGCAGCTACAGGATTTACAGGAGTTCGTCTGCTTGGACACACACAAAATCTGTGTGTAGCTACTATATTTATTGGCTGCACAACAGAGTGTGCATTACATCTGCAAACTGTTCGGCCAAATACATCCTTTTTACACCCAGTGGTGTGCACTATTTATATCCTCATTCAATATACATGAGCCATTTTTTCGTCATAGTGGTACATGAATGGACGGATTAGACAAGGCCTGACAAAGTAGTGCACCTATGTTGTCAGGCACACCCAAATGGATGAAGTGTCTTGACATTGTGCATTTCCCTAATGGTTGGCTGGCTGGATAAATAAGCATGTGATTTTGCTGGCCATAACCAGGTCATGTGGGTTAACCACAAGTGGCTGTGGGTTTGGGTTGTTCTGGTGAAGGTGGAAAGAGCGAGTGGGGGGCAGGGGGTGTGGCCCCATGTTCCCAAGATGTTTGCAGGAGTCTTCTGCAGACTGCCATCTAAAAAGCAGCCTACCAATCAGCACCTTTTCTGCTCAGCTCTTATTATCTGTTGTTTCAATGTCAAAGCGCTCAATTATACTGTACCTGAACCAGAGGATTCTCTTAGTGTGATTGGGATAACCCATTGTGCTGCTGTTGTGAAGACAGAAGGCAGAGAAGAAACTGTTTTCAGTGCAGTGGAAAGCAGTTGTGCCAATACGGTGTGAAGCATGCTGGGAATTTAAATATTGAAACAGTGCTTTTGCAGTTTTAAACTCTTGATGTTTTCACGTCACAAATTCTTGAACTCCACACTCGGCTCAGATACCATACAACATTGCCCATTACTGCATCCTCACATGAACTAATGTTATTCAGGAAAGCATTGGATTTTCTGTAGGGTTTCCCTGCAGATAAAGACTGAATAATGCCCTCTTTGTTTATGCTTCTTTACAGGTTTTGGTAGCTCTCATGGTGTAACACACAGCCCAGTCAGTAAGCAACAGGAACCAGTTCACTCCCTGCAATGGCTTGTGTTGTAAAATGGACGTTTTAAGGAAGAAATAATGAAAACACGGACACACAAAGAATCGGTATGAACAAGGCCAACTTCTATTTTTCCCAAGGATATCAGGGATTGTGTACCTGCCTCATTCTTGTATTGTACGCAGTGCATTTGTGCATGGCTACATCACAATTAGTTCAATATGTGGTAGTATTTCAAAATAACGGGGATGACTAAGATGTAAATTATTTATTTGGTTGTGAGATTCCACGTTTATATTTTACTCTTTCCTCTGCTCCCAACCTCTCCCTCCTCTCTGCGTCCTTCTGCCTTCTTTCTATTATGCTCTGTTCTTCCCTCCCCTTTTTATTCTTGCTCCTCACTTGTTGTTGCCCTTGCTACATTCCACCTTGAATTGAACAACTTGACATTCTTTTGGCTTGTATTAACTCTATTTTCACTACTATCTTCTTATTTCTCTCTGGATCTGTCCGTGTTGCTGTAACTCTACCTTGTTTTAACATTTAATGTTTTTTACCCCTCCCCTTCCACATTTTCCTCCTTCCCTGGACTTTGCAGATGCCCATGCGCAGCGGGCGACGGCGGGGGGCAAGCGAGGAGAGAAGGGGTAGACGCCCGCACCCCAGCCCCACTCGTCCTGAACGCAACGATAGGCAGACGGTTAGAGCCTCCCTCTGTTGTCTCTTTTCATTTCCTGTCGTTGTTTCAGCCATAAGTTTATGTGTGTGCATGCAAGTCCAAGAGTCATGAAGAATAAAGAACTGTCGCTGTGTACTGAATGTGTGTGTGTGCGTGTGCTGTCTGTGTATGAGTCATCAGTATGATTGCCACAGACATACCCTTGCAGTGTCAGTATTGTTCGATAGTGTGTTTTACAGCCTCGCACTTTGAAATCTTTGATGTTTCGTGTTTGACATTGACATTTTTGTGCGTGTGTGTGTCTGTGCATGCAAGTGTGCTTTTGTTCTAAAAACAGTCATAGGCCTGTTAGGGATTCAAAGGCATCACTACAGAATTAAATTTCTTGTGTTGTTTTAGCAAAGAGGTGCTGGTGAGGAATTGGCTGGAAATCGCTTCAGTCGGAGATCACAAGGGCATGATTCATCAGAGAGTGAGGGGGAGGAACTTGTGTCTCCTCCAAAGAGGCAGAAAGTTCAGGTTTGTGTTACATTTCATCAACCTGTTATATAAAGACTAATTATAAGGCTTTGATTCAGCTAAATTATCCAAAAGGCACCGTCTGAGCTATTCAGAGTTACAATCTTTGTTTCTACAGATATACAGAGAGCCAGTAGAACCATATTCACAACATTTAGATTTTTACCTCATCCACAAATAATCTTTTCTTGTCAGGATTCGGCCTCTACCCCAAACCCTCCAACATCAACACACTCGACTGACAGCTCGGCTCCTTCCACCGTCCCACCTCCAACTTCAGTTGCCAGCCAATCGCGTGAGAGTGACAACGAAGATGGCCAATCCCAGGGCAGCAGGAGTTCAGTTGTAGGGAGCCTGGCCAATAGCAGCAGTAGTCTGAGCAGCGGGCGGGATATAGACCAGGACAATCGTTCCTCTTCCCCAAGTCTCTCCGCGTCCCCTTTGGGTAGCCTGGACTCTGATTCTGATGGCCCCGACTCACCAAAGCATGGAGAGAGGGAACGGGAGAAAGGCAAGGAGGGAGGAGCGGGGAAGGTGGTAGGAGAGGACAGGAGGGCACTTCGAGAGGGGAGAGGGGAGGAATCCTGTGGTGATGGAGAAAAGCGGGATGTGGATGCACGGATTGAAGACTGTCCTTCTCTTAAGCCCCCCTCCACTCCATGCTCTTCCTCTGGACTGACTCCCTCTCTCCGCGGAGTGGGGGACTCATCGAATGACAGCAATAGTGGGAGGAAGTCCTATTTCTCCCTGGACTCCAAATTGATGTGTAAAGTTGAGTACGGTGGACCGGCGGGCGTTGATGGTGCGCTCAGTGGCAACAGAATGAATGCCAAAGCCAGCACACAGTGTGTGACCAAGACCAGTATCTCGGGGGGAGATTTCTCCCACAACAGCCCCAACCTTCCCCACTCTTTGCCCCCTCCTCTTCCTCCTCCACCTGCGCTGAAGCCCTTGGAGCTTGGGGGACAAAACCTTCCCACTGAGGTTAAGACAGAAAGAGACAAAATTGAGAAGGCAGATAAACTCCTGGACAAGGCTCAGTCCACACCTCCTTCTTTGCTGCCACAGACCGGCCCACAGCCACAGTCCCAGTCTCAGACCCAGCCCTCCACCCACCCTCACCACTACAGCTCCACCAGCTGGCAGGGTGGCACAGCAACTGGTTGCCAGGGGAGCTGGGGTTACACTCGTTACCCTGGAAACCACCACCCACACCAACCACAGCACCAGCCCCCAGTGCAGCAGCAGCAACTTCCCTCTGTTTACAACCCTCCGTCCTCTCGCCACTCCTCCTCCCACCCCTCTTACCTCCCCCATCCTCACCCTCACCCCCACAGGGAGTACCTTCCCAGGTACGCTGGAGGGGGAGGGGACCGAGAGAGGGGGGCTGCAGGAGAGAGGGAGAGGGGAGTGAGGGGGGAGTGTGGGGGGAGGGAGATCAACCGGGAGTTCTCTGCTTCCATGGGCAACAGCAACAACAACAGTAGTGGGGGTAATAGTAATAGTACTTGTGGTGGGATGGGGGGCTCCAACAGCATCCAAGGCCGGGAGTTTGGGGGTCTTTCAGTGAGTCAGACCAGGGAGTTCCAAGGTTCTGGACGAGACGGACCAAACTTGGGTCCAGAAAGAAGAGACTTCGGTACAGCTTTTAGAGACAGAGATCGAGAAAGAGAAAGGGAACGAGACACGGGGAGGGAGTTTCCTCTGCCAAACCAAAACCAGACCAGAGACTTTGGCCCCAATGGAACTGGAGGAGGGCATCCCAGAGACAAAGATGGAGGCAGATGGGGTGAGTTTGGGGCCCAGACAAGAGAGGTTGCAGGCAACAGTAACCCAAACAACAACTCCATCTCCCAGGGAAACCCCCCAAGTTCAACCAGCGGGCTACCTGTCACCCCCATGCTGAACAGAGACCCACCTGCATCACCCCAAAACAACCCCAGTCACCCTTCCCATTCTTCCCTGCCCCCACACCCCCACCCACATCCCCCAAACTCATCCAACCGAGACTTCCCTCCTCCCATGGACCAGGCACAAACCCCCTCCTCCGGGGCCGACCACTTTCACAGGGAATATCCATCCACTGGAGGAAAAGACTTTCCTGCTGGGGCGCCACCTTCCACTGGCACAAATCGAGAGTACCTCAGCCCACCTGGGGTGACTCCAAACCTGGGACGAGAGTATTCAGGGCCCGGAGGAACCCATCACCCCCACCCACCTCACCCTCACTACCAGTCTGGACCAAGAGACAGAGAGAGAGACTCAAATCTACGTGAGTCTGCCCTTTATCAAAACCGTGGAGGCCCAAGTCAGCCTCCCGCACTCTCCCCTTCCTCCTCCTCCAGTCATCATGGACACCCTCCAAATGCTCCTTATCCCCCTCCACCACCTCAGCCTCCTTTGCCCCCACCTCAGACCTCCCACACACAGCCACCACCATCGGGTATGGCACCCAGTGTGCGCCCCCCACACTACCAGTCCTCAACCCAGACTCCTCCAACACCCCTGTCTCCATTACCGAGCCCATCCACAAATCAGATGGGAGGCTTCTCATCTTTTCCCCCTGGCTCCTCCTCCGGGCCCAGCATGTCACTTCCTGGACCAGGTGTGTCATCCAGCTGTTCACCAGGATGTCGGCCCTCCCCTTTCCATGGCACTTTGAACAGCCACCCTCCATTCAGTGGGACGTACCACTCCAATGGGAACAGCGGCAGTAACATGGCCAACAGCAATAGCAACAGTAGCGTGCCCAACAGCAGCAATACCAACTCGCAGTCACTCTCACCTCAGAATATCTCAAAAGGACCTCCGCCTCTTAACAACTCTGCCAACAACAACAACAGCATTTCCACCTCTGCATCTAGCTCTTCACTTCCTGGTGGGGACGGACATTCAGATTCAGGCCAACCACCCACTCCTGTTATCAAAGAGGAGCCAATAGAGGACAGGGAAGAGAGTGAGAGCCCACCGCCTGTGTTGAGAAGCCCCTCTCCTGAACCTAAACCTGTAGACATTCCCATCCACGCCAGCCAGTCAGCACGGTAAAGTCAACATGATATCATCATCCTACTCTGTTCAGCCCCTCTTTGTTTGATTAGATGTAATTAACTGTTATGACGGTGATTCTGACTCCAGATTGTTATAGTAATGATGTACTACACTGCTGTGTCACTCATGTCTAGGTTTCACAAGGTCCTTGACCGTGGCAGTGGGAACTCCTGTGCCCGCAGCGATGTTCTCTTTGTCCCGCTGGACGGCTCAAAACTGTGGAAGAAGAGGAATGAGGTGATTGAAAGGGCACGCAGGGAAGTGGAGCAGCGGGCCAGAGACCTAAGAGAAAAAGAGAGAGAGCGAGAGAGGGAGCGCGAGCGTGAGAGGGAACTGGATCGACATCTACAGGTGTGCACATTTGAGCGTGATAATTATGTAGCGTGTCAGATTTAATGGATTTGATGTAGATTAAATTGATCACTTTAATGGGTGGGAGAGTAAAGCAGATCAGGGCAGACGTGATTTACTGTCTTTTACTGTTTTTTCTGCAGCAGCAAAAGGATGTCAACGCCGCTGGAGGGCCTCGCCAGGGCTCCTCGCTCTTCTTCCCCTCCTCATCTTCTATCATCCTCGACCCTTCATCTTCTTCCTCGTCTTCCTCGGGCAACTCTGTCTCCCACCCACCCCCTCACCCCCAGCATCATCCCTCACACCCACATGCTCACCTTCCTCCGACACACCACCTCCATCCGAGCCTTGCTCACTCTATCCCACACTCCCTCCTTCTGCCATCTATGGGTGCAGCAACAACAGTGGTTGGCCCTCAGGGAGCCCTGGGAATAGGTTTAGGAGGTCCATATCTGGGCCCCGACACCCCAGCGCTGAGAACCCTGAGCGAGTACGCTCGCCCTCATGCTATGTCTCCACTTGGGGCAGCAAGTCGTGCCCAGGCACACCACCCACAGGTTCACCATGGCCACCCCCATGTCCACCCATCATTCTTCCTTCCCCAGTTTCAGAATCATGCTTTAGGCCACCCGCATCACCTGCCTACTGATGCAGCAACAGCTGCAGCCATCTTGGGCTTTTTGTATGGCGGCAGCCTTGAAGGGGGTCCAGGTGTTGGAGGCCATGCTGGGGTGGCAGGAGGCCCACTACCCGGAGGGATTGGTGGTGCAGGGTTAGGAGGTGTTGGCTTTCCACACGCAGTGGCTGCACATCGAGACCGCATTAAGCCAGGATTTGAATTTAAGAGTGATGAGCGTGTTTATCCACCAGGGTCCATACCTGACCCTGCAGCTCTTGCTCTGGCTCACTCGCATTCCCATCATGCCCATGCTAATGCCCAAGCGCATGCTCACTCACTGCTCCTTGGAGGAGGTGCAGCGGGACCTAATGAGGTGTCTCTCTATGGCACTCCTCCTCCCCCAGCTCCTGCTGGTCCCCCGCACCTCCAGAACCCAACTCTGGCACCAGTATCTCGACCTCCCAATCCTCCTGCCCCTCAGTCCCTGTCCAATCCGCCTCCTTCATCTCTTCTCCCATCCTCTCTCCCCTCTCACCCATCATCTGCACCACCGGCTGCCCCCCCAGCCCCAGCAGGCCCTGCCGGTCCTCCACCAGCTCCTCCTCCACCTGCTCCACCGACCTCCAACACTGCTTCACTTCATCATCCAGTCCCCCACTCCTCTTTTCCCAGCTCCTTGTCCTCTCATCTGCCACCAGCTCCTACCCCAGCTGCTCCCCCCGAGACCTACCCCACACCCACTCGCTCTCCTGCCTCGTATGAGCGAGACAGGAGTGGAGAAAGAGAGCGGGAGAGGGAGAGAGACAGAGCAACTTTGCCGGCTTTTGGGGACAGAGAGCGAGAAAGAGAAAGGGAGAGGGAAAGGGGAGGAAGTGGTGGAGGTGGAGGAGGAGGGGGAAGCGGAGGAGGATCAGGCGGAGGAGGTGGAGGAGAGAATCTGGGGCGTCTTCAGATGTTAAACGTGACACCTCATCATCACCAGCATTCACACATCCACTCACATCTTCACCTGCACCAGCAAGACACAGGTACCCACTGCTACTAACAATGCCGTCATTCATCAATATAGTGTGCTAATAAATTCAAGGATAAGACTTGCAGTATTTTGTAGGCAAAAAACCTCCACTGTTTCCCAAAATACTATTAAAAACAAACCAAAGAGTGACATGGATGTACTAAAAGATGTAAACTTGGAAGATGTTTACACCCAGTGTGTAAACAAACAAATGCTCTTATTTCTGTATCTGCTAAAAAGTACACAGCCCAGCAGTTTTAGGAGATTACTGAGCCTTTTTTAAAATCCAACTTTATACTTGTTGCATTGATTTACAAACAAATGGACTTGAGGTTGTTTGTCACAGACAGGGCAGGGAAGTGAGACAGTAGTTAGAGATGGACTAACACACTGATGGTGTACAGTAAGAAAAATGCAAGCCTTATCCTTTAATTAATTTACATATAATCTTTGTACATGTGTATTATTCTATGATTTCAAGTGATACTGGTCATAGTTTTTAGTTGTAGACAACTGATGTCTGATGGAGATATTTGTTAACTCAGATGTCAGTTTGGTGACACTAATCAGCAGAAAACTTTAAAAAAACGCCTTTTGTCTTTCTGAAGAAACTCAAATATATTCAAATGTATTTTTAATGTGAATATTAAAGTTTGCATTTCACATTTACAGTAGGACCACAAACATTTCTGCAAGTTACAGTGTGTGAATAAAATTGTTTATTTATTATTGTTTTTAGCTTCATTTTGACTAAATCTCTTACCCAGGCCTCAGTGACGTGATTTTTGCCATATCATGCCATGTGGATAATCTTTCATTTGAATTCAATGCTTTGACTCTTATTGAATATATCCTGTATTTCCAATTACATCACTGGCATCCAGCGACGGGCGGGGTTCACCCCCTGATGGACCCGTTGGCATCGGGGTCTCCTTTGGCACGCCTCCCTTACCCAGGAGCCACACTAGGCACCCCCATCCTGGCTCACCCCCTCACTGACAGCGAGGTGCTCCGCCAACAGCTGTTCGGTGAGGAGAAGGCTCCTCGTCCATGTACTTGCTCAGTTTTTTTCTCTAAAAACTCCACAGTGTTGAAAGTTTATGAAGAGGCTTTTTGAGTGCGATGATGATGATTGACTTCGGTGATCTTTCCTCTTCTTTCTCTCTCTGTTTTCTTTTTTTCCCCATGCGCTCCTCTTTCCTCTCTGTTCCCTTTCCAGGTGCTCCTTTCCGTGACCTGCCCCAGCCGTCCTCCCTCACTGGTCCCATGTCAGCAGCCCATCAGCTCCAGGCCATGCAGCAGGCCCAGAGCGCAGAGCTGCAGATCCAGAGACTGGCCCTGGAACAACAGTGGATCCATCACCATCACCACCACTCCCTCACCCAGGACGAGTATTACAGGTACAGACACTCTGTGTGTGTAACTGCCACCGTTAATGCAGTAAAGATTGATTTATTGATCATGTCTGTTCATAAAATTGTGAAAAACAGCCTTGAGCATGTCCACAAACTGTCCATTAGTGGTTACAATTGGCTGGCCTACCAAAGAAAAAAGCAGCCAGGAAAAATCTGATGAATCTCAGCTGGGGGGTGTTTTCTCTACCCATAAATGCTGAAAATGCCCATAATCTCTGTATAGATATAGTTCTATAAAATACAATCTATGGATTCAGATAAAACTGTTGTTGCTTTGGGTCTCAAAGCATTAACCTGCAACTGACTGAGATGAACTTGAACCCAAACCATAGCTGTGACATCAGCCCAAACGTTTTTGCGCCCTAACATGGCTTCTCCTTTTTCACCTATTTTTAGTCACCTGAAGAAAGAAAGTGACAAGACCCTGTGAGGGAGGGGCATGACAAAGAGCAGCATGGAGAAAACCTGGGGAGAACGTGTGCAAAGTTAAACGAATAATGCGAAATGAAAGCACTGAAAACAATGAAGGAAGACAAGGAACTCAAAACAAAAGCTGGACTAATGGACAGGGAATTCACTGAGGAAAACAAGAAGATTTTGAGGGATTGACAGAAGAGGGAGGAGGGCGTGAAAACGTTGCACACAGTCCCTGTTAACTGCACCATGATGAGGGTCCAGACTCCAGCGCTTCCCTGCATAATGTTCTCAAACTCCAGTCCTGTTTTTTGTTACGTGCTCTGTACAGTATATTAGATGGGGGTGGAAATAGTGAAATACAGTATGTGTAAAATACTTGATGCCAGAAGGAATGTGTACATGAGTCTCTTTTATGTCATTGCATGTAGCTAGGCGCTTATTCTGAACTGGTGGAACTTTTGGTTCTATTTTTAGTAATTCCCCCCTCTTTTGTATCTGAGGGGCGTTGTATATGCATGAGACCAGCAATTTAGTGTTATGTTATGTTTATGATCAATAGTATTGTTATTATGATTAATGTTGTCTGTTTGTTGATAATGATATAATTATATATACAGTACATATTATTTGTATTATTTTTTTACATTTTCATGGTATGGCAGTTGGTTTTTATTTTTATTTTTTATTTTCAATTTAACTTGTGAAACAAGATGCAAATGAAGGCAAAAAAATCGGGAAATAAATTATAATCTTTTTTTGCTAGTCTCTTGCGTATTGATGTGTGCGCTATTTTCTCCCCCTCTAACATACATTCATACTATTTGCCCTCTCTTTGTTTTATACAAGTCACTCATGCACAAAGCATATCAAATTCCTCACTCTCCTCCCCCTCCCCCCTCTTCTCTCTTTCTGACTCCCCCTCTTTCTCTCCGTCAGTCCGTCCCTCCTCCTCTCTTGGTGAGTGTAGCTAATAGGAGACACATGGGATGAGTGTGAGACATGGGAGTTGAGTCGCTCCAGTGAACACCAGCCACCCTGTAGAGCGAGCATTCCTTGCTGCACTGTAAAAATGAAAAGGAAAAAAAATATATAAAAGAGAGAAATGAAAGGGAGAAAGAAAGGAGGAGCTGTGAGAGTGTGATTTACGGACACTGCTGAAGGCTCAGGGCTGTGTGCGTTCTCACCGTGTCCGGCTGGAGGAATCTCCTTCAAATGGGCACGGATCAGTGAATACGGCCTGCACGTTGCAAGACAGTGATTGTCACTGCTGGCTCCCAGATTTGGGGACACACTGATCTAGCTAAAGAAACTTCATAGTAAAGCAGCTTTAAGCTTTCATCATTATAAAATTGTCTTACAGCATTTGTCAGATGCCTTAATTATGCTTCACTTTTAATTTTGTATGCAATAAAAACTCTTCATACTGATGTGACATTGATTGATAGCCTTATCTGTTACAGCCATCACAATCAGGATAGCGATATTGGATGTGAAGCTTGCCTCAGTATGTGAAATATACACCGTATATGGCATGCCTGTGAGTTGGTATGTAGGTTGTGTGTCATTAAAAGTCACCTTGAGTAAGTGTGTCAACATAATGTAAAGTATCTTCTAGCAGGACAAATCTGATTTTCCCCTCTGGTGACATCACATCTGGGGGATATTCTTAGCACTTCATCAGTCCCTTCTCTAGATGTCGAGAAAGGTGTGGATGACAGATGAGAGACGTTTGATCATTTCTTATAGGCCTATTATTATTACCATAGCCTCTATTATTTGATTATTTTGAATGTAAAATAAAAGTTATTATTAGCAGCTTTTGTTTTCAAATCTGGGACAAATTATTGCAAACAATTCTTTCATTTTGACCTACTTTTAGTACCAGATAGGAATGGGTTAGTGCATCAGGATAGTGAACAGTGTCAAGTACATTTTAAATCACAGGACTTCTAAGCACATCCCTGTGGCTTATGAAATTATGTGTAATTAATTGTACAGTCATGCTGACAGACCCCAATCTGGCAGCAGCAAGATTGAAAACACCACAATCGATTTGCCAGCACTTTTGGTCCCACATGTGATACCAATTTGAGTGGATTAAACAAACAAGGCCACACATCAACACTCTCCTTTTATTTCATGATGATTAAAGTCACACTCTCATCTAATCAGGACCAGGTTTATCTCCATTGCAAAGGTTTCACTGAAGAGGAGATGCCAAAGTTGTACAGCCCTAATGAAGTCTGAAATACTCCCCATATAACATCTATTTTTTAGTTAAACACATGATGATGCAACATGTTATCATTCATGGGCCCTTCATAGCTGCTGAGGATTGTAACTGTATAAATGTGAACCTCAGACAAAAAAACGAAACAAGCTCAAAGTCGAATAAAACAAGTAAATATAAGGATGGTTCAAACTACACTGGGATCTATAGTAGGCAAATGTTACTAAAGACTGTATCGAGCCACACTGTAATAGATCTTATGTTTGGGTTTGATGCTAGCACAGCACACCTTGTACAAACTGTGACTAATGTGATTTAGTCCCAGTCCCACAGCTCCCGCTAGCGAAAAATATATTCCTCTCTACACTATTGCTTTTTAAACTGGCAGTGTTAAGACAGCTGTCATATTTCCACAACCACCTCCTCCTGAAGAGCTGTCATACATCATGAAGTTTGACCTATGACCTTCACTAACCTTGTGCTGCACCTGACTGCTGAGCCTGTGTCGCTGACTGTAGCTGAGACTCGTCTTCTCTTGTGGTGCAGTTTTCCCCTGCTGACACAGTCGCCTCTACACTCCTGTTCGAGTGGTATCCAGTTTTACTGCTGCAATTTTTCACTGCAGTTCCTCTGCTGGTTTTATTCAACTGGATACTGTACGTTTTCAATGAAACCACTGCATCAGCAGTCATTCATTCATGTGCAGGAGTGCCGTCTGAGCCAACAGCATCAACAGACAAGCTGCAAGAACAGAGCCCGCTGCTATTTTCACCTCCTCTCACCTGTACAATCAACCTCCTCTGACCTCTTGCTCAGTCCATTCCAGCCTGGACAAGATGATCCCACAGGATCATCTCAAAGCAACGCTGAGCATTATGAAGTGGTTGTGGACAAAATGTGGGTGACCAGAGCTCTCTGCCTCCTCAAGGTACAACTCTGTGTCCACATTTTGTTCATCTTACTCGCCTACAAGATGAAAACAGGTCTGGTCAAGCCTGTAAATACAGAGTTCACTGGGTGTTGCTACTGGGTTGAAAAGAACAGCTGTTTAACACAATGAGGTAATGACTGCAGCTGGAGAAGCAGTTGCGGTGTCTGTTTCGTATTCATCTATCCAACGTTCTCACTTTGAATTCAGTTGCCCTGATAGTTTCCTTTGAGAAAAGCAAACCAAGGCAAAGTGGTTCCAGCATATCATTTTGTGTCTTATTTTACTTCAAATTTCTATTACTGGTGACACCTAGAAGGTGTTTCCATGGCGTCGACCAGGTGTTTTCACCACACAATACATACGAGGACAGCCTCCAATCCCAACATGTGGAGAAATATATGCGTGCCATTTTACATGTTCTTGTTCAACAAGATCTTCCACAGAAAATAAGAATGGATGAAATTTTTGGGAGTGATTCTGCAAATGTACTTTTAAGTTTATAGCATCTGAAAGGCCAAACAGATATTTTGGAGAAATAAGACCGAAATAATAATAATAAATAAGACCTGCTGAAATGGAAACAGTGGATAATGAAAACACTCCGGTACTATGAGGATCATTAACTGCCGGGAAAAACTTCTGTTGGACCAAACATGAAAGTTGTTATTAAAGGCAGCAGACACTGAAATTGAATTGAATATTTTGCTAACATGATTTGCTGCTGGATTGTGTGACAGAAGTGGAGTAAAATAAAGCTTTTGATGCTAATATATAATATATTAACATGTTAACAATATATCTGAATATATCACATTAGCAAGTGCACAGCAGAAGCAGGGGTCGAACAATCACAAGGTCACGTTTGAAATAAGTCAGTCAGTCAAAGAGGTTTGTGTGTATAAATGTATAAAACAAAAATAACATAATAATATGATCCAACAGTAAAATCAAAGGTTGTCAGTGTTTTAGTATTCTTGATTAGATAAATGAGACCACAGAACTTTTTGTTTTTTCCAAGGATCTTCGTATGTTTTCAGTAAATATATTTGTTTCCTCAGATACCTGAAACATTGTGTACCCATTTAACAAGAACAAAGAGTGAGGGAGCCCTTTGGCCACAGAGTTAATGGGAAGCACATTGCTCTTTGGGAATTTGGTGTAAAATCTCTCTCTGGTATTTTCTGAATCACTCTACCAAACAGCAGAGAAGCTGCAGACCGGCTTGTAAAATTAAACCTTAAGATCATCTCCACTGAAGAGGCACTTAAGAAGTTCTTCTTCAACCTTTCTCCTCATATAAAACCCCAGTCAGTGGCTTTATGTTCACAATTTGAAGCACAGACTCTGCAACTTTATTCATTTTAATCCAGAATTTTAATCTTCAATCTCAAAGTGATGTCGCGTCATTGTTTTAATTCTGCACACTTGTTGTAAGTGGTTTATGCACAGAGCACCTGCATGTACATGAGGGCTCTCAGAAAGTCTCTCTCTGACAAGTGAGTGCAGCCTGCGATAATAATCCAGTTCAACAAGATGTTTTACAACATTGTGAGACATGAATGAAGCACAGGTCCTGGCCACTTAGCACAGTCATTATGAGCATCTCAAGGCTGGCTAACACATGAAAAGGAGGGTCTGAACTGAAAAAGACTATCCAATGGCTAATTAAACTTTGCTGTAACCACAATTAAGCACAACTCTGCCAATACTGTAAATTTAAACACAGAACCTTATAATGCTACCTGCAAATTAGATTATTAAAGACTTGCTCTTATTACTCGTAACCCAAACCCTTCAACTCAACCACTGTGCTGCTCCATATATACAAGGGAGCTGACCCCTTATTCTCAGTGGTGGAAAGAGATTTAAGTACTGTACATTACAATTTTATGGTATTTGTTCTTGACTTGACTCATTTCTTTTCCTGCCACTCACTACGTCTAATCCACTACATCTTACAGGGAAATATTTTATTCATTTTATTTTTAACTTTGACTTCACTACATATATTTCACCGCTTTGGTTACCATTTACTGTGAGAAATTAAGATTTTTTGCATAATAAAACTTTTTTAAATGATATTTTGTCATAAATTGAACTACCCAAAACAATATGCAAGTGCTGCTGAAACGTCATTTGATCGATTAATCAGTGGCCTTTTAATCATTTCAACTTATTTTCAACAAGATATAAAATTGGCTGGACAAAAAAAAAGATGTACAATAAAATAAAAAATAATTCAAAATTATCTCTGCCTCAACCAGCCACAACAGAAAAATCCTGTTTTTATATGAGCGATAATAATATAAAGGTAAAACATGTAATAAAGCAGTAAGGCCATTTTTCTGTACAACTTTCTGCTAATAATTTTACTTAAGTGATAATGCAGCACTTTAACTTGTAATAGAGTACTTAAATGAAGTACTTAAATGAAGGATCTTGGTCTCCCTCCACCACTGTTTGGCCAACATGGTGACTCACAGCTCCCCGCATTGCAAATCCCAATTTCACCCCTGAATATAAGTAATGGCTTTATAATGACACCAAATAGAAAGGGCAGCACTGGGGGAAGCCTTGTCTAATTTCACCCTGAGGAGGGAACCAACTGTGTTTCTTGTGAACCAGAGCAACAACCAAAGTTCAGACCTTGTTCCAGATATATGGCAAAGCCAAAAGAGTGAGGGCATTTAAAACTATCCAAATCCATGAGCTTTAATATACCACTATGACAGCCTCCACTCTCTGAAAAATGCTTTCTGCTCAACTGTTTCAGAGATTTTCTCCTATTGAGCCACGACAAGAGGTTGGACAGTGATGTTCCAGCCTGTCCCCAAATGGGTTCTTCAACAATAAAGTCAGAAAACCATGTCTTTATCACCTCATTTAAAGCACCCGAGCTCTGTCACCTTGAAACACTAGTTAGAAAATCAGACGCTGCTAATAACATTGTGGCTCCATTGTATTAAATGTTCCAGTGAGCTGGCATGAGCCAGCAGGCACAATACGAAGAACCTGACACTGAAGCAGCTGAATATAAGTCAGTAATCATTCATTTCAACATTCACACTTGAGTTTTTGTGTTATGTTGAAGATCTTTGGTTACAAGTGTCTACGGGAACTAAGAGCACAAGCAAAAGGGGTGTCTACATACTTCTGGCTACATGGTGTAAACTACAGCTCAGAACCATAACATTTAGGAGAAAAATAAGATCTATTTACAGTCAGAGGCATATCTGCCAAACGTACCAGTTAGTTTGGACGCTACTACATGCACCATCAGCCAGGACAAACAGTGTGCTACCAACCCACCTCCCGGTAGCTGCCAAGTTAAAATTAATTCATACTAATTAATACTACTGTGCTTTTGGATCTGTGCTCTGTCAACCACCTGTTTCAATCTCTGCCGAAACTCATAAGCTTATAAGTCCCACTCCTAACAAGATCAGTCCAAGAGGTACCATCGACTGCAGTGTTGTCCACAGAGACATTTGAGGTGTGAGCGAAAAGGTCCTCTGGCTTAAATGTTGTTACAGGTCAACACAAACTAGGCAAGCTACTCTGCTACTGAGGCTCAGTGTCACATTTGAATGACTCACTGGGATGCTCTAATATTACAGAACCATGCTTTATGTTATTAGTAACACTTTAAATAATAACAATAACAGAAATGTATAAAATTCACAGCATGGATAATGTGGCCTTCGATTCTCTTTAAGGCAATTTGAAAAATGTTTTATCTGAAATCTTGTTATAATCTTTGCATTTTAGGTGGAGTATTTTATTTGTTGACCCCACCACTGGCTCAGCCATTACACTTAACACTAGCTGTGCTGCTAAATATAGTTCAAAGACACAGAACTTAACTTTAAAATTCTAGTGGTGATCCCAACATTTTTAGAGTCGAATCAAATCAAGTTTGTTTTTCTTTAACTGATAAAAAAATCATGAAGCCTTTGGTTTGAATATTTCACTTAGTCTAGATGCCCTGGCAAAGAGTTGGAATGAGCTGATGCCAATACTATATATTACACTCAATGTAATATCATGCAATGGAGAATAAGTTTAGATTTTTCTAAAAAAAATCAACCAGTAGTACAAAGAGCATGGCCTCGGTTTGTAAAAGTCATGCAATTCAAACTTCTGCTACAATGAAAGTACAAATATATTCTCAAAATATACTCAAAGTACCAAATGACAAATTTGACTCAAATGACAAATTTCAGAATAAAATACCGAATACTTCTGGATTAGAATTATTGGTGTAACTATGTGTTTATCACTTTAATGTTGCAGCTGCTAAAGGTGGAGCTTTAAACTACTTTATATTCTGCTGCGTAGCTTAATCTACAATAATATGAAAAGAAATAAAAGTCAGTGGTAGGTGCATCTGACAGATAAATTCAGTGGAGTAAACCGTTTGTTATTCCCCTTTTAAATCTATTGTATTAGAATATAAAGTAAATATATTTAGTTACTTTCAAACACTGAGAATAAGGGATTGCCACCCTCATATTTTTCATATTTTGACTGTGAGAAGGGTACTAACTGAGAGTACTCTCAGTTCCCAGAAAGGCAGCACATACTCAGTACATTAGACACTGGAGCCTGCACACTGCCAAGTACTCTGGATTGATAGGAAACTGTGAATGAAATGCTGTTACTGCCACCTAGTGGAGTACTCTGCCACTACTCTTTTCTTTTGCTCCTGCTGCAGGATACATTAATTCAAACACCAAACTAAGCACTTTGAGTGTTAACATTTTATTCTGTAAGAATCCATTAATCATACTTTCTTTATAAAATGTTAATATACAATTCATTTGCACATCCTTTACTGCAGCTAGTGTTTATGTACACAAGGCTTGATGAGGTCCATGCACAGTTACTAACACGACTAAACACAGAAAACAGACATTACATTCCTTGTTCGCACCCATGGGCTCTTTTATACTTAAATTATAGACTGCTATCATACAGTGACAGCATGAATCTATTGGACATCTAATGTAACTCCAGCGACAGTCATACAGTCATGTTGTCTCTCTTGTGCACACTTCTCATGTGCCTGCCGAGAGACTCCATCCATTTAAAGGATTTTCCGCAGTAATTGCAGACAAAGTGTTTCCCCTCAGTGTGGATCGTCTGGTGTCTGTTCAGGGCGCTTGTTGTGATAAAAGTCTTCCTGCATATTTCACATCTGTAAGGTCTTTCTCCCGTGTGTGTCCTGATGTGAGCTGCGAGGTGGGAGCAGTTGCTGAAGCGCTTTTCACAAACGGAGCAGCAGTAGGGTTTGTCTTTATTCTCCTCGCCGCTGTTGTTGAGGTTGTTGTGGTTGTGGTTGGGGTGGAAGGATAAGCTGGGGTCCTGCATGCTGCTCCTCAGGCTGGACGGAGACGAGATGAAGTCTTTAATGTCTGATTCGAGGCTCTCCAGCTGCTCTGCGTCGTGACCCAACCAGAAGTCCCTGTGGCTCCTCTGCTGTTCCTTCTTCACCTGGGAGGCCTCTGGGTGCCCCTGCTCCATGCTGTTGTCCCCATCGTCTCCACACTGCTGAGAGTCGGGAGCCGCCACGGACTGATGATGCTGCTGAGGAGGAGGAGGTTGGTGATGGTGGTGATGAGGGTGCTGCTGCAGCTGGGCTCCAAGGCATCTCTCCAACCTGGGCTCTAGGAATAAAACACATAATAACATCACAACCATGCAATTCAACTTAAAACATATGCAAAGCTGCATGAGGTTTGGTTACAGGCAGCGTCCATTCAAACCAACCTGACTTGAGAAGCTTCAGCTGCATCCTGAGGCGACTGATTTCTAAATCTTTTGAACGAGAAATCTCCTCTTTGTACTCGGCTATTGTCTTCTCGACAGCTCCAAATATCTCCTCCGCCGCCGCCGCCAGCCTCTCGTTGAGAAACGCTTTCAGTGAATTCATTTCGGACCTTTTACGAAGAGAATAAGTGGGCTTCAGTCGCGCAGGGAGACGTATTCTTACGAGTCCGTGAACGTCACGCTTCGCTTGTAAACACGGACATGAGACTGAGCCACGCTGAGCGTCTCATTATGCGACACTACCACCCCCTGCTGGACCGGGGGTGCAAAAGCAGGACGACCCTCCACACCTTTCATCCAGCGGTATCCGGGCTGCAGAGAGAGGTGGGCAAAATAAAAGGGATATACAATAGTTTAGCGTCCAAAATCTAAAATAATCTTTCAGTGAGATCCCTGATCGCACTAAATCACATGAAATCAGCACAGAATTACCATAAAAACATCAGGGACTCTCAGAGGTCCTGAAGTCCCCAGACTGCCCGGATGGCGGGTGCTTTGTGGTCATTTAATTTATAACAAATTTGTTTTGCATTATGCAACACAAACTGCATTATTAAAAATGAGATGAGCTCCTGCATTCCATCCAGTCATTAGGGCCTTGTCTTAAATTGTGCCAAAATCTAGCTTTTAATAGGTCATTTGAAGCCATGCTTACATGGTGTGTACTCCTAACAGATTAATGCTGCATCTTTTAATGTGTGTGTGTGGTTTAGATGTTAATAGTATGTGCATTGTTGTTTTGATAATGATGCTTTCATGTTTTGTAATTTATCATTTTATATGTGAAAAAATGAGAAACAACCACTTCATAATGGACTCTTGTGTTGAATTATATTATATTTTCCTCCTCCTGTACATACCTACAGCACACAGTGAAACAGTTGGAATCTGAGGAAGACAAAGACACTGAGAAGGACAAATATTTAGCTAAAATGGAGTGTTTGCTGGAGACTGACATGCAGATTGTGTTGAACTAACCTGCACCAGGACCCAGTTCATGCTTCAGGAACACAAATGTTGACTGTCTTTGCTGCGCTGTGCAGCAATCTCTGCAATATCAAAACCCCTCTGGGACCTCACACCTGTTCACAGTAACTGCCCCCTACCAGCATCGAGTTTATCGCCTGCTTTTCTTTTCTTTGACTGGTCCCATTTACAATTCAGAAGAACTTTTTTTGTATTTATTACACAAAGACTGTTTGTTAAACCATTAAAAACACTCTTTGTCCTTTGCTGCAACATTCCCATTTTTGATTCTAGCTGGACTTTTGTCACGTCTCACCCCTACCTTTCCCAGATTTTCTTATTGTATCTCAGATGAAGGAAAAAAACTGGAACAAACAGACAGAAAACATGAATTACTCATGTTTAAAATCTGAGTCGAAACTTCAGAGAGACATAACTTGGCTTTCTGGTCCAGTAGATGGTTAAAATTATCAACTTTGAAACATTAATCTAAATTTACATTGTCTTTTGACCTAATTAAGTGTAAATAACTTTGTGTTGCTACAGACAGAAGATGTCGTGACTGAGATGTTCTGTGTGCTTTGGGTTTTGTTTAACACACTAATAATCATTTGTTCCTTGTATTCAAGTTTGTAATGCTGTATGCAAAGCTTCAGTTTTCCCCTGACACATGAATCTTTCAATGCTCTGTCTGTTTTAGTTCAGCGCGAAGATAAAAATAGCAGTCAAATGCTTCTCTGCATGGCATTGTCTTTACAGGAGTTCACTGGTGTAATGAGATACTCTCTGCCTGTCATCCTGAGAATACCACTGGGATGACTGTCAATTGTAAATGAACACACAGCAGTCTGGAGAGCTGAAAATCATGGCATAAACCTACTCAAGACAAAAGCAAAACAAGACAACGCACTAAATTAGTCTCTAAAACGTTTATTATAATGTTTCCTTACAGCCTTCCCGACCTTCGACCCATTGGCCAATATGATTAACATGTAATGGACACTTCCCTCTTGGCAACATAGCCAACCGGAGAGCAGATCATGCACGTCTACAGGGAGGTTAAAAGCCACAGAACATCATAATTACACAAAAGAGAGACGCCGATATTAAAAAGACAAATACTGATTGACAAGAGCTGTGACACTGTTTACAAAAAAAAGTTCGTAAACTTTTCAAGTAAAGGTGTGGACCGGCCGTCCACCTCAAGGTGTAATTGTCAGTCTTTACAGCTTGAGCACTTGGTGTGGAAGTTAGTATGCACACAGGCTATTCTCAGTGGACTTAACTCTTTGCAGTGCAGTACAGTGTATGTGTCAACCTGCCCTTTTCTTCATGACGAAATATACCAGAAAAAATAAAGGAAAGGAGGGAATGACGTCATTACACAAATACTTTGAGTAAAAAGGGGGAAGAGGACTAAGTGCTGAGAGTGAGGGATGATGGAACTGGATCATCTGATAGGAGCTGGCCTCTGATCTGGACACACAGCCGTTGGAGTTTTTATGCCTTGGCATTGATGATTTCAATGAACTCTGGCTTGAGTGAGGCTCCGCCCACGAGGAAACCGTCAACGTCCTTCTGGGAGGCAAGCTCTTTGCAGGTACCACCAGTGACAGAACCTGATGAGAGGAACAGATGTAAGAGAAGAGGTTTGACGTGGAAAATGAAGACGAGAAGGACGTAAACTCTATGTTGTCACTCTGACTGACCTCCATAGATGATCCTCACGGAGTTGGCCACAGCCTCAGATACGTTGGTCTTCAGCCATTCCCTCAGTTTCTCATGAACCTCCTGAGCCTGAGATAATCACACAGGAAACAGACGCATTGTGACGGGTTGTAAGAGGAGACTTTACTTTAGAGCCGTAATCATTCTCAGTGGTTACTTATATTTACCTGCTGCGGGGAGGCGGTCTTGCCAGTGCCAATGGCCCACACTGGCTCATAAGCAAGCACAACCTTGCTCCAGTCCTTTACATTGTCTGTGACAGAGACGTGTGATAAGATTCAATTTTCTGTTTTGCAAGGTTTAGGATTGTCCCTGAAACGTTACGACACTGAATCTCTCTCTGGGACGGTTTGAGGTCACATACCTGCGATGACCTTGGTCTGAGCAAAGACGATCTTCTCGGTGATGCCTCCCTCCCTCTCGTCCAGCTTCTCACCGATGCAGGCGATCACACCAAGACCGCTCTCCAGGGCATGGGCAGTCTTCTGACCAATGAGCTAACACGCCAAAAACGCAAGCATGTAATCACATGGTGTACACCGGAAAAATGATTTGTGTTTCCTGCACATGCAGGAGGATGTAAGTTTCATGGTTTAGCACAGTGACAGAGGTAAAATCCTCCAGTTACCTCATCGCTCTCTCCAAAGACGTGGCGCCTCTCAGAGTGTCCCAGGATTACCCAGTTCACGCCACAGTCCTTGATCATCGCAGGGCTGCAGATAGATAATATTAAAACAATAAACCTCCAAATAATCAAACTCTGTCAATTCAATATTATGCTAGAAAATATTAAGATTTCATATTTCTATTCGGACCCAATAACATTTCAGCAGTGTTTGTGTCTTCATTAGCTCACCGTCTTGTTACTTTACTCTGAATGACACATAACATACCTGATCTCCCCAGTGAAGGCACCCTTGGGAACTTTGTAGCAGTTCTGAGCAGCCACGCCAAACTTGGCATCCAGCTTGGACCGGGCAAAGTCCAGGTAGATTGATGGAGCGCCACACACCACCTCTATTAACACAGAAGAAGATAAAAATGCACAGGTTAGGTTTTTGTACAGTCAGTGTTTATGGACTAAGGGATACTATTCATAAAAAAAGAATAAAAATACAATTTTTGCCTTGCTATCAATAATGTAACTTTTTTGTGACATATCCTCGCTCAAAGACATTTCAACAATGTACTAAATTGAATGCTTTGACACCAGCCTGTCAGTTAAGACGACAGCCTGTATAATTACTGGACAGCCACAATTAACTGCTGCCAAGTACAAGTTGCACATTCACAATATTACATTAACGGGGGAACTTGAAGGACAAATTCAGGCCGGTCTTTTCAAATATGATGATTAAACGGCTAAGTTAATATCCCAAATGTAAACAAACTAAAAATCTAAGTCAGGACCAGAATGATTGACAGGCCTTATATTTACAGCAATGTACAACAATTTCTTTGTCTTTTCAGATGTTGGTGCAGGATCCTTCACATCAGTAACAACCTCACAAGCACCAGGTCTGTATTTCCAGCCAAATAAATTCATACACTTGAGTCCAATAGCAGCTCAAATGACAAAACTCATTATAGATATGGTGTAACTTTCTAAAACGCTTTCATATTGAAGTGTCTACACACAGAAATGGCCGCCTGTGCCAACAAGAATTTCAACAGGCAGCCACAGTACAGTCTGCATGGGTCAAGCAGAGTACAGCACTGTCAAGACACTGACATTCAAAATGTAACTATATCTTGGGGTTACAGGAGTCTATATTAAAGGCCCCCTGTTATTATTGGTTTGGTAAAGGTCATTTCTGTGCAGCCACACTCAGGGCTCTCTGCGTTAAAAGGTCTGAGTTCAGCCTCCTAAAGGTCGCCCACATGGCTGCATTCTGCAGAGGTCAGAGAAAAGTCATGAGACTTGAGTTTAAAAAAAAAAGGGGGTCAAATAAAAAGAACCAGAGTCAACAGTCTGAGGAGGAAACAACTGAACTTTGACTTTAAAGCTGCACAGAGAGGCCAGTGGGAAAAGCCTGCTTGGGTTTCACTCTAGCACTGTAAGGGGGTGGATCCGTTAGCGGAGCAAGGTCCAAGGATAGTTCTGAACTGTGATCGGCTAAACAGAGCGACAGGTTTGCTCCTGAGCAGATGAGTGCTGTGACTGGTGTGCACGACATTACAGTTGCATAACACCATCTTGCAGGAGGAGCACAACTGGCATGATGACGGCGGAAACAGGCCTGAACACATTCAACGTATCCCTGCTTGCGTTAATTTACTGAATCATGCAATGAATGAAGCAACAGAGCGCTGCCCTCGGAAGACGGCAGCAGCCCGTGCGCTTTATCTCCAGCCTCCGGGAAGCAGACAGCAACAGGGCAAATGCCTACTGCTGCATTCACATCATGCTGGAGATATCGTGGATACAGGATAAATGAACTGAAAACACGGTGTTTTGTGGCCCACCGAGCGGTTTAATACTTCCGTGACTGTGACGCTTCAACTGCCTAAACACGTTAAACTAAAAAATAACTTACAAGCGACGCTCACAATAGGCCATTGTATCACCAGTTTACACATCAAAGAGGCGTCTTTAACGAGCAGGCTCACTTGAACGCACCATGCACTTCCACGGCAGAGGCAGAGCTGCCTGCTGGACTACGTGCCGCTGCAAACGCACACCCACCAGCACCGACATTACCGCAAATCCGTCATCTGTATTCATTCATCTCTACTAATGCATGATTTGAGGAGAGAAAAAAAATCAGGAGATGGCAGACCTCTTATTGACTGTAGCTTTAGTATAACATAAAGTGGTGAAGTAGATGCAGGTCTGTGATGCTAATCGTGACATTGATTTATTGAATGGCCGAGCCATTTTGACTCTGGATGGAAATTCCGTTGTGACATCAGACAAAAAAGGAGGAAACAAAACGCAGACAGGTGGCTCTCCCGCTATCAACGTGACCGTGAAAATCAGGAAAACAAGTGGCTAAAATTGCAAACCTTCAAAGGGAGTTATGGTGGAGCGGTTGTCAAGATCCACGTACCGACATTGGGGTCCACCTTGGCTGAGTTCATGGTCTGGATGAGCTCCCCGAGGCTTTTCTTGTCGCCGTTCATCTTCCAGTTTCCACCAACGAAGAATTTCCTGCTCATGATTGCAGATTTCTTTTTTTATTTGTTAAGAATTAAAACGGTACCGACAGCCCACCAGGGTACACTTCGTCTGGGGCAAGAGAGCGGACGTGAGAGTGCAGCTCAGAGTATTTATGAACATGGAAAATTTGACCCCTCCTCTCTCTCAGCTCCATTGGTTTATGGCGGCACGCCCGCAAACGCATCTCCCCATTTGAGGAAGGGGAAGAGCAAAATGTCATGCTGCGTTCAGGCGCTGTGTGTAAAACTTTCCCACACAACTGTTACAGGGGACTTAGATACTCTTTAAGTCAGGGGTGTCAAACTTACGGCCCGCGGGCCAGATCAGGCCCGCAAACGGGTTTAATCCGGCACGCGAGATGATTTGAAGTTTAAATTAGCTGCGATTTTTCAATGAAAGAAACAGCTGTTCTAAATGTGTCCACTGGGTGTCGCAATAGCAGTTATGTTAAGCAGAGTATTTGGTTCAATCCCAGATAGGCTGTGACTTAAGGTTGTATGCCTTTGTAGATAGAGTAGATAGTAGATCGATATGAGACAAAGTTTAAGTTCCAATCACTGAGGCATTGTGTTCTTGAAATTGCACCAATTTTTTCCTCAGAATTTTCAACTAATTTGAAGTGTTTTGTAAAGAGCATTATTTGTGATGTGTTCAGAATGTGCTTGTACTATTTTGGACCAAAGTAAAACAAAGGAAATAAATCTGAAGTTGTCGTTATTTTTAAGTTATTATGCCATGATTTTACCGGTCCGGCCCACTTGGGAATAGATTTTCCTCCATGTGGCCCCTGACCTAAAATGAGTTTGACACCCCTGCTTTAAGTAAAAGTTGTTACGGAAATACAGTATGGAAATACTCTGAATCAAGTCTTGAATCCAAAATTTTACTTAAATTAAAAATAATTTTACTAGAAACGTTACTAACTTTATACGCTGCAGCTGTCCCCTGGACTTCAAGCACAGTTTTTGAAGTAGAGCAGAAAATAAAGTAGCGTAAAATAGAAAGTCACTCAAAGTTGGATTTATGTAAAGATTCGGAGTTACTTTCTTACTGATCATATTGTGGTCCATTACGTTATAGAATTTACTCAGTTTGGTAAACAATGACGCAAACACTTTACTGCACTGTAAAGTAAATTGGGTGTTTTCAGCATTCTAGCCAATAAACTGGAGACCTAATGAATGACGTAGACCCTGTCCTAGTAAGTGTTGGTTGAAACAAAATATGAAATATGAATTAATGTAAGTGTAAAAGGCATATAGTACGGAAAGGATTTAAAATCAATTTAAAATATCATATTCAGAGCTATTATCAAAATACCGTCGGAAAATGGGAGTTACGAGTTTAAACTGAATCCAAGTTTTAATATGTAAACAAAAATACCAGACAGTCGTTGCCATGGCAACTGGATGCTGCCCAAAGGTCGCATCATTGCTAAAAGCTTAAAATATAATGTCTGCGGTTAAATTACTTATTTATGTACTTGTTACTTGTTTATGTACCTCCTGTCTACTTTCCTATGTTAATTTTGCATGTTGTTTACAACAGCAGCAGAAGGCCGTATGATAGCAGCTACACTTTATGCTTTTGTATTTACCTGTGGTAAAGTATGTGTAGGACGTAACGACGTAAAAACAAACTCCATGGAGACCACATGATCTGTATACTTTCAACTTGTCCAGCACAAAGTACAGGAATTCAGGTACATGGCATTAACATTACCATAGTTACATATCATGTTCGTTAGCATTTACAACCGCAGTATATGTTTCAAATAAAAATCGTAATGTCCGTTGTAATAACTGCAATGTGAATTTTATAGTTATAAACTTACGTTTAAACTCAATTTTCTTTTACTACAATGACAACGACAAAAAAGTTAAAACGTTTTTGAGAGTTACGCTAAACCGGTTAGATATGCAGTACAAGCTGAACCGACGTTTGATTGGCCGAGGCGCCAAAGTCCCACCCTCTTTGTGCTTCCTGGGTTTTTTGCTCCGGTATGGAGCCTTCTGATTGGAGAATATTCATGCCAGTTCTCTATACCCGACGTGCACTGCGATGAAAATGTTGTCTTTACATATACAAAGATTCTATTTAAGTATTTTGCGGTGTTTTGTGTCATGACATACAGTATTATTTTGTCGGTGTGTTTAAGTTGTGTTTATTTTGCGTAGTGACTGCAACTGCACACCATAACAATAAGACATGTATGTACTATACTACTACTGTGTGGTTGACCAGTATCGGGTAGGAACTAATTGCTCTTTAGATATTTTTCCAGTAGGTTTCTCTTAAAGAGGAACCCGCAATAACATGTTAAAAATTAAAATAACTGATCAAAATTTGCAACAAATGCGAACGACAGGTTTAAAAGCTGAAGTTGGATCAAAAGCGTAGTACGATAATAGCAAGTACATGTGGAGACAACAGAAGTAATCACTGAATAAAAAAAACCTTACAGGTCTGTAACACTTTTTATGTTCCTACAAACATAAAATGTTTTATTTTCAATTTTCTTATCCGAGTGACATGTTAAAATGGTAGAAAAATATGCTTTATCTCATAATATAAACGATAATTAATGAGTCAAAAGGCAAATCTACCATTGTATCCCCTGTCTCTGCGTAGTTTTTGTAATAATTTTGTCTTAGTCTTGCTCTATATGTGCATGTACACCTGTGCCTGACATTGTCAGAAACATATAGATATAACATCAGGTTTTGTCTTTTACTAAGTTAAGCTCTACGTGCTCATGTACAGTGCACACATACACATATATCAAGATGTCACATATTATATATGTTATAAAAATGAATAACATAATAAAAGTGTGATTAACTGCACATACACTGAAATCGGCTTTTCGGTGAAGTTGGAGATTTTTTTGTGTCCACTAGTCAAACTTATACTACAATAAAACATATTTGCCTTTTCTGAATTTTAAACGAGATAGAAGTTACAGTGCGTTTAATGTTTAACTAGGTACCATTTGTGGTATATTATATATGACGTGGTGTGGTATATTATTAAAGTAGCGAATTCAAGTGCTGCATGAGGCCACATGGGGGCACACTTATACCGCTATACCACATTTATCTGGCGCATAGGGTTAATCTTCACAAACCATTATGCACTGGTTTGCGTTGTCATTCTGGATGTGCTGCTTCAGATAGCCTACCCGTCATCCCCGAAGAGTCTTACGTTTAGCGACATACAGCGTGAACAATAAAAGTGTAGTGATGTGGGACGAGTTAGGGCAGAGGGGGTAGGTGAAGTGGGAGGAGACTCGCGCTGTGCAACTTTGAAGGAGGTTTAACCGTGGAGCGTATGTGTGTGGATGTCTGCCGTGAATCAGTAGAGTTCACTGAACCGTCGCGAGGAGACGTTTCCGCCCACAAGAAAGATGGCGGCTCCCTTGCTGGAGAATCTGTCGGAGTCCTTAGGTTCCCCGGAGCCAGCGGTTCGGCTCATTTTGTCAATTTTAATCGGTGAGTGTCTCCTCACGAACCAGCTGCGTGGTATTCTGGGTAACTAGCCGAAATGACATATATCCCATTGGTAGGTTTCAACGCCGAGCTGCTCTCTCTGTGTAACTGTTACCACTGCTAACATGACGCTCAGCCAGGTACCAACTGTGACACACAGCTACAGGCTGCAGACCAGTTGTTTTGGTACACTAATCTTTTGCTAGCTAAATAAGAATCTTGATAAGTCAGCGACGGGCTACCTTGAATTTACTTTTTAATTTCCAGAAAGCTTGTGAATTAACGCTACACACCCTTTAAATACAGTTTCCTGCTTAACACCATCACCAGCGGTTCCCTTGGTGGCAGTTGGCTGTCATGAAGGCGTCTCCTGTGGTGTGGGATGTGGACAGTTTGGTGTTGGGGCTAGTTTGGTGTCGTGTCAAATATCGTTTCAATACTCGGAAAGTCCCCACCTTTTGATTCATTTCCTAACCGCTGGACTTGGACTAAGATAAACAAGTTGGCAGTTATAAAAGAAAAGGCTAACCAAAGCACACCCCTCTACAGTTGAATGAAATTGTTTGTGGACTGTGGGATTAGCGAAAGCGTGATAGTATGGGACTGGTGCTGGTGTCGAGGTTGGTGAAAATAATAGCCACAATGCTGTTGGGGGTAGGGAGATACTTTGACAAGGAGAATGAGCATGGTCTGCCAAAATATGCCCCCCCCTCCCTCTCAACCCTACCATTTTCCACTCAGTTAGTTTGAGGGGAGACCGGGTTAAAAATGTTGCAACAAAGCCTGAATTCAATGTGACTTTTTTTTTTTTTTTTAATAAAAGTGCACAGGGTTACAGCCGGTAAATAACACAAGCTTTGCTGCTGTTTTCTAGGTTGTAACATGTAACTCAGCATGGCGTTAGGACTCCAGGGTCAGGATGTCAGGGGTGTGTGCGTGGCTCCGGTGGGGGGGAGGGCGTCCTCCATGCTGTCCTCTCTGAACTTTGTTCTAACACATGGACACGTCTGTGTTTCTCACACCAGAAGTACAACAGACTTAACGTGGCCTAACATATCAGACTTTGGTTGGCCAGTGCTTGAAACCCCTCAGTCAACCCTGTTGCACCCTCCTTATCCCAGTGTTGCCTAACGTGTCTTGCATAATACTGTAGTCATATAGTAACTGCCTTGTACAACAGGGCCTAAAATATCAGGTGGTTTTGTCAGCGTTTCCTCTGCTAAACATAGGGTGATACAACTTAACCTTTAATTGGCCAACTGCTTTGCAAGACCAATTTAGTAGTAATCCACTCTGTGGAGCTTGATATTTGATACTAGATCCATGGACTGAGATTGCAACTACAATCTGCTGAAAATGTAACACTTCTACAGCTACAAACCAGTTTCAAAAAAGCTTGCAAGACTCTGTACCCAAGTGACTCAGATGATTTGACCTGCAGCAACCATACTTTACCTACTGGTTTGCAAAATGTTTTTAAGGGGCGACACTGTAATTCTATAGTTCTCAAATGTCCACAAATCCTACGAAAGGAATAAAAAATGTCTTTTGTGTTTTTCATTAATTTTGTATCACCACATTTCCTCTGTGGCTGATCAGAAAAATACAATTTAGTTTGTTTTAAAAAGGATACTCCTTTTAACAGTAGCACATTGCAAGCAAACATTACTCAAGCAGGAGAACATAGTCTGTTTTCTGCTGAATATTAATACACTACTATTAATATTATGCTCTGGTGAATATGTATGGTTGCAGGAGTGCATGTAGAGTTGCCCTTTTTCAACGTTATAAAGGAGAATGTCAACAGGCACAACAGAGAGATTGATGTGTGTTTGGACAGCATTGGAGGTCTGTTGCAAAGAGGAATAAGCTATAGCAACAGCTTTGGCTTTGGCCACATCAATACATGTAAATTAGATCACTTCATTGTTGTTTTTTTGTCTTTTCACGAGATTTGTGTTAAAATAAGAAAAATATTGACAAATCAACTAAATTGCTAGACTTAACCTTTAAACCCAGTAGAAGAAGATGGAAATGTGAACATTAACTTACATGAAAGATGAATGAGAACTTTTTACTATTAAGCTGCATATACCTGCTGCAGTGCATTTTGATATTATTTGTCTTTGCTAGTCCTAGGAAGGGAAGGGGGTAGTGACTTCTCGTCCATTCATAAAAAAATGCCTTGCTGTGTGACCTCTGAGTTTTATTTTACTATAAATCATACTCACACTGTAATTTTATTCATTTTAAAATCGTCCTAACTCAAGAAACACACTGTAATTCTGACAAATGTATTTATTATGTAACTAAATATGTTATGATGAAACAAAATGTCAGCAATAGGTCAGACTGAACTGGTTGACCCTCAGTGAAAAGAACTTCTACCAGGATCGCTGGCAAGTGTTTGTCCTTTCCGCAGTCCTACTCAGGCAGTTATCTTTCTCCTTGAGATGCCAGATTTGCTGCAGTACGTACATACCAATGGTACTAATATGCTACTCTGTGTGTGTTTGTATGCTTTTACCACAAGGTCAGTGTTGTTAATATGAGGAGGTGTCAACAATTGCTCACATAGCTGATATGAAGGGACAAACTGAAGATCCATTAACATTTTTTCTTTGCTCTCCTGCAGGGTATCCCTGTGCTCTGGTGTACCGGCGTTTCTTGTTCTACCAGCCTGCCACAGTTATTCACTTGTTCCACACGTTCTCTGGGCTGGCTCTAGCGGCATTCAACTTTGGTGAGATGAATAGAGGGATTAAGTGCATGTGTTTTTATTATTATATTATTATATTATTTTTTTTTCTATTTGCATGCTCCTCCTCCTTGTTTAAGATATGTGTCAAACCTTTTGCCAGCAAGAGCTTTGTTAAATTTTCCTGCAAACATGCACAGCTATTTTGAAATTTATATTTATCAAATTGCATCATGTGTACATTTGAGGTCTAACAAACATATCAAATGCATTTTCTTAATTTCCATTTTCCTCTTCTGTGTAAAGTGTTTGTAAAGGTAAGTTGTTTTAAACAGATTGAATTCTGCTTTGTGCTGCAATGCTGCATTAAGTGTGTGCAGGAGACAAACAGAACAGGGACTTAGTCTTAGATGATAAACTGTTTACATTGTATGTTAGCACTGGCTATATACAAACTCTGAACCACTGAGATGAAGTCATTGTTTTGCAAGTAGCAAGTAAGTCTTAAGTCTTGGCTAAGTCCTAAGTCAAGTATCAAGGCAAGACTAACAATTCCCAAGTCCAAGACCTGAACTTTGTGTTTCAGGTCCTAGTTTTTCAAGTTCAAATTTTGAAAACTCAAGGTATCATCATCTTTTTGTCTGCTCATCTTCAGCTCCCAAATTCGTTTTGCTCTACTTCTTGCAAAATATCATTAGCTACTGTGAAATCCAGTCACGCTGTATCTGTGCCCGGGAAAATGAACGATTCTCCAGTCACTCCAAGTCATGTGTCAGGCCTGAAGTCATCAGGTCTAAGTCACATCTCTCAAGTCAGCACCTCAGTTTCTTAGAGTATATTAATTACATATAGTTTGCTGTGTTTAATTACAGCACAAATACATTGTTACTGCGAGGTAAATCTTTTCAAATGCTACTTTAGCCAGCTCCAGGTGTTTATGCTTGTTTTTACAAAGACCTAGACATTTCTCTGTTGAACTGATTGTTTATGGATTGCTTTCAATTGAAAAGCGGGTAATATGTGATATTTGCAAACTAAATAGGACCCAAGAAGCAGAATAATGCAATTCATCTTTGAATATATATGTTTATTGAAAAACACTGGACTTCAGCAGGAAGCACTTTTGACCCATTTGTTTGGGATCATAATGGCTGAGAGACTGTAAAATCGAACCTTTGTCATGCGGGTGAATCATCAACTATACAAATTGATTTCTGGTGTGAAGTAGAAGTAAATGTGGTGCTCTTTAACAAACTACACCAGAAGATTTGACAGCTGTAGATTTACATCTAAATGTCATTTTAATCCACGTAGCCCTATCACCTCCTGTGTGGCGTCATATGCAGTGCACAGAAAACATTGTGGTCTATAACTAACAATTACTTTAATATCCGTTTGATTATTCCAATCATTTTTTTCACTTAAATTAGTGTTTTTTGGTTACATTAAATTTTCGAGACCAATGAAAAATACTCTTCAAGTTCCAGGAGCTCAATGGGACGTTTTCAGATTGCCTCTTTTGTTCAATCAACAGTCAAACCCTTGAAGATATTCAGTTTAGAGCTGCAAGGATAAATCAGTCATTTGCCAAGCCAACATGTACTTGTGCCAGTTTCTTTCTTTTTCTTCTTCCTGCTTTTCCCCTCATAAGATAGAAAACATAATGTCTTTGAGGTTTGTCTGTCGGTGGAATTAAACAAGCAATCTCAATAGATTTCCTTGGGCTGTGGTAAAATATAGCATTGCTCATTTGTGTGACCTGTTATAAGCAAAACAATTAATTAATTTGCCTGTTGTCATCTTGCCTAATTATATGTTACAGCCCTGCATGGACAAAACACATTTGAGAAGCTGAAACTGGAATTTGTGGCGTTTTGCGTAAAAATTACTGCAACCACTAATTTGTTCTTCAATTTCTAAGTGGCAACAATGGTAAAATAAAGAAGTGTTCCTTGAGATAGGATGAATGGTTGAAGATTCCTCATGGATCAGGGTGTCATGGTGGAGTAAACAAGCTGCTAACATTCCTTTCTTTTTCTTTCTGTTGTGGCTGCACCTGGATTTTACAGCAGGTCTGTTGCTTTACCTTTCTCCTCTGGGAATACCTTTTCTTTTTCCTCCAACCCTCTTTGAAAGCTCTCTTCGAATGGCATGTGTAACATGGGTTTGCCTTGGGTTTGCCGATACTGAACTGTGCAGGAAAAATGCTGTTGTCATGTCCACTCCTACAGGTCACACTTGACTGCACTCACCACCGTCATTCCTATCCCCCCTTGTTCGTTTCTTTCCCAGGCTCTCAGATCTATCACTCCGCAGTATGCATCCTTGTCCAATTCCTGATGCTGAGGCTCATGGGAAGGACGGTAACAACTGTCCTGAGCAGCTTTACCTTTCAAATGGTGAGGTGTCCTGGTGTTTTCTCTCTAACCCTGCATCCAAGGCTTGCCTTATAGCATTAGCTCACCTTTACTCACTGTCAAGACAGCATCGGTGCAGGTACCACCAGCTTGTCTGCAAAGTCTAATATCTGATTTCTGCAGCTGCATTCTGCCATTTCTTTTAATTGCTTTGTTTAATCCTTCACACTTCCAGTCCCATGTATCAAAAGGCGCAACTTACAAATAGCAAATGCCACTAATGTTACGATGCAGTCACATGCTTCCTGTTGGATTGCTGGAGCCTTGATTTTTTTTTTTTTTTTAATATTTTTTGCATGCGAATTGTGTTTTTTGCTGACACTTTAACAAAATACAACAATGACAGCACGTTTTTAAGCAGAAATGAGCCCACATAAGCACACACATCCTGTTTTGTTTTGGGGTTGTTGGGGTTTTTTGCAGTTTTGCATAATTTTGTTTTTCCCACATAGAACTGTGATAAACGTCTCTGCATAATTATGTTTATTAATGCAGAGGCTTGCTTTTGTGTTTCACTCCTCTCATTACATCTTCCTGTAGGTCTACCTGCTGGCAGGGTATTACTACACAGCGACAGAGGAGTATGACATCAAATGGACAATGCCTCATTGTGTCCTCACACTTAAACTTGTTGGCAAGTCTCCTTTTCACTCCCTCACTGTTTTTGAGCTGTTTTCTCATCATGTTTGATTTGATATCTTCCCTGTTGTTGCAATCTCCCTCCGGACTCTAGTGAACGATAACACACTGATAAACTGCTGACATGGTCTTTGCATGCTTTACAGTGTTCATTCAAATGATCAAGACAGCATTAGTCACCCTAACATAGTTTCTGACACCAGTTGCATTTTCTTATTACAGGTCTGTCATTTGATTACTATGACGGCGGGAAGGAACCAGTGAGTTTGTTGATCTCTCTCTTGCTTCAGCCTGCTTGATAATTTGTCAATATGCTGATTGTTTTACCCATCATTTATCTCTGTTATTGTCCAATAATTGTGCGATAACGTGTTGCTTCTTTTTCAGTTTGTGTAAGAAACAGGTAGATAAGATTTGTGATTGATAGAATATGCAACACTTTTCAATAGTTGTTCAGTTTTCAAGAGTACAAATGCAGAGCAAGAGGCAGATACAGTCAGTTACTAAAAAGAAAAATAAAGCAACCTGAGTAATTAATGAATAAATGTTGTTTTTCAACATTGGTTTAAAAAGTACCAAGAGAAAAGTGATTTTTTTAAAAAATTTTAATAAAGTAAGTGTTTGGGCCATAAAATGTAAAAAAAAAGTGCTCATTACTATTTCACAGAATGCAGTCTGACTGAATGCAGACTCAAAGATATTATGTTTACTATCATAGTAAATCTTCATATTTGAGAAGCTGAGGCCAAAGAATTGTACCATATCTGGTTGGAAAAAAAAACTTAATTCACTTTCTCAGTGGTTGGGATTTAATTGAATTAATTTTCTGACCACTGTTAATTGATTAATAGACAAATACATTGTTACATTGTATACATTTAAACATTGTTACATTGCTTCACACAGAGAAAATCACTCTTTATTAATAGCATAAACAAAGAAATACTAACTTGTAACAACCCAGGCAACCAGGCAAACCAGTATGAAAGTAAATCAACCAAAAAAAACACAACAAAACAGGAAAACACGACAACTACTAAGTGACTACAAGAGGCCTAACAAAAGGCCTTTGTGCTGGTGAGGAGGCAATCTGACCCATTACTCTGCCTTTTCATTTTAAACGTATCCTCAACCAGCAGGTGCTCTCTGTGAGTTTGTTCGTAAAAGGCTCTGAGGAAGAGAAGACAAGATTGTATTCATACAGAACGCATAATACACACAAAATGACGATGCAAAAAAAAAATGCTATCAGAGGTTAAAATCAAGATAAAATTGTCTATCATGGGTTATGTAATGTAATAATGTGTGACAACATATGTGTTTGGTGTTCTCTAATGCAGTGAATTTTAATAGAAAATTAAAAAGTCTTGGAAATCCCACATTATGCATGTGGTACAAAAGCATTACACAGAATACAGTCATAGATATTAAACAGCTTGCTACGACAGCATTAATGGTGTAGTAAAATCAGCGTATGCCAGTCATTGTTGAGTCTCTGGCTTTCCTCTACCACCTTAATGCTCATGTTGTTACAGTAACTCTCTGTTGAGCAGCCTTTTCCTTTGCCCATTCTTTCACTGCACTCATCTACAGTAGGTTTGGTTCCTTATTAGAATACAGCTAAGATAATTGTGACAGCTGTTAATCGTCCCTTCTGCTGCTTTGTTTCATCTTTACTCTAATGAGTGTTTATGCTGTGCTCTTCATTCTGTTTTGACTGTTTCTGCTTAAAATGTATACATCTGTTCTCATCTGGTTATTATTAGGTTATTATTGTTTTAAATGAATGCCAATTGTCACTCTTCACTACAAAGTGTATAGCCTACCGTTAAATACTAGCATGTCGTGGAGTCATATTCAGTTAGACTGTGGTCAAATGCTTAAACTAGGCACATCTTGCCTGAACTTGCTTTTATGATGACATCGTTAGCCAGTTTCTCTCTGTCTCTACTTCCTTCATTCCTCTTTCATATCGCTCTTCCTCTCTCTCATTTTTTCAATGTCTTTTTCTTCACGTATCCATAAATTGCAGTCCCAGCTGAGCAACGAACAGAAGAATGCAGCCCTGCAGTCTGTGCCCTCTCTGCTCGAGGTGTACGGCTTTTCCTATTTCTATGGAGGCTTTCTTGTGGGGCCCCAGTTCACACTGCGCAGCTACCAGAAACTGGTGGCAGGGGAGCTCACCGACTGCCCCGGAGAGCCTCCGAATAGGTAAAGGTTGAGAAAATGATGAGTGATGGTGGGGAGAAAGGTGAAAGACCCTTTTTGTTTTGTCTCTGTAAAATAAGCTGTCCAGTGTCACAGCCTGGCAGTAAACTGGCATTATTCCCCTTCTCTTCCAGTGTTATACCGGCCATGAAGAGATTTGCTCTAGGATTTCTCTGCCTGGTGATATATGCAATATTTAGTCCCTATTACCCAGACAGCTACTACCTAACAGACGAATATGAGGTGAGAACGTGAAATGTTCAAAAATAATCAATGTGTTCACTTACTGTTTTTCGCCCTTTCAGGGTATCTCTCTTTTCATGCAAACTGTAACACTGTGTCCTTTCCACAGGCTCAGCCCTTCTGGTATCGCTGTGTCTTTATTCTGCTTTGGGCTAAAGTAATTTTGTATAAATATGTCAGCTGTTGGGTTATAGCGGTAAGTAGCCTCTTGATCTGCAAAACTGTGCATGAAATTCTTTGAGAAACTGGATTTGTGCCTTGATGGCAAACGGCTCACAGCCCACTGATTTGCCTCCCAAATTAACCTCATTATAGGAAGGTGTATTTACATACAGTACCCATCTTAACTTATGTGAGAGCATAACTAAAAGAAATCCCCCTTTACATACGTTTGCATACAATCATACATGCACAATAACAGTTCTTTCATGGTTCACCCTGATCAGGCCACATGAATGGGTTATCGGGTTCTTGTGCTTCATGGTGTGACTTCACGTGAACAAATTATGAGAATAATATATGTGTTTTGTGTGTTACAGGAGGGTGTATGTATATTAACTGGACTAGGCTACAATGGTGTAGTGGATGGAAAGCACCAGTGGGACGCCTGTGCCAATATGAAGGTGTGGCTTTTTGAAACCACGCCACTTTTTGGAGGAACAATTGCTTCCTTCAACATCAACACAAACGCCTGGGCTGCCAGGTCAGTGTCAGCCTGAAATCTGTGACATTCTCTTGCTCGTAAGTGGTGCTGGCAAAAGTTAAATATTTACTCAGATGATAACAGTGAAGTAGAGGGCCATGACAGTTTAATCCAATATGCATATATTGCACCGTGGCTCCCCAGAAGGAGTAGCCTGGTATCACTCACTAAGGCCTCCCTGTAGAGATCGTTTAACCATCACACAGGGAGTAAGCAGACTTCCTGAGAGGGCTCTAAAGGTTTTCACTTTTAAGATCATTAACACAGTACTTTTCCAGCAGTAGCATCATTTGATGATGACCACAGTGAGCAAAGCAATTTATTGAACATACAGTTTATTACATGGTCCATTTCAGTTGAGTGCATTAGCTACATAAGCTTACTTTCTGTTATCCAAAACTGCATGAGACACAGAGAGTGGAGAAGGGCAAGTGACACCTTTCCAAACTGGCAATAAAATTCAAGCAACTATTGAGATTTTTACTCATAGGTGAGATGATGTTGTCAGGCTGGTCGACAGAGAGTGTTTAATGCCCTTGGTAGATAAAATACAAACTTGAAACTTAAAACGCTCTCATTGTTTGACCTACAAAGAAAAGTCTATTTATACATATGCACCACTTCTGAGTGATGATTCCTGCAGCACACACTTAAGCAGTTTAGTATTAAATGGGTTAGGTTTCATATTATATTTTTCTAAGCCTTCCTCTACTGGAGGTTCAGCCAGACACAATTATAAACATGCAAGCTTTTTACATGGACCATAAATTCATACAACATAATGTAAGGAAGAAACGGGTGTACACCAGAGAGGCTTGACTAATTAGTACAGGGAGGACAGTGTTTGGGATAAAGGGGTCAGTATGCTTCAAGGTGGGTGAAAAGTCAGCTGTCAGCAATGAATTGTACAATTGTGCATGAGGCAGAAGTAGGTGTATGAAGCATGAAAAGGGCTGCTTGAAAGAGAAGTTTGATTCCTGCAAACGCTCTAACCTTTGTACCTGGCCAGTTGCTGCATTAACAGAGGTTTGTCAGGCAGTGCTTGACGCTTCGTGCACTTATTTGTCTGACCCTGTTCTTTAGAGTTAATACTGCAGCTTGTCATCAGTGTGCTGCAAGGAAAAAAAAGCACTCGTTTGGATATTGAAAACTTTATGTGTGTGCACTTGTCTGCGATATAACAGAGTCTGGGCCTACATTGAACTGTTGAGTACCCTTGTAGAGGAAAGTCGTTGAAATGTTTTTATATAACCTCAGTTGCTATGCAACAACAACTTCCAGGTAAGTGAGTGCCTGCCATGTAGGCAGTGATAGCTGACGCATTTCTGACTGCCTTTATCCAGATTTTTAGACAAAAAGAGATGATCCAGAAGTCTTGACTAATTTTCTCTTTTCTTGGTAAAGACATGTCTTTAAGCGGTTGAAGTTCCTGGGCAACAAGAGCCTGTCTCATGTGGCCACACTCCTCTTTCTGACAATTTGGCACGGCCTCCACTCCGGGTACATTTTGTGCTTCTCCATGGAGTTCTTCATCATCACTGTGGAGAGACAGGTATGCTACACATGTGATCGGATGAGTTAGAAACCCGAAACCATCTGGGTTTTTATTTCAGTAGGTGGTAAATTCATTGTCATATTGCACTTATTTTCTTTATAAACACTATATTTGTGCTTTTGTTTGTATTAATAAAAACCTGGTTCCTGTGTAGCAGATAGTATCTTGTTATCAAATCGTATAAGAATATTGATCAAATGCACCTCACTGCTGAATGTACTTGTAATTAAATATCGGTTTTATTATGTAAACATTCTTTTATTGTAGTCCTGTAACCATTACCAAATATGTTTGTGTCTGTGTGTCTGTGTTTGTCTGTGCGAGTCAGGCCCTGGCACTAGTGAGGGACAGCCCCTTGCTGACGAAACTGGCCAACAGCCCGCTCTACCCTCTCATCTATGTAGTCCAGCAGTTTATCCACTGGCTCTTCATGGGCTACCCCCTAGTGCCATTCTGCCTATTCACCTACGACAAATGGCTCAAGGTAACTCACAACTCTCAGAGACCACAGGGTCATAGTCAGCTTTGTGTATCATACTGCAGTCCAGGATTGAGGCAACAAGGAAGCCGACACAAAAGTGTGTTTAAAAGTGCTCAAAGAAAGCAGCCAATTAAAGAGAAAAGTCATTAAATCACCAGGTCTAAATGAAACACAAAATGATTAAGAGGAAAAAAAATTTAAAAGGAAAAAGAAAATTAAATCTTAAGATTAACCTTTGTTTTGCAACATTAGTTAGTTTTTGGTGTGTTTAACTAATCCAAATAAACACAATACTTTCTAACCTACAAGAGTACACAAGAGCCCTTTCAAATCACAAATGTATCATTTGTGAATCAGGATGTTGCCACCAATTGTGAAGTGCATGTAAGTAGTGCTCACAATTCACTTGAAAGAAAATGGGCTCCAGCAATAGATCCATGAGTTAAAAGGCTTAGAAACAAAAACACTGCACAGCTGTTAGTGATTTTACAACTTATCACTTTAGATTTCACCATGAAGTATCAGGTCAGGTCCTCTTTATTATATGACCCCAAAATGATACATTACAGAGTTGACTTGAAGCTTTACAATCAGCACCGCATACAGCACCCTCTGTCCTTGATTCAAATAACAGAAAACTCCAAAAAAATAAATCTTTAACCAGAGAAAAATGGAAGAAAATCCTAGAAAGAGTAAGTACGAGAGATCCCTCTTCCAGACATGTTATAATGTTGTGTGTACAGAATAATCTGAGACGGCCACAGTCAAATTACCATTATTGCTATTAAATTACTAGGCTGCATTTTTGCAGGTACAATAACTAGCAGAAATACAGCAATCATGTCAGAAAGTAATCTACCAGGAATGTACAATTGGCAAGCAGTTGATTGGATGAACGCAGTGCTCTGCTGTTGCAGTAACACTCGGTTGTGTATCCATCTGAACACAACTTTTTAAAGGCAGCTTGCTAGAACCATAACAAGAAGGCAGTTTTAAACATGAGCAAGCGATGTCAGGATATCGCTTTCAGGAACAATGTGTCAGGTGAGCCACTGGTATGATCTGAAAGGGTAAATGGCTATTTACACACTGGGGCGCAGGAGAAACACATGTGACCTGACAAGGCATTGTGTGACAGGTACGTCAAGAGTTGCGGATCAGGTGATTGACAAAGGCAGGAGACTGTGAGGTGGACAAGATGGGCGGAGACAGAGCAGGTGTCGTCATAACATCGAGTTTCATAAATGATTTGTTTTAATGTGATTCTGTTCTGTCACCTTTTGTTTTTCAGGTGTATTCGTCCATCTATTTCTGCGGACACGTGTTCTTCCTCGTAGCCTTTTTAATCATGCCATACCTCCGTAAGGCGCTGGTGCCTAAGAAAGAACGGAGCCAGAAAAAGCAGGATTAAAACTTGGTACTGAGACCTGGCATGGTAAGTGAGCACGGGCCGCTTTCAGTCAATAATGTTGTTATAGAGGCTTATGACAAGCTGTGCATTAATGTTTTTTCAGTGTTAAAGTGTCTCTGTTTTTTTCCAGGTCTATCTAAGGCTGAATATCCACTGAAGGGAACTGTGACTTTCAAGGAGCAGAATGGAAAATATTTAAGGCCTTTATATATAAAATGTCCATGTAAAAATAAATTTCTATATATTTTTGTGTTTTAAACAGGAGGGTGTTTTTATAAACATTTGGAGAAATGTTTACAGGAAATGACCATCGTGCCACATGGGGTAATTGTGAGCCAATCAGGGGCGATTTCCTGTTTGTTATTTTCATTTTCTTTTCTTTTTTTTTAAGACATGTAGAACTTGAGATACTTTCATGCTGTCGCCACAGAATTGCACTCAACAGTCACGGGTTCAGAGTCTGTTATTGGCTCCAATTTGTGTTTTTTGGGGTTGTTTTTTTTTTTTTTTTTTTACTTCCAGTTCATTTGTCTGTCTCACTGTCTCACATCTCACACCCACATTTAGCTCCAGCAGCAAGTCTTCACAGGAGCTTAAAGCACAGGGCCAGCATACGTGGCACTCTTTCATGTAATAATACAAAATGCATACAGCTTTCTGCAAATGAAATGATAATAATAATAATATCAATGATAATAATCAGGGGGGTTGTTCCTTGAAAATGGCTGCCAGTGCTTATAATACATGCTGTAAATCACACACTGAACACTAACCCCCCCAACTCAAAATGGCCTTTTATTAATGAATGTTTTTACAGTACATTTGTTTTGGTTTTAATTTGATTTGAGATGAAAAACAAAAGACTTGATTTTATAGAGTTTTAACAGCTTTTATGAAAAAGAAAATTTTGTAGCTTTGGATAACCTTTCATGAAAAGAATTTGAATTGTTCTCCTGCCTTTCCTTGTTTGATGTTGCTGGGGTTTTTTTTCTTCCTCTTGCTGTATACCCTCTTCTCCCTCCGTTGAATCGACGCCACTCCCCTGTTGGCCTTGATTCAAAGCCCAGCCCCTCAGCTCTGATATACACAGATGTGAAAGTGAAAACATTTCAGGGGACCTGCACACTGCCCAACCGTACGGTCACTACAGTTAATCATCCAGGTTCATCTTATATTCACTCTAATCTCCAGGAAAAAGACAGTTTCTTAAATCAAGGAATTGTCTCATTTTGGACTGGAAACAAAATAAACAAGAAGGAAAAGAGTTCCACTTGTGTTTCACCTATGGCCTGTGCTTCTGTTTCTAACAGCGGGTGGTGATTAAAAAGAGTGTGAAGCAGACGCATCCCATCCCACAGTGGGACTGCCTCTGTCTTCTGTATAAGTTCATCTTTCCTTAAGGGGCGGTCTGGATTGTCTGATCCATGGTAAACTAGAGGAAGGCCTGACACTGCTGCTGCTACTGTCCCTCTCGCTGATGCTAACACACACATGGAGTGGACGAACCTCACTGTAGCAACAGCCCCAGATTTTAGTAATATTTATACATGACATGGTGATTATTAATTGATGTGAACTGCTATTTCAAGAGACTACTTTTTGCCTTATTCCTACCAAATGTACAAAGGAAAAGAAAACTTAGGATGGGGGGGGGGTTGATTTTCAGATACAATTTTATAATGTTCATTAAAATGCTGCATTTCAAGAAAGGAGTCGGTATAGTTATTGTGTGTGTGTTTATATGTCCCATAGCCTCCGTGATGTCTGACAGGAGCACAGGGCCAAAAGGGGGTGATATGACGTCATTTTGCAGTCTGGTTTATGGTGAGGGTTGAACAGTGGGAAACAGGGATATGAATCCAAAGAGGAAATGAGGAAAAAAAATAAAGGCTTTCAAGCGTGTCATTCATCAAGAAGGCCGAAGAAGTAACGTGATGAGATGAATTTGCTGTGTTGAGGTCTGAGTCACTCTCAATGTGCAGCTAAAAAAAAAAAAAATAGCCAGAGCAGCAGTCTGGTACAGAGCTGGTGGGGGCCGGAGACAGAGAGAGAGGGAGAGAGAGAGAGGGAGAAGGACGCAGTGTGGGCGGGTTAAGAAACGCCGAGAGGGAGGGGACGCCAGCGTAATATTCCCACCGTTTTTTTCGCCCTCTCCGCTTCTCTCCTCCGTAGATCCGCAAAAAAAACAAGGGCATCCATCGGTCTCCTCATCTCCCTCACATCTCACCACCGAGTCTAGGCTGAAAACATACCCCTGTCACGCCAGTCGAGCCGCTGCCCCTGAGAGTCTCCGTGTGTCCTCACCACCTGGAGGTTTGTTTCCAGCCTGCGGGGGGGGGATTGCCGAGCCGAGCGGCAGGGGCGTGAGAGGCGGATGCTGCGAGCGTAGAGGCTGGGTACCAACCAGGAGCATCACCGCACTCGCCACGGTAATGTATAAAAATCACGTTTCTGCTTCAGCTAACCTTCGTTTCCCTGCGACGTGTCCTCTTCTGTCTCTCCGGGTATATAAGCTCTTAACATAAGCAGACATGGAGCCCGAGCTGGTAATGTGTGTCAATAGCAGCCTGTAATGTAAATCGACTGATTACTGTCGCATAGCATGTTTCTCTGCTCTTGGATGTGTGTGTACCCTGAACAACCTGTGCACAGATGGACTCTCCTGTTGTATTTTCTCTTTTTGATGCAATCTTCTACAGTGTTGTCCTGTAGCCCATCAAGGACTGCAGCAATGGAAAAAACGTAGAGGCTTGTTATGTCAATGAGAGCTGGGAAAAAAACCCCTCAGGGCTCATTTTTCAGTTGTGGCCACTGTCACCAGACAGCTGCAGCTGCAATTTTTTATATACCTAACAAACCACAATTAAAACATGGGAAAACACCCACACAGACTCATGCAAAACCGTTTCCACTGGCACGACCAGGTATGTGCACGCTCCATATTATTCTTTGCAAGTGCAAGCTTGTCAGTATGGTTCTGTGGAAAGCCAGAAAGCAGCATTTTTGGTGAAACAGTTATTGATTGCTGGTTTAGAGATGCTGATTCAACCTGCATCTCCAAAGTTTAGGTTGCACGGCCTCTTTAATACCTCATGCAGGCTTCCAAAGGCTACATACATGACACATGACAAACACAGCAGTGTAAAAAAATCATCTGATAGACCTGATCTGTTTCTGTCTCTCTCTCTGTGTCTTGTACCTGTCTCTTCCAGTGCTGAACAGTTGTTGATGCATGTACTGTACCCCCCCCCCCTTTCCTCACCCCACCCTGTCGCCCCCCACCTTTCCTTTCCTTTCCTCCCTCAGATGGACAGAATGAATTTTCTCTCCTTCTTCCTCCTTTGCTTGACTTCGGTTGCCAATGGCAACAAAGGTCAGTTCCTCATCCTTTTGACTGTTAATTGTAAAGTGTGGAGATGATGGTTGAGATTGCCATGGGAGCACGCAGACCTGTCAAGGTGCTTGGGCAGGGCCATGGCTGTTTTGCCCTGAAATGCTCCTGACGACTTTAATTGCTATCCCTTATAATACTCCATACAGAGTGCAATTGAGACTACATACATGTATGTTTAAACATCTTGTGTTTCGTGACCCAGTGTGCATGTGCCTGTTTCACCAGTGCCGTGACTCTGAGGAGATGATAAATCTGTTTCCTCCTCTACAGCAGATTTATCATCCTGGATAACCATGACTCTGATTCAGCATCATTGTTCCAATGATTATCATGCCGGGGGAAGGCGAATGAAACAGACAGCGTGGAGGGAGAATGTCAGAGAACGAGGTAGAGGAGAGTGATGCAGGGAAGATGAAGAGATTGAAGGAGAGATGGAGTGTCAGAGGAACACAGATAGAGAGAGAGAGGGGGGAGAAGGAGCTGTGACAGGAGAGGACGTGGCCGAAAAGACGCAGGCTGATAAGAAGGGAGGAGGAGGTGGAGAGTGTTGGTACGTGGGATCAGGTGACACGAGGGAAAAGGAAAAGCACGAGATACCGGAGCGTTTGTGTGTGTGTATATATATATATATATATATATATATATATATATATATACATATGTATGTGTGTGTGAGGGAGACAGACGAAGAAGGGTGGGTGAGTGTTGTGGAGCGATAGTGTGACAGAGAGAGGAAGAGTGCCAGGAGAGACAGACAGAGATGGAACGGGATGCCTCTCAATCTGTAATCCCGGATGTAATCCACAGGCCTGATGCTCAGATTAATGCTATATAGCACAGCAGGGGAGGGAGAGAGGGAGGGAGGGAGGGAGAGAGGGAGGGTGGGAGAGAGGAGTTCAGCCGAGGGGACAGAGGGCAGGAGATAAATGACCAAAAGAGAGACATGGCAGAGGACTTTGGAAATGGAGGAGGAGGAGGAGACGCTGTCAGGCTAGACCTTGAGAGGAGACGATGAATGCCTGTGATTAGGGCTTGGTATCAAACCTCGACCACTTTTTGATATCTATCATAATTTGTCTTATTATCAAAAACTGTCTTGCGTGAAATGTCAGATTCGTGCTCTTTACTTATTCTGTGATCAGATATTTCCGTATTTAAATCATGATTTCGCCAGTTTCAGACTTTATTCGGGTTAAACTCTTGAACAGCAGCTTGTATTTAAATTTGTGACAAGATTTATCAATTTCGTTGAATTAAAATGCGTACTCTGGAAGCTTTGACTGAAATGAACAGTTATTTTCCTCACTGATTGATCTGCTGATTATTTTCTCTAATAATTCTTTAGTTTGTAAAAAGTCAGATGAGTGAAAAATAACTGTTACAGTCAGAGCCCCATTAATGTCTCCAAATTGCTTATTTTATATGACAAAATGTACAAAACTTGGAGCTGTTCACTTCATTATCACATTAGCTAAAGAAAAGCAACAGATTCTTACATTTGAGTGGCAGCAGTTGAATAAGTTTTTAATGCTGCAGCTTGTTGAGGTTGAGCTCATTTTAACCTGTAACTCGTAGCTATAGCTGTGGAATAAATGTCATGTAGAAAAAAGTTGTGAATACACTAATGTTTCCCTCTGAAACTGGTGGAGTCAAAGTTTGAAGTAGGATAAAGTGAAAACTCGCCTATAAAGTACCCCCAAACTGTGTAGTATATAGTAGTAAAACATATAATATTGTAATGGAAAATTAGACAATTTGAAATGATTACCCGCCCCGGCTTTGAAAAGAAAAGTTCGATCAGATTCAGAACTGGCAGCATTTTTCTCTGTTGACTCTCTTCTCATAGATGAGATGGCAAAATTAGTTCCAGTCAGATTTCTGGAAAATTCACTGTGTAGACAATAAAGCAATTGCTTAACACAAGTCTTGTGCCTCTGTCTGATTTCAAACTCTGCAGCGTTAAAGAGATTGAGGACAACAGAGGGGAGGCACTCGGCTTTTGTTTTTGCTCTTTGCTGGAGTGTAAAATCGTCATCCTTCTGGCTCATTAACTTGGCCTTTGATCATCCAGTGCTGAACATTCAGCACGGGGATGAATAATTAATTCGCAATTAAAGGTTAAATTCACAGTAAACCTCAGGCATTTGATTTTGACTCGGCTGTTTTTCTAGTGCATTATTGTTCTGGGCCTGTGGCAGGTCAGTTTGGCTGATTGATATGAGCAATATACCTCCCCGTGTGTGATAAGGTGAAATCTTACTGGGTTTAATTACACTGCCAACCAGAGGGGTGGGAGTGGGGCTGCAGAGTGGTGCTTGTCGTGAGGTCTTTATGGAGAACCGAAGAAAGAGGGGAAATCTATGAGAGCGCGAGTGTGATTAAACTGTCTTTGTGGTCACACACAAGCATACGTTGTGTATTTTTCCACTCATGCACACTCTCACCACGTCCTCACCCATAATGGAGTGTTAAAAATAGACACGTTGGTTCCTTGTAATTGCTCCATTTAACCCAAAGCCTCTTCGGTCTCTCCTCTTCTCTGTGCTGTTCAGCCAATAAGCACAAGCCATGGATCGAGACAGAGTACCAGGGGATTGTCATGGAGAACGACAACACTGTGCTGCTCAATCCCCCTCTCTTTGCCCTGGACAAAGACGCTCCACTACACTACGCTGGTAACACAAACATCAACAAACAGCATGGAAGAATAGAGGATGACATAGCCTGCAAAAAAATGCTCAGAAATATTTCAACTCTTCCGTGAATTTGCTTGAACATCCTCAGAACTGGCTACTGCGCAAAATAGGTCAAACCAAATGTTCACCCAGCCAAATTGAAAATTATCTCACCAGGCCTTGCTTGGGCTTTAATCGTAAACATGATGCTGATTTTTACAGAGAGCAAGTTTGGAGCAATCAGACTGCTGCCATTTTCCAGCCATATTTCCCAATAGACGGTCTAAATATTAAAGGAAATGTATTCAGTCACAGAGTCCACTATTTTTAGACCATCATAGTGTAATTCAACCCTTCATCTCGGGAGCAGTCGGCAGTGCTCTGCTTCTGCAGCCTGATGAAATAAGGTTATCGCGTGCGCACTCCTGGAAATAACCGTGTTCAGTCAAATTATAATAGATCAACTAGAATTACTCCCGCCGCAGCCTGAAATGTATTGGGCCCGTGTCAAAAAGGAGGAGAAAATTAGCTGTTTGAGGAGGAACCTTCCCTACCTTCAACTTAGGTCAGCCAGGGAAGATCAACTACTGTACTGAGGGTTTTGAGTATCAGCTGCAGTCTATTTTATTCTATTCTTATAATGATTGCTTTTGCCACTTAATGGGATCCTCTAGATATCCGTCTGCACTCTCCTGATATGCTGAAAAGGATGAAATGACTTTAAATCTATAGAATACTTGGAAAAATTGTACAATTATCAGTTGAATAATAATTGCTTCTTCTGCATTGAGATTGTGGATGTTTCGCCTGGACTCTGGGCTGATTGATTGATTGAATTGCTGGCTATATATCACAGAGTGTTGTAGCTGTATAGTAATAATGGTTATTTCATTGCTAGAGCCCTTTTCAAGTCAAATTTACCAACTGATCCGCTTAGAAAAATGTGGAAAAGAACATTAAAATAACACAAATGACTGGTACAAATAAAAAGAAGTGACAGGGCACAGAAAGACAACTTGACAGTGGAGTTTATAGCAGAGATTTAAAGGAATAACTGGGGCATCCAGATGAATTTTAATACGAAAGCTGTTCCAAGGTTTGGGGCTCTAGCAGGAAATATACAATCTCCTGTAGTTTTCAGTCTAGACTGCAGAGTTTTTGCCACAGGATCTAAGGTTGAGTGCAGGTACGTTAGTGCATAAAACTCACAAATTTATGCTGGAGTAATGGAGTGCTTTTAAAGTAACGTGTGCAACCTAAAAAAACTGGAAGCCAATGAAAGAAAGGTAAATTTGGGACCTTATGAGTGATAAGGCTGCAAAATTTTGTTGAGTCGGTGAGAGTTACAATAATAAGCCCTCAGAAAAATAAGAGCATGATTAACCTTCTCCCTGACAGAGAAATAAGCTGACTTCTCAAACAAAATTATGTTATACAATAACATTACAATGATGTTAACTTCGATTCATAGTGTCTATAATTTGCATTATTTTCCTCCCTCACAAGTCTCTCCCACTTCTCTCAGGGGAAATCTGTGGCTTCCGGGTTCATAATGGCCCCTCAGGTTCAGGTTCGGTCCAGTTCGAAGCTGTGGTTCTGGACCGTTCCACTGGCGAAGGTCTGGTTCGGTCCAAGGAGCCGCTGGACTGTGAGAGCCAGCGGGAGCACAGCTTCACCATCCAGGCCTACGACTGCGGAGAGGGACCTGATGGAGTCAACAGCAAGAAATCCCACAAGTTAGTCCACTCCCACCCTCCCACCTCCCACTTTGAACTCAAGATATTTAATGTTTTTGACAGTAATTACAGCCATCTATCTGGCTGTGCACTGTAAAGACCATCCAACCATTTCTGCTTCCTGTTGTTCCAATAATCCATCTCTCCCTGTTTGTGTTTGCTTCCCTCAGGGCCACCGTGCATGTTCGTGTAAACGACGTCAATGAGTTCTCCCCCGTGTTCGTTGAGCGTCGCTACGAGGCTTCAGTCCCAGAAGGGCGTCTGTTTGACCGAATCGTGCGTGTGGAGGCTCTGGATGCTGACTGCTCCCCGCAGTACAGCCAGATTTGCTTCTATGACATCATCACTCCCAATGTGCCCTTCGCTATTGACAACGATGGTGAGATATGTTTTATCTTGGAGCAGTAAATCAACGGTTGTTGGACTTGCAGACCTATTAATATTTGTCTTTCTCTGCTACGGAAATACAATATCCCCGTCCAGACACCGTATTATTTTCCTTTTATGCTGTCTGCACTATCTGCTCTGCATAGAATCACTAAATTCAATATTCAGTTCAGTATTCAACCCCTAAACTCCGGATGTCCTCAATACATGAAAAACACACACGCGCCAGACACCGCTGAGATATTGATGTCTGCATAGCGACAGAGTGAATTGCAGGTACTTAATTCCTCGCTCAGGTAGAAACAAAAAGATGTTAAAATAGACTCTGTGTGGGCGGACCATTGTTCTGTCTCTGTGCAAACATTTCAGCAGCTGTTTGGTTTAATATAGCATCCTTTTGTTCCTGGCTGCTCGTAGATTCCCTAAATTCTTCTTTGTCTGCGTTCTATCCATTGACTAGCTGGTGGGAGATCAATTGTAATGTGACACAGCAGCAGAGGAGGACCCTGTTTTAGTATGACTCTGCACAATTGTGCTGGACTTGGAGGGTTTTTTATCAGAGGACGTGCATCTCCCTTCTTTTGTGGGTCAGACTGGTACAGCAGCACAGAGACCTTTTGTTCCAACCTTGTTCAGATGCTTTGGGCTTGTCATTGTCTGTTTTCTTTTTTCCTTATTTTATCTCCTCTGTCGCTACCACTATCTCTTTCATCCCTCTGTTTCTCCTCTCGCCGGTGCCAAAGCATCTTCTGTCTTACCTATTGTTTGACAGCTGGCATGCTGGGCGCTGTCAGCCCATCACAGTTCCTCGCTGTTGTCTTTATCTCTTAAAAGCAGGAAAAACCCTTCAGTTTTCATTTTACTCAATTTATCTTCCCGTTTCTGCCTTTTTCTGCTTCTATTCCTGAACACTGTGACGAGCAGGATAGTTGCTGCATTAACGTGAATGTTAGACGCGCTATCAGTGGGCCAAGCTTTTCAATTACACAATCTTGTTGATGACTAACCCCTTCCTGTTTCCCTTTTAATTCTTTGTTTCATTATTTCTTGTCCTCTGTTTCTTTGTCTCTCTCTGTCTCCCAGGCAACATTAAGAACACTGAGCCATTGGATTCGAAGCGTCAGCGTGTTCACACCTTCTGGGTGACCGCCTTCGACTGTGGAAAGAACCGTGCACAGGCAGATGCCCAGGTTGTCGTCACGGTCAAGCCGTCCTGCAAGCCCGGCTGGATTGGTAACAATATTACATATCTGTTCTGATAAGGCTCTTAAGGCTTCAGAGATGCATGGGTTTTTTTTTTAAATCTGCTGCTTTTCTTTTGGTTGAAACTATCTGTTTTAGTTGGAATGTGTGTGGGTTGCCTCTAGGATGAATCACCTTTGCATGTTTATATCAAGAGATGAGTTTTAAAGAGGTAGTGCTGAAGCTGAGTGACATCAAGGGAAGGCAATTAATTAAACTGTGACAATATATTTATAGATTCATACATACTACTACTACACTTTCCCTGACATCTGATTCCCCTGCAGGATGAGCAGGCACAGTTTAACAGCCTTCCTGGTTTGTCTACTTACATTTTAATTTCAGAATCGCAAACAGTGTGGTACAGTTTCAGGCTGCCTTGTGGTTTATCCAGCTATAAGTGTATTAAAAAATATATACTTAACATAAATAAAGGATTATCTACTTTAAAAAAAAAAGTTCTTAATGAACTAGAGATTGTATAAATGTGTGACAGAAAAATAGTATAATATAAAATAGTATAGTATAATTGAGTATGAAATTCCATTTACAGGACTTTGGCACATGTTATTTGCTCTTTCTCATAAACGTCCCATCATTTCTTCATTCATAAGTTGCATGATAAAAGGGTCAGGTTGTGATTGTCATGGCATATTACATTTTTTTCAGGATGGACCAAACGGGTGGAATATACACCTGGGTCAGGAAGCATCCCTCTGTTCCCCAGTCTTCATTTGGAGACCTGTGAAGAGACAGTGTGGAACATCCAGGCCACCGTAGAGCTCCAGACTGGACACATTGGGAAGGGTTGCGACAGAGACAGCTACTCTGACAGATCTGTGCGCCGGCTGTGCGGTGAGTTCTGGTTTACAGATCAAAACTTGGTAATATTCAGAGGTCAAGATCCCTTTTTTTCCAATTTATTAATATTCTCTCTTTGTGTCTCACGTCAGGTGCTGTTAGAGGTGAGGTAGACCTCCTCCCACCTCCATCTCCTGCTGCCAACTGGACCTCAGCTCTGCCGACCCTCCCCTCCTCTGATTCATCTCTGGTCTTCTCCTTCAATGGGTCCAACCACGTTGCCGTGGTGCCGGATTCGGTCGTTAGTGCGTTATCGGGCGACCACTTCACCCTGCAGCTGTGGATGCGAAGAGGTGGTGCGAACATCCAGCCTGCGACCACTCAGACCAGAGGAAATCGCAAGGAGGAGGAGACTATTGTGTGCAGTACCGTCAGGAACGGTGTGTTATAGCATGGAGCCGTGGCTTTGATTGAATTTAAAGACTTTTTTTTTTTTTTTTTCAAATTTATGGAGGGTACAGTGAGAGATTTTGGTGAGGAAAGTTAAGAATGTCTGCGCTTTTTCTTTCACACCTCAGACCCTAAACAATGCACAAGGTTACCCTCTCAAATCCTGAGAACTGCAAGTGGGCAAAAAAAAAAAAGAAAACTAAAACTGTTTATAGCTTCGACAACCACTATCAAGGTGCTCTTGAGAGAGACACTTAAACCAAGTTGCTCCACTTGAGCAGCCAAGTGGACAGCAGAACAGTAAAACACTGTAATTGTGCCAGGCTGAATATTGTGTGTACGCTGTGAATATTTCCAACAGTATGACTTTGTAGGTAGCAGTGGTAAAAAAAAGCAGTTCAGCAAACCTTCCCTCTGTAAAAACACAACAATAAAAATCACAAACAAGGACGGTAAAAGAAGGATTCAAATTGCTAATAAACCCAATACCTTTTTTATTTCTTACTGAGGTTATTCTCTGAAGTAATACCAGCTAATGTTGAGACGGTCTGACAGGACCACACTGCCCCAACAATTATTTCCTGTTCCTGTGCTTTCTCTCCTCTACAGATGACTCCTTCTCCCACTATTCCCTCTCCGTCCATGGCTGCCGCCTCTCTCTCTTCTACTGGCCCGATGTCTCAACCGCACGGCCTGTCAAGTTCTTGTGGAAACTGGAGCAGGTACTGGGGGAACTGCAACTCTTATCTTTGATGCTCTGGCTTGCACTTGTTTCTTCTGTTTTTGTACCTTGAAATTAAACCGAAAAGGAGGAAAAGCAAAAACCTCTGCTAATAAGAAAACAAAAGAATGTCAAATGCAACATTATAAGCACTTTTTAAATGTCATATTACATTTTTCCAAGTAACTGGCTACTTTAAATGTCTCTGCTTGAACAGCTGAATCAACCTTTGTGCAACATCTATATTCACAAAATCATTTTCTGTTTATTTTAAATTAAATGTTGCGTAGCTCACAGAAAGGAGGACAATAGACAGCAAAACTATTTTTTACATTAAACGGTTAATTAGCAGCTCTCAGCTGGGCAAATAAAGATATATACACATATTTCTCAGTGTTTGTCATCCAGACTGGAGTGTGTAAAGTCTAACAATGATGCATGCATGCAGTGGTGGAGAATACACAATGTAAAATTGTAACAATTGAGGGATGAATACATGAATATGATTATAAGGCAAGGTTACATACCTGCATGCAAGTGAGCATGTGCAGTTTGTTGTAGGAGGTTTTTGGGTGTGTGTTGGGAGGGGTGAAGGGGGTTTTGTTTTGACTGAAGCCACTGGTCTCAGACAGATTGAAGCAGCATGGATTAAAGGATGCTGAGCTGATACAGAGAAGATTTGTCAAATCCGTCTGTCTGAACCACAATATCTTATTACCCCAATCTCTCTTTTCTGCCCCTCTGTCAGAATAATTCCCTCGTCTTTGTATTCTTATTCTGATGTCAACCTCTCTATGGAGAAAGCAAAAAAAAAAAAAACAGTGCAGGAATTTACCTCAATGCTGAATTGTAACTTAGCGCATTGATACAAGTACTGTATTTAAATATAATTTAGAGGTACTTCTATTAAAGTTTAGTGTGTCTGTTTTACGATACTTATACTATTGCACTATTTACTTGCCTGCCTGACTGCCATTGTTAACTGTTACTTTCCAGATAAAGATTTTCCATCAGAAAATATTTATTCTTCGGTTTGGAAAACACAACACGCTGTTAAAGATTAAATCAGTAGCTCTGAAACAAAAAGTCAAGTGTAGTTTGCAGTCCGATGTCTATAAGCTGTTAGCAGTTTCCAAAGACATTTTCCATCTAACTGTCTCAGATGGTTTTAGTTAAATACCCATTCAAGGCTCCAAGGGGGAGAGGGAAAGGGAAAGTAAATTTGTACAGCAGAACTTTGTTATTTCTTCTTTCTTACCTCAGATTTACCTTGAAACCCGTGGTGGATAAAAGTAGCTCCTCGATCAGCCACAATAACATTGTCAATTATTTAACATATAATAATAAATCAGTCCCCAGAGACATTTTTCTGCAGGCCAAGTAGTTTTGACACCTTAACTACATTTTATTTCTAGTACGTCTGTATTTTTACTGAAGTGGGCAATTCTACTACTGCTACCCATGTATCTCTGCATTGTTCTATTGTTCTCTTAAATAAAAGATCTGGATACTTCTTCCACAGCTGATATCCACAATCCAGCACATGTGCAGACCTTTACACCCAGCCAGATATTCCAGCTGCTTCCTCTGTTCAGGCTCATGTTGACTCCATGTTATCTTTGTGCAACAGGTGTGTGACAGCGAGTGGCATCATCTTTCACTCAGTGTCCAGTTCCCCTCAGTGACCCTGTATGTCGATGGCGTGACCTTCGACCCCGCCCTCATCCATGACAATGGAGCCATCCCCAACCCCGCCCCCCGCCAGAGGATGTTCATCGGTGCCTGCTGGGGTGAGACACTAACTTTTATGCTCAGTGTGTTCACAGCTGACATCCAGTATATTTCATTAATGATGGATTTTGACAGAAAAAATGCTAACACAGAGTTTTTGGGTGTCCTTTTTGAGCAGCAATTGCGCGGTTTGCTTCCCCCATCACTGAAATGTCACACATCACCAAAGATAGCAGGCTGACATTTCTGGCATAAGCACCAGCAACTCACGAATCCTCATAAGGCACCTTAAGACAATCAGCTGAGACATTTCACCTCACACCATCCACTTCCTCATTCCACTCAGTTATGATTTGGTTGATGCATTCTGTCTTTGAGGGATAATAATATAACTGACTTATCAATTATTCAGAGCAGCAGAACAACAAGAGGGCCAGACAGCTATCAGCCACTTATACCCGAACCGCTGGTTAAACTGGGAAACTCTGGCTGCCAATTAGCAGTGAAATACACACACACACACACACACATTCATGGCCTTCCACAGTGGAAGTCGCTCTGCTGCCTGCTTGGCAACAGCTGCTGCTAGATAATGAGGAGACGGTGCATTTTTGAGTATCATCTACAGTTTTCCAGCTTGCGTTTTCTCACTCGTGCACGGTTGTGTTATTATTATTTTTTTCATTCTTCCCATCAGTTTCTGGCACCTTCAGCTTTCCTCTCACTTTCTTTTCATACCTTACTACATTTAAGCATCTCTTCTCTTTGTTTCTTATTGTTTTCTCTTTGTCTGCTCTTCTTTTTCCCCTCGCTGGTTTTCCCTGCAGAGCCCGAAGAGAAGCAGAAGGAGATACTAAACAACACCATCCCAGAGGGTAAAGACTCAGGTGACCTCCGTGTTTTCACACTGTTGTCAGCTTGAGGGTGTGCAGTCTGTTTATTTTGCTGGTATATTATTTATGTGCATATTAGAATATAAATGTGATGTTCAAACTGGCCTGTGTCTGGTCTTCAGTAAAGTATGTGGGCGGTTACCACGGCCTGTTGTCGGGGGTAACAGTGCGTCCTGGCAGCGTGGAGCCTCACAGTGTGGTGGAGTGTCTGTATGCCTGCAGGGAGGGCCTGGACTTTGGAGACCTTGAGACTCTTGGCTCTGGCATGAAGGTGAAGCCTTAGAGAAGTGCAGACAGCCACACTGTAGAGATCACTCTTCTCCAGTTCACCATGCTTCAGTCACCAGATGTCTTCAGCAACAAAACAACATTACAGTATTTTTCTAGAATATATAAAGTTTATAAAAAAGACAGCGTATACAGAATTATAACCAACCAGAAATACTCCTCATAAAGCAGAATATTTCATTAACTGTTAAAAACAGTTCAATCTTCATTTTTGAATACAACCCAGTGCATTCTGTGCTAATACACTCATCACTTTGTATTCAATTGAAATCACTTTAATTTCCCAAGATCTATGGATAACAATTCCAAACTTTAAAGGCAGACTTTACTACTGCCCCCTTTTTTAAATTACCCTGTTAAAATGTCAATTTTTCTCCCTTGTTCTATATTTGCAAATAGACTTACAGTCACAGTTTGTAGTGTATATTATGCATATGAGGTGTTAAGTTCTTTGGTTTGTATTAGAAGAAGATCACAGTTTCATGAATTAATTTATTTTTCATACTTGCTGTTTGTGGCTTATACATTAAATAATAGGATCACATTTTGCACTTAAGGAATTATAACAACAGGTAAAACCTGTTCCACTCCTTTTTTATTTATTATTTCAGTTTTGATAATGCAACATCTTCTTATGTATATAAATGGGAGCTTAAATTTTCAAGCTTCTCCTTTGACCTTGCAGGTTCACGTGAACCCCAGCCAGTCAGTTTTAGTGCTGGAGGGAGACGACATTGAGAGCTTTAACCGTGCAGTGCAGCAGGTCACCTACAGAAACTCTCTACGCTTTGCAACCCCTGGAGTCCGACCCCTCAAACTGACCACCTCGCTCAGGTACAAACACACACACACACACACACACACACAAATGAATGTATGTCAAAAACTATGTAGATAAAAATCATTCGTAGAGGATGAGGAAATACTGATTTCACCACCAGCAATAGACTGAACAACCAGATAATAAAGCACGCCTATGTCCTTTGATGCAAAGTCATTCTGTGAAATGCAAGAAGGTGACACCACAAATGTAAATGATGATACTGGGAATTTCACGACATAACAAATTATGGACCAGACACAAACAGTTAACTGAGTATCTGAGAGCTCGTCTGTAGCAGTCAAATGAAGTGTCGCTCTCTGGGCTACGCCGCTGCTTACTCCTTTGACACTGTACTCATCAAACATGGACCTTGCCTCAGCTGTGATAAGAGCTGGTGTGGGATAAAAGAGATGATTGTATAGAGAATATGTCAAAGCAAGAGATAACGAGGAATATCTTATCTCCTTGTTCATTCAGCCACCACGTAACATTCGCTTTGACAGAGTAAACTGCAGTCGACAAATTCATTCTGCCTGGGTTTATGGTAACTGAGGCTGTTGAAAGATTAACTTTAAGAAAGCTGGTTATTCTGTTTTCACCTGAAAAATAAAAACAGTTCATATGTCTAAGATTTCATTTTCCTGTATCCTTAATGGTGCCACATTGGCTGACTGACTGACAAGGCTGTTAAGCTTCTGAACAATCCCTGAAACTCTGGTTCAGTCTGCATCATACTGAATCACATGGCTGTTAAAATAAATTAAAAAAACCACACTCACTCTGTTTCCGGGTCAGTGCTCAACCATGCTTAACAACTGTGAACTGGCTCTCTGGCTTTAGCAGTCACTTTTAGCTAATGAAATATTAATTCACCTTGGGAAGTACAGTCCAGCGCACATACTATATGTGCTATATGTGTTGTGTATTGACGCTTAAACTAGCTGCCTGCCGACAAATCAGATCTGATCAAACCTTCAGGCTGCAGATATTCTTGTTACTGTCTTCTGGGCCTGTTGTTTTGGTCGCATGTTTATAAGATTAAAACGATTATCATGCCCAAGTTGGGGCTGGGGGATTTTTTTTTCCCGCAGACTGTCTCTGAGATCCCATCAGTTCAAGGTCATGGACAGATTTTTTCCCTTGGTTTCAGCTCAAGTGTGTACCAGGGTGTTTTTTTTTTTTCTTTCTATTTTTTACTCCAGCGTGTTTTATTGCGTGTGTGAAGATTAGACTGATTTGAGGCCAGGAGTTACCCAGATGGCTGAACAGCAGGCCCTTCTGGAGAGGCCGATAGAAGCAGCTGCTCACTCTGATAGTGGAAATGTAACACACACACGCATGCATGCACTCGCACACATACACACTATGCTTAATCCCCTTTCAAATATGATGCTGAATTATAGTGCAGATGAATAAATATATGTAAGGAGCCTGTCATCAATCTGATTTGGTCGCCCTTTTCTGGCAGGAAAATTAAATTTGTAACAGCAGAGCTACTGTGGTCTGACATTTGCTATTTTCAGTGTCACAACAGGCAGATGTTAAAGACAGTCAGGATGAAATTAAGGAACTGGATTGAGAAAATATGGTGTTGGATTTAGAGCTTTTTGTCCGTGATCACTGAGCAAACATTCACTCTGCTGCAACTAATCTGAGAGAAGACTGTGTGAGAAGACTGAGTGTAAATGTTAACAGGCCTTTAAGTTAAACGCTAATATTAGCATGCTTACAGTGACGACAATGATGTTTTCATGTTTACCCCGTTAACCATCTTGGTTTGTGTATATGCCAACATTTGCTAATTAGCACTATACACAATGTACAGCTGAGGCTGATGCTATGAAGTTTGCAGCTGTTTGGTCAAAAACTGAAGTTTGACCTGATAATGGTGTTCAGTTTCAATCAAAATCTGGTTAGAAGTCAATGGATTATGACTGTCTATATGAAAAAAGGTGTATAAATCCTTTTGTGGCTGTGCAAAATCCGTGTACGTAACTTGTCTCCAATGATGTGATGTGGAGACTACCAATTAAAAAAAGGAAAACAATCTCAAGGTACTAAGTCAATTTTCATGACTTCTGCAGTCCACTCCTCATCTTTGCTTGTAGCCAGTGGCTCAAGGCTAGATTAGCTGATTTCAGGGTCTGACTCAACTGTAAATTGGTTGAGTTGCACTGTGGGTGAAGTAGCCACCAGGTTTTGACAAGGAAGAGGAACATAAAATAAAAACAATAAGTCTGCTTCTGCTGCATGGTTGAGATTATTTTCAACTTTCCATCATGACTCTGACAGTCTTATAGAAGTGCAATGCTAAACCTTCAGTTAATCTTTGGGACTAGCCAAGGTTGTTATAATTCACTGAGTGGAGCTTTATTGTCTGTGCCAAAACTAATTAGAATCTATCTATCTATTGATGTTTTGCTAAAAATCAAGAATGTCAATCTTGAGATGGTGCCTGGGGAAAATCCAGGGGAACACCAAAGTTAGTGGTTTTTTTGTTTTTGCAGAGTGAATATCAGAACAAAAATGTTTTATACCAATCTCATCATATCTGTCTACTATTATACAGAGAATTACTGTCGTATAATAGAGATATTTTAGCCTGGACCAAAGTGGTAGACCACACAACCGCAGACAGTTGAGTTTTCTAACCAATGACATTTCTCACATCTCGTTTTATCTTTTTCTGACAACACACACTTTCACCCGCCCCGCCAGATGCTTCAACGAGGAGAGCTGTCTGTCCCTCAAACAGCTGGAAGGATACCTCGTGGTTCTGCAGCCTGACGCCCCTCAGATCTCGCTGTCTGGAGTCGGCCCCCATCTGGCCCGTCCTGCCCCTGAGTTTGAAGGTCCCCGTGGTGTCCCCCTTTTCCCTGAGCTCCGAATTGTATGCTCCTTGTCCCATGCTGTCAACACGGCTGCACAGGGAATGGAGGGTGGAGGTGAGATACTCATTAACTAACCTCAATATCTCATCTGGCATATTAAAAAGTTTCTTTAGTTTGTAGCTGCTGCTCTACACTTGTACACTTGTCATGATAATGATGTTGCCATCTGTTAGCTCTGATGTCAGACGCAGTGGCCCACACTTTGGACGGATGTGAGGTCCAACCACTGGGCGAGGAGCTAAACCCAGAGAGGGAGGAGCTTCTGGTGGACATGGATGTTGTGAGAGAGAGGGGACTGGAAATCATCAATACTACTGCTTACATTGCCATCACAGGTACTGCAGATACCAAAACTGACATATAAGCTTTTTTTCAACTACGAAAGCATCAGTGATATATAAAACATTTTGCTCATTGGGACTCTGTAGGTGAGGTCCCTGGTTGAAATTTGTAAGACACCTGCTATCATTTGAAATATACAAAACTGTGGAAACTGTTTGGAAGAACATGTTTTTTGTCAGAGCATTTAAAACTTCTACACACACTTCTTTAAAATTCAATATAATAGATCCCCAGTGACCTAAAAATGCAAAGATATCCATCCCATGCAGCCACTCCCAGCTGTCTATAAGTGGCTGCAGACTCCTGTTCTCTTCTCCTTTGTCTCCCCGCAGCCATCATCTCAAATATTGACTCCCTGTCTGCTTTTTGTTGTTCTGCCCTCTTTCATTTCTGCGCTCCTTTCCAGGTGCTGAATCCATCTCTGTGTACGAGGATGTCCTTCGCTCAGTTCGCTACCGACTGGCCAAAGGCTCAGCCCGCTTCGAGAGGCGGTTCCGCCTGTCCTGCTCTGAGATGAATGGCAGATACACCAGCAATGAGTTGACTCTGGAGGTGAGAGGAAACATCATTCACAACACACCTCTGATTCTGACATAAAGTAGACATAACCTTTAATTTCAGGATGAAAGTTTAGCCTCGACCTTTGGGAGTAGTATGTGTATGACACGAGAAATTGGACTGTTGACGATTTAGATACGTGTTCTAAAGTAGTTGTTGAGACAAGACCCATGAAAATTGCTCATAGTTACTGAAAGGCACAGGTACAGTTGAGTCAAATTGCCATTGTGGTCATTCTTTCTTCCTCTGTGAATCACTCCTCCCTCCTGCAGGTGAACTTCCTCCACTCCCTGGACAGTCTATACCACCCATCCCACCTGCTAGCCTCCCAACAGCAGTTTCTCCATCCGTCCCACCACGCCGGAGAGCTGAGTGGACACACTCTGCCCAATCCACATCGCAACTCAGGTGACATTTCCCTCACATCAGCTTTTCCTGCCCTACAATTCTTTATTAGTACAGCACCATCCTAAGAACAGATGTCTCAGACTGCTTTACAATAAAAGGCAAAAGAAAGATGTGAGTCCTATAGTGTCCCCACCTGCTTTTAAAAGGTGTCTGCATTGCTCACGGGTCTTAAAGGTCCCCTGTGGAGTTTCTCTGAACCTCTGTAAGTGCTGTGGGGCTGTTTTGTTTTGTACGAGTGACACTATCTTTTATCAACTATCAACTAATATTGCTTGCTCACATGCACACGCGGATGACGTGACACATAATCCTACCACTGGTGTCAAACTATACCACTGATCAACAGGTCAACATATCAACTAAGACATACCGCAATGGAGCAAAAGACTATAAGCCAGTAAATATAGATTTAAACATTTCTGGATTTGAAATACTTTAATACTTTAATACTTTACTTTGCTAAGCATTGCAGATGTTTTATGAGAAGCCAAACACACACAAGGATACATCGGTTCTTTATGTGTAACACTGAATATAAACACAAATTGAATGCCCCTTTAAGTCTAAAAGGTGAGACTTTAAATGCTTGCAAACCTGCACGTAATACTCTGCTACAAATCTGCCATTTCATTTGAGAAACTACAGCTACACAGCTGGATTATCAGGCTGAATCATATTGCCCACACAGTCTCAACACTGCAGCAAAGATTAGATTTGACTTCAATGGATCAAATTGAATGAGTAGATGTTCGTAGAGGTGAAAACTTGGCGTCTATCATTTTGTACACTATGGACATGCAAGAAAATTGGGGACAATTTCACAGAAAGATTTCCTTTAAAGGACTTCCTTTCTCTGTTTAAAGCAATCAGCTCCAAGCCCACTTGTTATTGCTTTAGACATTAGTCCTTGGCTGAATTAAATAGTCTAATTGTTGGGGATATGGATTAGTACACATTTGTTACTGTAGTGACTATTTACCACAATAGCATGGTGTATATGGGATTGAAAATAAATAAACTACATTGTAATGAAAGAATGTGTCACCCAGGGCAACAACGTGGCTCACTCATGTGTTTTTAATAGCTGTTGGACAACAATGGAGCTCTATGACACAGAGGTCCAAGCTACATTAGACCAACAGACAATTCTTTTATTCTTATTGAATTTGTCAACAATTAAAATGACATAGCGTATCACCAGATGTATCCTTTAGATCAACATATAATTTTTTGTTTTTACAGTGGTGCCAGGAGCAGCCACTGTCATCATAATGGTGTGTGTGGGTTTCCTGGTTGTCATGGTGATCCTTGGTGTGTTCCGAATTCGCTCCATCCATCGCCGTGGTGAGGGAACCAGGGGTGGAGCGAAGGAGGGTAGCAGCCAATGGGATGACTCTGCCCTCACCATCATCGTCAACCCTATGGAGGTAAAAAAGATATGTGTTGAAAACGATGTGATCGTATTAAACGACCACACCTGTTAAACTTAAACTTTATTGACACATTGCTCTATTCCACAGTCCTATGAATCTCGTATGGGCATCTCTGCTGACACGGAGGGGGAGGGGGAGGAGGATGAGGAAGTAGCAGAGTCACCTGACGACGCCAGCGACGACCAGCGAATCATCATCAAGAAGGAGGGGAGGGACGGCAACGCCCGCCGCTACTGAGCCACTTGTGTCTCTGCACCAGTTCTCATGGAAACCACAACCCGGATCACCAGTCACACACTCCAACACTTTTAATATCAACGACTGCTGACACCACTAGTATAAGGAATGTATGCTTACAAACACTACGCACAACACAGTCACTGTAATACTCTTAACACTCAACGCCATATGTGACCTATAGCCAACAACGGCCAGTTGTTCTCCACCTAAATGTTCAATGGCACAATGTATACAATTAATGTAATTTAATCGCCTGAGCAAACCCCACCAAAATTGTATGTGGTGCACCAGTTCTAAATCACAAGATGGTAACGTGTCTGTATAGTGTAATACTGGTTGAATGAGACAGCTTTTGTTTTGTTTTGTTTTGAAAAAAAAAAAGATTGTATTCTATCTTTTGTTATTGAACACAGAATGAAATCTTTACAAAATGAAAACTGGAACAATCCGTAACATGCAGGCCTTGAATAGATCTGTAGGCAAAAGACACAAAGCCTTGATCCTGACATGTCTCTGCACTCCCTTATTAGACTGACTCGAGAAGTCTGCGCACAAGCTCTTTTCTCCCTCTTTGCATCCTCTCGCCACACGATCCTTGATCACTGTTTACCACAGAGTGAAGACAGTGGGGTCAGACATTACGGTCACTCTTCAACTTGTTCATGAAAACTAAAAAAACTATGCTTGCAGGTACTTTTTCCTTTGGTATTGTGATTAATTTGTGTTTCAGCTCTTGACTATATTTTATGTGGGGCTGATGATAACATGAGAAGATATGAGGACTATCAACTACACACCTCATCCTTTTAACAGGTTGCAGTACTCCAAAGATAGAGAGTAAAAGCTTCATCTTTGTGGTTAATTGTTCATATTGGAGTCTTTGCAATGTTGCAGCTTGTGCTCCTTAATGACTCATCATCAACTACAGTAAACCTGGTGTAACCTGACCTCTGACCCCCGCCGCCCGCACAGTGACCGCTGGAATGTCTCAAAATGACTCTCACTGCACTGTTTCACTCACTGCACACTGCTCTTACAATAACTGCAAGACGTTACATGCAAACACACACACACACACACACACACACACACAATAACACACAGACACACTCCATAATGCTACCCCTGCTGTTTCCAGAATGTCAGCTCAGCTTGGGCAGTTTTGATTGTATTGATTGTAATGAATTTTCTGTACATACAATGATGAATATTATGATATTATTGTTATTACTATTATTATTGCGGCCACTCTTTTTTCTGCACACTTTGAGAGGGAGCAGATTATGATTTATTTTTTTCTCCTCCCCCATTTGAGTAATCACATTTAAAGCATCGGATATCAGTATAATAATAATAATAATAGTAGTAGTGATAAGGATGATAATCCCTGGCTTGATGAGTGTCTCTTAATTTGTGTGTAATATTGTTGTAATAAGAACTTGTCAATATCTGAATCACAGAAGAAGGAGGGCACATTGTTGTGATACTTAGATACGTCTCACTCATTTTCACGCTTCCAGGTAATTTTTACACATTTTAAAACAAAAACTGTTTTCTTCTTCTTTTTCCTCCCTCCATCCAATATCTTTGGTTCAATGAATGTACAACTGTGTGCTTCTCCTCACCTCCCCCTGCCCCCCGCCTCTTTCCTTCACCTCTCCCTCTGTGTCTCTTGCTGTCTGTCTGTGTAGCCTATCAATGTGCAGTGCTAAACCTGTCAGTAAATAAAGCCTGTCGTTTTTGAGTGTGATGTTACGAAGGAATAAACATTGCATTGATTAATAACTTATATTATTACTATGTTACTATAGGGACATTACCTGTAATTATTGATACAATGATGACATGGATTATGCTGACTAATTGTTATTGAGAACTGTCAGAAAACATTACAAAATTCATAATAAAAACACTATATGACGTCTCCATGAGGGAACTTTCTTGTTAATTGTTGTCACTGAAATAATGTAGTGACAATGTATAACAATGAGGTCATAAATGAAAAGTAACATAGAAAAGTCACATTTTATAAAAACATACACCACACTGATCATTTCTTATGTCAAGGCCCATATTCAGTTTCATACAAAGGTCATACATTACAAGTGTGCTGTCTATGGTCTAGTCTATATATAAACGATATCTAAACAGTGGTGGCGGTAGTATGCAGATAACTAGAAGCAGCATTAGCCAATACATCATTCTTAAAAAGCCTGTGAGTGGGATTAAAACGTTGTAGCTGGTAGAAATGAAAATAATATTTACAGTGTTTATAAGTTTTTTAAGTTGATGCTGTGTTTTAAGTAATATGTAATATGAGAATATATGTGAATAATAAGGTTGGATAAAAAATATATTCAAGTAAAACAGAAGTAGTATAATAACTTGAACACAAATTTTTACATTACTCAATATCTACTTTTACTGAAAGCATGTGATTATCACATCCACTACGGCGGCAAGGTGCCAGCTATGTTGCTTTGTATTAAATTAAATTGTACGAAATAAGTGACGATTACACAAACATACACACACGCGGTTTGTGTTAACGGTTTGTGAGCACAGAAATCCAAAAATTTCGTTTTGAGTCTTTTTAAATTGCGCATAATAATGTTTTTGCACCTGGTAAATTGTGCTGGATTGATTTCCTACGTAATGTCTTGCTTTACGTACATTTGTAGGTGAATTCAGTTCCCGTCCGCATGACGTAAAACCGTTTGAGACTACGAAACCATCGTATCGTCTCGGGCCACTCGAAGCGATCAGTGCAGGGTTTTGTGGGTCATGGAGGAGTAAGGTAAATAAAAGAGAAGCGCTAATAACGCACACAGCGGCTGGTTTGAGACGGTTACCGGGAGGTTTGACACTTCGACGACTTTTGCTCTGATACGTTTTTAACGTCAGACGGTGAGGGCAGACCGGAGAGGAGGGACAGTCGCCTCGGCTACAGCAGCTGCTGTCGGCGGTGAGATGAACATCATGCTACCCGTCTATTCATGCCTGCGCGGCTGCATACAACAAGAATGATCTCTGCACTGGCCCTGCTGTAGCTAGCTGTTAGCTAACGCTAGCTCCACTCGCTATTGTTAAAAGGGTCGTTATTTCTTCATGCCTACGTCCTTTAACTGTCTTTTAATGAGCAGCACGTTGGCTACATGAGAGAAAATATGTTACGTTGATTAACGTTGACCGAGCTGATGTTGCTGTTTTGCACAGTTTGCCTCGTGCACTACAAAGCTAGCAGCGTACACCACCACTGCTCCCAGTCTCGTTGACTGGTGTGACACATGACAGCAGTCTGATAGCTTGAAACCAGTGAGTTATCAAGCAGTGGGTTGCATTAAGGTTTGCAAAGGTGTTATTTTTCCGTGACTGGAACAATTCACACAATAAAAGTAGAATATGTGTGAATGTGCGTGGAAAAACACACACACCTTCATCCACAGGCAGTGTATCCAGTACATAGACAGGTGTCACAGTGGCCTCTCTGTGATAGTGTGTGTATTAATATCTTTGTATAATCCTCTTACTTCGACCCTAATCATCATACAGCAGCTGTTTGTACCAGTAGGAATAATAAAATCCTTAAATCTATAGTCTAGACTATGAGAGCGAAGAGCAACCCACCTGTAGAGTGGACTCTCTTGTGTAATATTCTCTGTTGTGCTATTAGGTGAACACTGTTATTGTAGACTAAAGCCAAGTGGAGTAGAGTGAGAATTGAATTACTATTCCTGACAGTTCAGTGTGAAAATTGTAACCATTACATATCCCTCTGTACAGCATATTCGACAGTTTATCAGCCGTTCATCCCTGGGTCTGGATGTAGGTCAGTGAGTTGAACAGCAGGGTTTCCTAACAGACTGCATATGATTACATTCAATATTTTTATTCAGGCACAGAAACATTGTAGTAAGTATTTTTCTTTTGTTATTGTTTTTCTTTTGAAGGATCAGGTGAGTGATCTTCACATTAATGGGTGCCAAATAGAGCCCATGATGTGAAACAAGATCTGGCTATTGTTTTAATAAAAATTGTACTAGTGCTGATAAGATATTCAGAATTTAGGTATCACTACCAAAATGTTAAGTCAATACCTTGTTCTATCACCTTACTTGGAAAATGAGATGTAAGACTTCATTTCAGCTGTCATTTAACAAAATAAGTCAAATTCATAAATAGTTTATGACTTTTGTTGAATAAATGAATTAAAATTGGATAGAACTATTTAAATGTAGAAATATCTCATCAAAGAAGCTGGCAAGATGACCAGACTTTAAAGATCAGCTTTTTCATAGCGTATTTTGTAGATTGCACCATGATTAATGCATTACACCAATTGTAGTCTGTGATTTTAATAATATGAAGATGCAGTAATAAATGACTTTTTCAAATTGTAAAAGCTGCAGTGCAGTTGAAGCTAAGGTCCTGTGAACCCACCAGATTAGCTTAGTGAAATATGTAGCGATTGCCTGCGCCTGCCGGGCCATCACATCCACATTATTAATGGTTCACCCTCAGCAAGGAAATGACACGGAAAACAACAGATGGAGCTTGAATTTGGTTACGTGACATGAGCCTATCTGTGCAGTGTGAACACCCTCAAGATTTCACCTTGCCTGGCCTATGAGTGTTTAAAGTGGTATGAAACACTAAGAAATGTTTTTTGGAGTTGTTTTGAGATGATATATAACAAAAACCCGGGATTAGATGCAATAATTAATGCATATATTGCTTGTTTTAATGCTAAATATAACAATTCTAAATTTTTCAAGGTTTAACTTTTTCAAGTAGGTGAATATCAGTTTGTCTTTTATCTCGCATTTTGTTCTCCAGGTTTTCCAAAGATAAAAACAACTTTTCATGTTGACAGTGCTGTGGATTTGTGACTCTTGTTTGCTCTCCACAGCGCTGTGCCAACAGTGTGACCATGAAATTCATTGTTGAATGCAGATTGGATTTTGCACAAAATCATCAAAACAAAAATTGAGTAATGCATCTATTCATTCTCCTCCTCAGTTCTCAGGTGGTCTGATTGGGTTTGCCTCATCCTTGTGTTGCCATGGCGATGCGGGAATTGGTGGAGGCAGAATGTGGGGGAGCCAATCCCCTCATGAAGTTGACCAGTCACATGACCAAGGAAGGGGGGGCCTGGCGGCACCGTTCAACACCTACAGTGAGTAATTTGTAGATATCCATCAGTCTTTCAAATAGCTGAATTATTACTTGCAAAATAAAATATTCCAGAGTCACTATGAAAGTCACAACAGAGAGGCACTAGTCATTCTGTTGCCTCATCTATTCCTTCTTTTCCTCTCAGATTCCCCCCACTGCCATAGAAATTGCAACTGAAGAAGAGGTCAGTGTGTTATTTTCCTTTCCATATTTGGCTTATTGTGTTGACTGTAATGCTGTGTAACAGTCAATAAAAAATCAGTTTCGATTTGTGTGAATCTCTGCGTATACTGTGTCTTATAGTCTCTAAAAATGAGAATAATCTTTATCAGCTGAAGTAACAGGTTTTTATTTTTGCTCCAGCTGGTGAATGAGTTCCTTCAGGCCCCCCCACGACCCCCGCACACATTTGACATGGGTCAGCTGTTGGAGGAAATGCAGCAGATTGACCAACAGAGCTACAGACAAGCTCCACAGAGAGGTATATTTCATAATGAATCTTTTTCTTATTTATTTTGTTTACCAGTTTCAGGTATTTTCTTCATTGTTTGTACGGCTTAGGCTTAAGTCTACACACAAACTGTTTTTGTCATTTTAAGCACCACATATTTTCATGTTGTAGCTCCAGATGTAGCAGCGCTGGCTCTCTCTGGTGACTGGGCGGCCGAGTTCCTCTCAGGTCCTGACTCTGCCTCTGCACCAGGGCTCTCTGCGCTTGGTGATGCAGCAGATGCTGATTGGACGAGAGAATTTATCGCTGAGGCTGCAGGTAACTCGAGTTTGTTGTGGTTGCTCTTTCTTGGCGTCCTGCACACGCTTTGCTTGATGCTTAATGTCACCTTTCTGGAGTCATCATCAGTCTGTCATGTATCATCAATTTTTGCTGAGATCGGAGCAAGTTTGCCTCGGATAAATCTGTTTGTTTTTGCATTGTATGTAATTTGTACAATGTGCCTACCCACTGTATTTTTCAACATTTTTCCTTCTCCCTCCTTTCTTCAGATCCTGGACGCTGGGCGGAGGAGTACCTGGAGCAGTCTGAGGAGAAGCTGTGGCTTGGGGACCTGGGGGACAAGGAGAATGAATGGTTAGGCCAGGAGATGGGGTGCATGAATAGAGAATATTTAAAGTATGCACATGAGAAACGTCTTATATAAATGGCTAATGTGGCTACAGTCACATTTAAATACACGTGGTGCATGCAAGATGCTGGCTGTGAGCAGTGTCTTGTTCTTGTCTCCTTGTTGAGAGCATGTGACTCTTTTTCATTTTTCATCATTTAACCTTGTGTAGCCTTCACTGATGAGCTCCATCAAAAGGCAGTGACTCATCTGAACAGGAAGTGAAAGCTGATGTAGAGAAAAGTGTCCATACAAGCTTCTAATCATCAATGTGGTGCACTGACCATGAAATAATTCACGTGTACAACAACCCAAAGTACAGCCTTCAGCATGAATCGATTTGTCCCAGCCTGCGTATCGTCACCTTCTTAAAATAATGGCCTAGGTCATTTTTTGACAAAAATGGTTTTTGATGAATAAATATCATAGATTTTGTTCAGTTTTTTCTGTTTTTTGAAAAAACCTGAAAATATGACTTAGGCCATTATTTTAAGAGGGTGACGATATGCAGAATAAAATAGACCTGTTTCTTCTTATCTAATAGCTCCTTATAGTTTCACATTTACAGCGTTTTTTGTTAATCTTGCAGGACAAAGGAATATCAACCAGGAGAGGAGCTCAGGCAGGCAGCCAATGAGCTTGTCTCAAAAGTTGATGACCCCAAGTTACAAAACACAGAGGTGAGCAGCCACTTTATGTTGACCTGGCCTCTATTGGATCTTTTTTTGTCATTTGTCATTCTTTTTGAGTATCTATCACCATGTCTTTTCTCCTTTTCTTTAACATTTCTGTAGAGTAGTTCCTTGGGAGCATAGCGCATTGGTAATGTTGCTGACTTAAGCGTTATTGTGGTTTCTCATGGTTATTGTCTCAGTTTGGAAAGAAGCTTGTTGATCTGAAAAAGAAACTAGCAGTGTGTTAGTATAAAACTGAGCAGTTAGTGATGGTAATGGTAAATGCATTTTTTGCTTTCATTTTTTTGTTGTTGTTGTGTAGTTCCTGCGATTCATTAGGCAGATTGGAGAGGGCAGTGTGACAGTGGAGAGCAGAACAGACAAACAGCTCACAGATAAAGCTCAGGCCGAGGAGGCTCAGAACTGGGCCTCCAACCTCAACCAGGTACGAGTCACTGCACGCTGAGGAGGGGATGGTGCAACTGGGAATGCACTGGGGAACACACTGGTTCACTTTTGCACAGTATAGGCTATGCCTTGTGACTCATCACCACAGTATCTGATGCAGAGTAACATTTTCCAAAAATGTAACCAAAAGCAGCCGCACGCTCTCTGTAATATGAAGCTCAGGGCTGCACAGCCTTGCAGATGGAATTTAGTCAGCAAAGAGACGACTCTGCTTCTCTTCTTATGTATTTACTTTTTAATATGTACAGCCAAGCTCAACTTATTCCCATCTTGACTCATTTTTCCTTCAGTTCTTGATTTTACTGGGCATTTAGATGGTCACTTTGACAAGAGTCAGTGCCAGATTTTGGACTTTTACTAGATTTCTCCATAAAATCACAATACTGTGGGGGGCCATATCTGCCAAGATGTATAAAAATAAATAAATATGGGAAAAAAATACTCAATTGTGACACAAGTCGCAATTATAAGATAAAAGGTCAAAATTATGATAAAAGTCAAAATTGTTACTCACTACAAGATGTTAAGTGAAAGTAAACCTCTTGACTCACTGTTTTGTAGGTCATTGTTTTATAATTTTGACATAACCTTTACCTGATTTAAGATAGTAGCTATATACTTTTTACTGAACAGGTCTAAATTAATTTTGTTATGTTATAATACCCAACTTTTCGTCTGTTTTCTTTTTCTTATCCTTGTGGTAATGGGCCTGCGTATACTGTGCATGTGCAGTTCTCAGTCCTGTTTTCTGATGAATATCTATTCACCGTGGCTCCACTGTGACTTGCTGCCCTCTAACTTTGACATGTACTTTTCCCATTTTTTTGACCTGCCTTTGAACTCTTGGCTTGCCATTCCCTCAATTAACAACCGCCATTCATCTACTCCTCCTACTTAAAATACCCACGCCCTTCAAAAATAACTCCCCACAAACCACTACCTCCTCCTCCTCAAAACATTGCCCCATTCCCCACCACCACCCCCTCCGCGCCTCCTGCCATAGTTCCTGATGGAGACGGGGGGAGGGAGTCTTCCCTTGGAACCCCCAGAGAGGAATGAGAAGATTGAGAAAGTTAAAGCTAAACAAGCAGAGCAGTGGGCCAAGGTCGTCAGGCAGGTAGGACCTCCATGGTCGTGGCAGAGTTAGGTGTTATTTAGCTGCAGTTATTGCTGTATTACAGTTTTGCAACTAGTGTTGTACTTGTCCTTCATATACAAAATGCAATAATGCAGCGTTTAAGTATTATGTTGCTTTTGACTGCTTACTTAAAAATTATGAGTTCATTAGGAAGAAAGACTTTGGAGAGCGTTAGGTTTTTCTGTGTTGTTTCTTCTCTCATCTTTTCCTCCTTTCCATTCACTTCCCTGCATATTTTTCCTGTTTTAACGTACCCATCCTCAGCTCTAATAACATTTTTCATAGCCAGCGCCTGTTGAAACAAACCAACCACTATTATTGCCCTCTACTGTGATTCAGGTGTCGGTGGACTCAGCTGAAGCCTGGGTTGATGAGTTTGCCACATCAGGACCGGACTTCCAGGAAGCTAAAGCCGCTGTTGAGGTGAGTGAGAATCAATGCTTGTGTTGTATTTATTCTATATGTATGTCACTTTGGCTAAAAGCATCTGCAAAATGACATTGCAGAATTGTAGAATTGTAATGCAAAATAATTGATAGCAGTGTTAATGTAGATGTTAAAGCACACAGTGTCCTGGAAGATGGTTTGAAAATGGGAATTAAATTGACTGGGTAACTTGCCCAAACTTGTTGGGCAAGTGTTGTACTTGTCCTTCATATACACCTTTGGGCAAATGGACCTTGCCCAAACTTGTTGGGCAAGGTGCATTTGATAAAGTAACTCAATCCTGTCTGAGAAAACAGAAATGCTCAATAATGGTACAAAACACCACCATAGACTGTCATCAGTCTCTTGGAAAAGTAAAGGTCAAATAATACAGGATGATATATGATGAGAGGAGACTGTGAAGTAATGATGTGTATCTGTCATGTTGTCAGAGTGATGTGGATTTCTGGGAGAAGCTGCAGCAGGAGTGGGAGGAGATGGCAAAGAGGGATGCAGAGAGCCACCCTTGGCTGTCTGACTTCGATCAGCTACTCAGCACTTCTTATGACAAGGTAGCTGTCAACCTGCTGAGAACAGGCAACTGCAGGGAAATGCTATCTGTTGTTTACATGTTTGAGCATTTCAGCAGTTTTGCACATATGACTCTTGACTTCTAAACATACAGTTTGCTTTGCATGTATCTGATTTTGTGTGATCCCGTGTGAGACTCAGAGCAACCTTCTGTGTTCCTTGTATTTGTTGCAGGGGTATCAGTTTGAGGAGGACAACCCCTATTTATCCCACCCAGACCCTTTATCAGAGGGAGTGAAGAGGATGGAGGCAGGAGATATCCCCGGTGCCGTACGGTTCTTTGAGAGTGCTGTACAGAGAGAACCGGACAACCAGCTGGTGAGACTCTTCTGCCCTGTGGTTTCATTTGCATTTTTCTGTCTCCAATTCTTTGATCAACCCAATTTTAAAAATGTAAAAACAGTCCCAAAATGTCCCCTTACTTGTAATTTTTACTAATTTGTTTATGCACAGATGGCTGTTGGAATGATGCTGGTGTGTGTGTGTGGGTTTACATTTCTTTTCAATTTTGTGCAGGCTTGGCAATATCTGGGAACCTGTCAGGCAGAGAATGAGCAAGAATTTGCTGCCATCAGCGCCCTCTGCAGGTGGGAAATCAGAATTGCAAATTGCAGGTTTCAGAGCATCACTTCAAATATAAAACACATGCATTTTAGTTACAATTCGAGTCAAAATATAAGTTTTGAGTTTTCAGGGAAATTACCATGGCTGTGGAGGAGTTTTAGATAAAATGGATTTTAAATAGTTTAAGCTGTTACTGTGTTGACAGTATTTGAAACTTGCAAATGTTATGCTACTCATGCAGCTTTAGTACACTGGAATTCTTTGAGCATTTCTAATATTCCCTGTCTTAACTAAAAGTATATCATTGTTTAATGAGAAGATAATATTGCTCCTTTTGACTTTTTTCCTTCTTCCCATTGCCTCCCCTTCTTTCATTAGATGTATAGAGCTGAAGAACGACAACCTTACCGCTCTCATGGCTTTGGCTGTCAGTTTTACTAACGAATCGCTGCACAGGCAGGCCTGTGAGACCCTTCGCGACTGGCTGAAGCACAATCCAAAATACCGTACTGTGTGGGAGCAGAATGAGCGCGAACGTCAAAAGGATGGTGCAAGAGAAAGGGACAAGGAGAGGGAGAGGTTCGGGTCACTACTGCCAGAGTAAGTGCCCCACATGTGGGATTCAGAGCAAATAGATCCAGCATTCAGTGGTTTTGAATTGAATCAGCTTCTTCTGACTCTCTTTTTATTTGCCTCTTTTCTTCTGCTGTTTTCCTGCATAGATCTTTGTTTACTGATGTCCAGTCCCTGTTCCTGCAAGCAGCCAATTCTGACCCCTCCCAGGTGGACCCCCAGCTCCAGTGCGGTCTGGGAGTTCTATTCAACCTCAGTGGGGAATACGACAAGGCGGTGGACTGTTTCAGTGCTGCTCTCTCTGTCACACCACAGGTCAGTGTAGAGGATAGAGCTGAGATCCTAACATCTGTCTTCACACTGCATGCTCTGTTTGTTTCTGAGACTTCTATTTTTTCCCCATTTCGTCTCCATCAGGACTACCTCCTGTGGAATAAGTTGGGTGCCACACTTGCCAATGGAAGCCGTTCAGAAGAGGCGGTGGCTGCCTACAGGAGAGCACTGGAACTGCAGCCCGGTTTCGTCCGCAGCCGCTATAACTTGGGAATCAGCTGCGTCAATCTAGGTGCACACAGGTAAGGGATGGAGTCTTTAGTGTAGATGTGTATCTTGTTTGAAAACGATTACATTTATGATGTTTTTGGTTGCAGTTACTACATTTACATAAATGCGATTCCATAAATAAGTTATACCCCCTTCAGATCAACACCAAAACACTTTGCTTTGGTATAAAAGTGTGAATATTAATTTCTGCTACTTGATAACAGAAGCACTAGGGGACCCATAAAGGGATGGTTGTTGCAAACAAGAGCTAATATATATCTATGTATAAATCAGCAAAACGTTAAATTTAACCAATGCATGTTATCTTACTACTGGTTTAAAGCAGCTTTACTTTTTAATAAAAGATGTTTTAATCAACCATTTTTGTGTGCTGCAACACAGAGCATTAAAGTTACTCAACTTTATTTCTAAGAAAAATAACTTTATATTTATCTTGTGGCCATGTTAAGTTAAGTACTTGGGTTATTTTTAACTTGACTGTGCTTTCTTGCTGTATTTGGTGTAATATTAAAGCCTGGTACAGTGCAATAGGTTTTACCACCACTAGGTGGCAACATCATTTTTGATAAATATGCTCAATTTCCAGGTTATTTTGTACGCAAAGCTAAAAAAAAAACTATGCTTTTTAGTACAACAGCTCTGAAATAAATCTTATCTTTTATGGAAGTTGTTATGATGTTGTTAATTTTTTGTTGAAAATGTGTCAGAGATTTAACTTTGTGGTCATTTCGAAGGCTGCAGTTAGTGGTGCTGTTGAATTGTGTCATACTGAGTAGTTCCCAATATTTTGTCACAGGGTAAATTCAAATCAAATTCACGTTATACATTACTCCAGCTCTTATCACAATAGGGAAACTTTTATTTGCAGTTAACCTAGTTGTTCATACTGTCTTGCTTTTTCCTTTTACCCTTAGAGAGGCAGTGGAGCACTTCCTCGAAGCTCTGTCTCTGCAGCGCCAGGCAGCTGGGAATGGAGCTAGAGCTGCAAGGGGGCCTGGAGGCGCTGCAGCCACCATGATGTCTGATAACATCTGGTCCACTCTGCGCATGGCTCTCAGCATGATGGGCGAGAGCTCTCTGTATGCGGCCGCCGACCGTAGGGACTTGGACACGTTGCTGGCTCACTTCTGCCAAAGAGAGGTGGAGGGTGGGACTGAATGAGGACCAGCCAGGGGGGGTGGGGTTATTGAGTGCGAGTGTGTTTTGCTGGGAGGTAAATGTTTGGGTGACTGAATGAAGCACAGAGGAATCCGAGAGGTAACGGTTAAAGAGAAGTGGAAGAGAAAGACACTGTGAATTATCCACCATCCCTAGAGACATCATCCCGTGTGGTCAGGTGCTTATATGACGTCTGTCAAATATTGCAGTATTAGTCTTTATCTGGAAGATGCAGCCAGCAATAATACAGTCAAGAGACTGTATTATACATGCTTGTCCTCACATTTTCTCCCACTCTGTTGGTCTGGAGAACTCGGCTCTATAAAATGTCTTGTTTTGAATTTTTTCTCAATGAAGAAAGTAAATGATTTGCAATAAGTGAATCCATTCTGTATTCAGCAATGTGGACAGTTTATCATGGCACTCAATGCAGGTTATAGGTTGGGCTGTATGCTCACTTCGGTTATTTAGATTAAAGGTACACTTTTGCTGTAACATTGAGGAATGGGAGTACTGCTTTATATCAAGAGTGTTCCCTAAAGAGGCATCAGGCCGGTCCAGAGCACAAAAACTAATCAAAAGTGCTGCAGCAGCTTATTTCTTTTCTTTTTTTATACTTTATTTAATTTTTTAGTTATCAGTTATCAGCCAGAATTATGAACTGACAACCAGCGGGACTGTTACCGTTAAGATAATGTATGTGTGTGTGTGTGTGTGTGTGTGTGTGTGTGCGCGCGCGCATGTGTGCGTGTTTGTTTGGGCTGGGCGGGGATATTAATCATGCTTTGGATGATAAGATCATATAATTGTAATATCATTGAGAATGATTTCTCTGGGCTCCTCCCGCTCTTGCTCTTTTTCATATCGCTCTTGTAAAACAATCTGCTTCATTGTAAAATAATGCTGTATGCCATATTGTGTATTGTAACATAATTGTTGCACTATAATTGTTTTCAGGCTAGTTAAATCCTGACTGCAATGTTTAATATAATATTCAGCAATAAAGCTTTGATTCCAAACATCTGTTGGAGTTCCCCCTGAATCAGTGAATAAAATGTTTTGACTCTGGCATAGAGAGCTGAAAAGAGACTTACTTAACAAATCTGAAAACAAATAACAGATGGCAGCATAAACTTCAACGATGGGATCATTTACTTACTCTTGTGTTTTGAATAATGACAATAATATAATAAGTTACACTTAATAAAGTTGGATAGTTTTTACTGGAAAAAGATATTAAACATGTTTTAATTCATTCTTTTTAGATATGTCAATTAATATGGGGCTTGAGGTGTGTAGATTTTAACTAGGAGAAATACATTTTTAAAAGAAATTCAATCAAGCAATCAATATTATCGTATGTACGTGTTCCATGATAATAACTGAAGGACTGTAAAGCTTTATAATTATACCTCTGATCTCTAATTATACACCCAGCCTCCAAATTCCTGTTAAAAATTGTAGAAACTCCGGGAATGCTCATTATTTTCACTAGTGGCACTTTTCTTGTGGGCATTTTGATTAGTGAGAGGGCTGTTTAAGAGGTAACATCTCATTTTTCTCTCCTAACGCGATAAGCAAAGCGTGCGTTTATTTCGACCTTCAAATTCTGTTATTAGCAGGAAACCACGCCCAGGTTGAGGACGCCGTGCTCTACGCCAATCATCAACGAGAAGCTGTGGAGGACACGCACGCTGATTGGTTAATTCAAAAATAACGTGCACGCAACCCCGCCATTTAAATGTTTTAAAAGTCGTGCGACACCCGTGTTTACCTCAAGTGTGGAAAGTGAAAAGAGCTTATAGTACTGCGCCAAAGCGACTGTCTACGTTTTGCACAAGGTAAGCCAGAGAATACATTTTAAATTATTATACTTCGGGTAACGTTAGTTAAGGTCGTCTGCACTCTCATCACAGTGACCACGGTCAACGGTTACTATCACAAGGTTGCATCTTAACCTGGTTTTTCGAATGAAATGGGGAACCTCGCTCTAGCTCACTGTAGCTAAGCTAAGTTAGCTTGTTATTAACCTGCTACAGTTGTTTTTTAATTTTGCACATAACTGATATTATAGCGTTACTTAACTCTTAAAGCGTGACGTAGACGCACAATGTAAATCTGTATATAACTTAACAGTTGAAATCATGTACTAAATTATGTACTGAAAAGACAGTAGATTAAGTTTTCAGTTAATCTGAACGCTGCTATCTCATTTAAGGAATAAACGTGCCAGGAAACTTGTTCAGATCACTTTGTATTAGGTTTATGTTTTGTTTGAACTTGTCTTGTCTAAGTTATTTGTATGTAACCCTGTGTGATAGAGACTGTAGGCTCCAGAGCACCCAAGAGGTTTTTCATTGTATGTTAATGTGCTGCTCCCATTTTCCTTACAAATGGCAGTAACAAAACTCCTGCTTCCTTGTGTTATATATTTATGTGATTTGTTAATGTAATTGCTATATGTGGTTTGTGTTCTTGTGGTGTTTTGATTGTTTTGCTCTGGTAGAAAGCTGTGTTTCTGTTTTGTTAAAGTTAACTTAGCATCATGGGATCTAGTGAGAGCAAGATGGCTGTGTCTGCGCCAGTAAAACCAGAGCCGCCCATCAAAAACTGCAGAGTCAGTCATCTCATAGATCCCCGGTCTCCTTCAACAGGAATCGACCGCACACCTATTCAGGTAGGTGACCTGCCTTACTGACACACACATATTGTAACCTGGTTGGAGGGAGAACATTTCACATCAGGTTAAACATTTTAAATATTTTTCACAGGTCAGCGGGATTGTGCCAAAAGCTGTTGCTGAGGTGAAAAGTGAGTGTCCGTTGGCATTCACAGATCCCCGCTCACCGACTGTCGGTATTACACGCACCCCTGTCAGAGAGGTCATGAGAGGTAATTTGTTTTCTAAAGAATAACTTTCAGCCATCCCCTTCTCATCTGCAAAACACTCTGTAACAAGATGATCTTCAATTTGCCCTCACAGCAACAGTTGGGTCCTTTGCTCGCCGCCTTGGCATGCTTTTCCTCAATGAGACAGAAGGCAAGGACCCTCAGAAACAATTAAGTAACACAGTGGAGGAGGAGAACTTTAATGGTGAAGAGCTTGCCTCTACCGAACCCCTCCTGACTCCTCAGCCCACCTGCACCTTTGGCTCTCTGGCTGACCATGCTAATCTTCTAGCTACCCCTGTGCTTCCCCCTCCTCAAAGCTCGGGTGACTCGAGCCCTTTTGTGCTTCTTGAGGAGCCCCAAATGGAGGTGGAGCTAGAAACTGAGGCAGACATTAGCCTGGAGGAAGCTGAAGAAGCAAAAGAGTCTCCTCTTCACAAGAGACTGAGCATGAGCCTGATAACTTGCCATGAGGGAGCAACCTCATCCCAGATCTTTGCTGACGTGCACCGTGACAGTACATTCCCAGTGCCTGCTGTGGAAGTGGAGCCACTCAGGGATGGAGTGGATCATTCTTATGCTCTTCCTCCTATCACTGTTGAGGAGCCCCCTGTTAATTCCTTCCTACTCAATAATACAGGAGATTCCCCAGCTCAGGCGCCTGCCACACAGTCTGAGGAACCAGAGCAAATTCAGTCTTCTGGGGAACCAAAAGAGCATGTTAAAGAATCATCTTTGCCTGTTGCACTTGCTCCGTCAGAGCAACTGACTGTCCCCAGCCCACAGCAGCTGCAGCTCAGCACTGGCATCCGCTGCCCCACCTTTGATCCAAAGAGCCCCAGTCAGGTGGTGTTCAAGCCTCAGTGGTTGGGGAAAGGATTTGGTGCCAATGGGCTAAAAGCTAGAGGAGTACAGGGTCACGGTGGGAAAGGAGGTTCCTCTCCCCTTGCTGTCCGTGTGGCTGTGAAAAATGTCACAAATGAAAACAAAGGGCAGTCTGGAAAACGGAAGCAGAAAGGTGTGTAGAAACTTGGTGGCTTCTCAAGATCTATAATATCAAGATGAATGGTTTGACATTTTTATGTTTTCCAAGGTACTGAAGGCCGCTCCCCGCTGCAGATCCTCAAAGAGACCAACTCACCCAGGGACCAACGTCCTCAGGTACGGTTTTCATGTATGAGCATGTACTCTGTGCTAGTGAGCCCCCCTTTCCTTATTAACTTAAACTTAATTTGATCATATATTGACCTCTTTTGAAGGTTATTTTGGGTTATCTTGTTTTCTTGTATTAACTGCTTATAAATTTGTCCTCCCTACTTTCCAGATGAAGTTGAAGGTGTCCACTCCAGATAAACAAAGACTTGGACAGCTGGACCGCAGAGTGCTGGCAGCGTCTTTGGATAAGGAGAACAAATGATTCACCGCAGCAATGTACAGAATCCTTCCAGTTTTATCTCTTTAAAAACAAGCTTTTTTTATGTGTACAGTTTTCTCAAACTGATCTTTCTCCTGTGTAAATTACTTTAACTTCAGAGTCAAGCAGTTTTCTATCCCGTTTTGTCCTTTTGTAAATATAAATAAAATTATTTGCATACATATTAGTTTTAAGTCTTTGTAATTCTTGTAAATCAGTTTTGCTATTCATTATTTAAGTATTTTCATATATATTCTGCAACTACAAAGAACATTTTCTCAGAACACTTAAATTGTAACTTTTCTTAGTCTTTTCTTCACAAATGGAATAAAAGCTCATTGCTAAACATGTTAACTTTGTCATAAAGACACAGATCTCATATCTTATCCAAACTGCCGTTTGAAATGCACCACTCCTGACTCGTTGGGGCAAGTTTTACTTTTCATTTCCCCATTTAACAGTGGAGCGTCAGTTCTAAACACTAGAGGGAGCCTGTAAATCAGCCATGACATTTAAAATTCAGCCGTGATAAGATACCTTTGTGTTTTCATCCAAACATCAAAGTTTATATATCATATGAATGACTTCTGATGTACCAAGATTGTAAAATAAAAAAACAGTGCTTTAGTTTTGATGACATCATATTTTATATTCCACTTAATAACCAGTGTTATGTATTTGTGAACATGTTATAAGTGGAGTCAATGTATGACAAATTAACACTACAGACTTGTGTATTGCAGAATCCCATATTTATTAGACAGTCCTTAAGAAAGGTCGTATTGCTTTACGTTGCATGTTGTGTGTACACGTACATGTGTATCCGTTGTTGGAAATAGGCAGTCCCATTTCTAGTCAGAACTTTTGAGTATATTTTATCTATGTACACAAACTCTCCTTCAAGTTTATCTTGTACCACTGCAGAGGAAAAGAATAGCGGTCATATACAGATTCAGATGTACATATTGCACATATGCACAAAATAGACGTTAGCATCCATTTAACACTCATACAAAAAGTGCTCCTGTCCTGAGACAAATGGGTCATCTGTTTTTTTGTTTTTTTGTAAGTGCTTAGTGAACCGTGAAAACCATTTTATTATCCCATCTGTCGGTTCAACAGTTTACCCAAAGCACTTTTCAGCTCTAACTACTGGAGAGGGTTTAGGCCAAACGATGAGACCCCAAATCCTGGTAAATATTGTCCATCAATCACATACAAAACAACTCAAACACTAATGTAGACATCTGCAAACTATAACTTCATTTTAATTAAAGTTAGAAAATGAAAAGAAAGTAAATGTAAGCATTGAGGGAGTCTACCAAAACTAAGGACAAACAACAGTCTGAAACAAAAAAAAATGCAAATGCTCATATTCATATGCCATAACTTAATGCTTTGATATAAAACACAGTATATTAGTATAGCTAGTGTGAACCTACACAGGCTGTTACTGGACACATACTCAATTCTTGCTCATCCAGTGTGCTACCATTTCCATTTGGCAACTGTTCTCATCGGGTGATGTCTGACTGGCTGCGATCAATGTGCATATGTTATCGATTAGAACCGCAATTAAATAAACTATTCAGAGGAATGATCTTTTCTTGCCCCACCCCAGATTCCCCTGTAGCATTAGAAGAAAGGTGAGAGGGCTATGTGACAGAGAGAGGAGAAATCTTCACATTACAACCCCTCTCCAACATAAGATACAACTTGGCACAATTAAAATTATCAACCTATGCGGCTCCTTGTCCCTCATCCCTCCCTCAAACTCCAATTTCTCTTCTATTTAAAATCTACTTCACTTTTTCCCAGGCAGATGTTAACTGCTCTCTCTTTCTTCTCACCGGTGAGGTAAAGCTTCAATTCCATATCTTAAGGAAGCTGTCCCAGGATCCTGTGCAGCAGGCCATGCCGTCTGAAGACACTCCGATACAGCTCACCCTGTTGTCATGACCAGCCAGCACTCCTGCACCACAACACAGGAGAAAAAACACGATGAATCTGAGCAAAGAGCCATTGAATATGCCACTGAGTCACAAAACTCCCCACACCATATTAGGAGTCAAACCCTGGAGGTTTAAGATGCTTTAAAATAAAACTGCTTAGTTCTTTATTCTGCACTCACCCACTCTCTCAGCTTTAAGTGTGTCCCAGATGTTGACGTTGAAGTCATCATAGCCAGCCAGCAGCAGGCGTCCAGACAAGGAGGGGGCCAGGGAGGTCACCCCACACATGATGCCTGAGTCCTGGTAGGTGATGAGCTCCTGGTCGGCCCGCAGGTCATACAGTTTACAGGTGGCATCATCCGAACCTGTTATCACTGCGTTGCCATTGGGGAAGAACTGGAAGACAGAGAGTTTATTAGAAAAAAGGCATCATTTGAGCAATAAAAAGTGTTTGATAGAGAATTGATCCTCACCCCAATTGCATTGATGTCACTCTCATGGCCTCCAAATGTCTGTCTGCATGTTGCCTCCCTGATGTCCCACAGCTTGGCGGTGAAGTCACAGGCCCCCGAGATGAAAAACTTGAAGTCTGGGGACACGGCCAGGGACATGCAGTCTCCCTGGTGTCCTGCAAAGATGGTCTTTTGGGTTCCCGTCTCAATGTCCCATAGTACGCTGGATGGAGATGGACCAAGAGTCAGTCTTGATTCCTGATTTAATTTCACAGAAGGAAGTTTTTAAATACTGGAATTAATCATGATATATTCTTACCAAGTGCAGTCTCCGGAGCTGGTGATGATCTCAGTGTCACTGAGGAAACGACAGCAGGACAGGTAACCTAGGCAACCAAAGAAATACCATATGAGGACCCTCAACACAGAATGAATAAAAGGAATGAATAAAAGGAAATCAGTCTAGTCCAAGAGCATCTGCAACCTCAAGAAATTAAATCCCAAAGCTGTATCATCCTACCTGTGTGTGCTGCCAGCTCACGCATGACCTTGACGTTTCCGTCCTTGCCCTTTAGGTTGTAGATGGAGCACATGTTGTCCAGACCTCCGCAAGCCACTAGGTTCCCTGACGGTGCATAGGCACAAGTCATCACCCATGATGACTTGAGAGGGATGGCATTCACCTGGGGACAAGCAGAAGACACGATGAGACTCTTTGCCTTCAGTAACTGAAACCAATTTAACTTCCATCATTAAAACATGTTTTCTCAATCAAGTCATAGTTTGCCCATCAAATCTAATCAACCCACACAGATCTAAAGATGCAAATTATGCTAAAATGTATTTTTAAACACAGATTGACACTTACATAGACACTAATTTTTAATGTTATAGAAATTTTTTTTTAGTTTTAAGGGGTTTTAAGAAGTGACGTTACAAGTGCCCATGGGTATTTTTGTGTGTTTAAGAATTGGATGTGCAAGGCAAGGTATTGGACTCAGTTTCAGCTGGGAAAGTATATTTGTGGTTTCATATGGTACCCTCATTTACGAATACTGTAGTCATGATTGTTTTTCCTACCTTGTTGGTTGTAACGCTGTCCCACACTATGAGTTTCCCATCTTGAGAGGCACTGACACACAGCCTGGTGGAATCAGACAGAAAGAAAGAGACATGTAAGCTGTGTCACGTGAAAATTACCATCAAGCATAAGCCATGTTCACATTAATTCATCCAGTTAAACGTAAAGTGTACTTCACAAATCTAATTTCCCAATCAAAATCCTCTCTTGCATTTACTGGCTCTCCTCTCTCTCATTTCATACTAAATTTAATAGAACCCCATCACATCTTGGCTGTGAAATAAAACAGCAGGTGTTCTTTCAATCTTTTTGCAATATGCTGTGTATTTACTTGGAATCAGCGCCCCAGTGCATAGCATAGATCTTGGCAAGGTGACCCCTTAGTGTTTTCCTGGTCTTCATCTGGACACGACCCACCACATTGACCCCAGCTGCTGCCTCTTGCAGGGTGGTGTCCTGCACTGCCTTACGAGCTGCCTGGTGAGCAGACACAAAAAAAGATTTATAGAAAACTATTAATATGCTGTGCACCTTTTTTATTATTTAAAGGTGATATGGATGTGTATACTGACAGTAATTTGGTCTTTGAGACTGTCCGCCTCCTTCCGCAATTGCTCCATTTCACACATGGCGATGGTTGTTAGGCACTGTCACCAATGGAGACAAGTAGAGATGGCAGGAAAGCTGATAATCCTGAAATGAAGAAGTAGGAAAGTGGTGGGGAGACAAGCACAAAAAAAATATTTCTGAGACATAATTCAAGAAAATAGTTGTGATTTGAGGAGTTTTATTTTCCAGTAACAGCATTCAGTGCCGCAAGTACTAGTACTAGTATTTTACCTGCACCTACCTGAATGTTTTTTTAATCCTCCCTAGCTCCAGTCTCCAAGTAAGTGCTATTTTGCAAGTCAAACCTGCCCTCGTCTACTTTGCAAACTTTCATACACGCACAGGAACGCACGCAGAACACACCTACGCATGCATCCATGTATGCGTACACACACACACACACACACACTTGTTGAGAGCACACATCCTCTCCCTGAATGTACACATAAACCAGAATGTCCTGTAATAATGTCATCAGTCTATCAGCCCTCAGCCACCTCACACTCCTCAAAAAGTTCACAACAATGGCAGCTGGTTTGTGCCATTTAACACTCGAACAAGCTCAGAGCTAATGTTGATGGCTATTGAATTTGGTAATGTCGTGATTAAATGAGCAACGTTTAGCAGTAACCCAATCACCTAATGGGCAAACTCATGCAGTGTGACAAATTTAATCAAGGCACAAGTGAAAAGGTAGAGTCACAATCTCGAGCTGATTTTACAGAAACAGAGACGTGACACATGAAACTAACTTCATACTAAAGCAGCACAGTATCACTAACCTCAGCAACAACAACTCTCCTCTTGGAGAGTACACATCACAGCTTTGCTCTACTGTGAAAAACCAATTGTCATGATGCTATTTCCTTTATCTTACCTTGAAAACTGATAAGCAGGGAATACTTGCGTTGATCTTATCGTATGGGTCCCTGCAGCAATCTCTCTCTCTTTTGCTATTTGAATGACTGAGCCTGTCAAAACACATGACCGAGTGGATTTGCCTCTAATTTGTTTGAAGTGAAAAGAAGAGGAAGGGAGTGAAGGAGGGAGTGACTCCAGAAGAAAGATATTTGATTTAATTGTCCGACATTGGGCTCAGTTATACTGCTTCAAGTGAATGGAATGACCCCAAAAACATGTTTAAATGAAATTAAAGTGCTGTTTTATAGTAGCACATCACCTCAAACGCCTCAGCAGCTACACTATGTGTGTCCTGCCTTAATCTACTGATGTCTACATTGTCCCTGAAGTTGCTAACAGGGGATTTTGGGCCTTTGTTCCAGATGGGAAATTGCTTTGATAATGAGTGTTGTAATGAATGCTTGAGTGTTTTAGTTGTGCTATTACCCTTTTGCCATTCTGTCCCTGGGACCCTGCCATTGTTCCATGTGATTAAATGACTGCTGGGGGTTGCTGGATGGTGAAGTGCATTAACACAGGCAGAGAGAAGAGGGAGCAGAGGGAGGGACAGGGAGGGCAGTGGAGGGTGGAGGGTAAGAGGCGAGGCAGGAGAGTGAGTTTTAAATCCTACTGGCTGAGATTTTAAGGGAAGCCTTTTGAATCAAATCTGCTCTCATCCGATTACTGACTGCTCTTTGCATCTGGATAAGAGATGGAGAAAGGGATGGGGGACGGATAGTGGGATGAGACTGAGAGAGGGGGCAGATGAAGGAGGCAGAGGGATGCAGAGACAGTTGTGAGAATGAGTGTCTGGGACAGGAAGATGTTTTTGGCGGGACTGAGCCCATGATCTTGAGCCTGACTGGTGACAGCTGTGCCTTGCAGTTTGAATCCTTACCTCTACAGAAAGCTGCTAACAACTTACAACTGAACATCTTACAATAATGTTCCAACTTGCTCAACACTGACATCTAACAATGTAATTCTTGTTTATTTGATTTGAGCGATACCTTTTTATATTTCTTTGAAGTAACATCCATCCACGCAGGACGAAAATACCACAAGACCAAACACATTTCTTTATCTGTTTAGTTTCAGAGTGTGAGTGTGACAATTTTTTGTGAGGCATTTAAGACGCAAAATTTGCCAAAACCAACATATGTGTTGTTATTTTACCCATTATCACTTTTTCATATATTAATATACAACAATATACAGGATAAGATGACAGGGTTTTTGGCTTACGTCGGGTCTAACCTAACAAACGTCTTTCTCTCTTCATGAAAGCAGAATTGTAGCGTTTTAAACAGTAGTTTTAAACATGAATATTACTTTGAAACTAAATTTAACACTATGCATGAACTATGCATCCATCTAAACAATGTAACATAGTTTCATGCAAATAATGTGAGACAATATTAAGGATCAGACAAGAAATTTGTTTTTTTTCTGAGTATCAATCCACATGGCACAACCAGCATTGTATGCTGATCCAAGTAAATCCCTCTGTTGTGCCATAAACACGAGATGTATGACATGTTATTGCATTAAACCTGTGTGTATATAATTTTGAATTGCATCTCCTTATTTGAAATCTACGTATTTGTTTTAAAATACATCCTGTGTACTGTTTAACTGAATATGATATTGTATAAAGTGTTTCATTTAAAAAATTGCAGCTCTGAAATTTAGAAATGAACAGTTTTTGGATTTTAAGTTTAAGGAAGTATCATCTGGACAGTCAAAACACTCACACACAAACTTTTAATATATTTATTTAATCATTAAAGGTGATGAATGTAATTTTTTTTAACCCATGAACTCAATTTTTGTCTGACCCTGTGATTCTGATCTTTCATCTGACCATCATGACACAAAATCACATCTACCAAAAACAAAATCTGTAAACAACAACATACAACTATCCACTCACCAATTAGTAGACTCGTCTCAAGGTGTTTTGGCAGATCTTTAATCAGACTTTCTCCAGTGGTCTTCCTCTGGTTGTTGTCATAAGTTCAGCCGCTTGTTACCACACTTTCTCCCGCTCATTCACTTTTGGTATCACACACAGTGGGATATTCCTCCGTCACTCACTCGCTCCACTGCTCCTATGAGGAACAGATGAGGATTGGAGGGATGAAGAGAGATCAGTGATGAGGGGATAAATCCCGGGATGGACAGAAAGAGGGGTGGAGGGTGGGGTGGTGGTGTGATGGGGGTAAAAAAAGACAGAAAGGGAGAGGAGACAGTTGGGGAAACCAAACAAGGTGCAGAGCATGGTTACAGGGTCACAAGACGTGAGCTGGGGTGAATCCGAATCAAAAATGAAGAGATGGAAATCATGAAGGGGAGGGGAAAGAAGATAAATAGAGGACCTGGGAACATGTCTTTTTATGGTGCTGAGGTAGTCTTTAAAAGATCTGTGACTGGCAGGAGGGTTTGTGTTTTGTAAACCTGAGGTGAAGCTAATATTAGAAAGTTTTATGGGCAGAGAGGGAGATGGGCAGAGCAGAGATCAGACAGGGTACAATGGTGATATAGAATAACTGCCTTTCTGGTTCATTTGTATTCAGTGTCACCTGATATGTACGCACAGTGTACCTTTTAGGCTACAGACTACAGTCTCTGCTCTTTCTATTCAAATTTTCTCTTTTCTTTTGCCATCTTTGATCTAATGTCTCTCTGGGTCTCTCTATTTGACCCAAATTCCCCTTTGAACTATTATCTTCCCATTTCCACCCTTGCCCATTGGCGAGTGTGTACATAATCTAACAAAGTAAATCAGATGATTTGGTCAAGAAACAGGACAGTTTGCACTAGCTATCATGGGATGGCACTTTATAGGCCAGAACTTGCATGTAATTCCAGCTGTGTCCTGGCACGTCGATCCTTTAACAGTCACAAATATGAATCATCAACTATGTTTACTTCTTGTACAATGTGCATTGTGTCTAAAATACAAAGCAATACTTGTCTGCTGTAAAAAGACATAAGCTATGAATAAAGTTTGTATTGATAAATTTACCCCTCAATTTGTTCTAAAAAGTATAGTTAACACAATGCGACTGATGCCTTTATCAGTTTTTAATATTGTTTAAGTTTGCTGTCAGTCAACTCTACCACCTGCTTTTCAGCAAATGATTTGTAGAAAAAACTCATTCAAATGAGAGCAAAGAGGGTGTGAATATTCACTGGTGCCCAGGATGTTGCTGTAGTTGATCGTGACCTTTGACCTCCACGCAGAAAGGGGCAGGTGAAGATAAAGGAAAGTTCCCTACAAGGGAACATTACTTCTCACGTTATTACTTTATGTGCAAACCCTAAAGGCAAATGATTTGGATGATTAAACAGAAGCATTGTGAGTTACATAGTGTGTACCTCACACTCTTCGGACACATCCTACAAAAGGTTTATGTTGTGCTGTGCTGTATTGTGTGTGTGTGTGTTGCTTGGGTTTATTCTATGATTCAGCTGTGTAGTTTAAAAGTGTTGACCTTTGCTCACTCAAGCACGGTGACGACAGAAGCAGACTGACTGAGCCGACTGAGCTGAGCCTGGATTTGGAGAAATGGAGTTGGTGTACTGTGGGCTGTGAGATGGAGCGTAAAAACTGAGAAAGAACCAAAATGAGAAAAAAAGGATTTGTTTGCAGGCGAATGGGCACTGACCAGGATAAAGACAAAAAGAGAGAGAGAGAGGGGGTTATTTGGGGTTAAACATTGTTATCCCTACTATAAAAACTTTTATTTTACTATTTGTAGCTTAGATTATAACTGGCATTGCTTTATTTTTCTGGTGTATATAATTACTGCTAGGCAAGGTTGGTTTTTTTTTCATCTACAAAGGTCAAAAAGGGTCATTAAAGCTTTTGGAAAAAATGGGGTAAGTGGGTGACGAGGGGTGGGGGGGTCCGGATTAAATCCTATATCAGTCACAAATGACTATTGTTACATGAATGTAGGATAAATGCACAAACTTGATCCTCCCATTGAATTTCATGTCACGACAACACCTAAAAATTATGTAGAGCATCACACAGGAAGGCAAGAGATCATCAGTGGGCACCTGATGAGTTGTTTGGGCCACAAATAGCGGGATAATTACTGCGTGAAAGTGCAACATGAGGGATAAGCGACTATGTCGGCTACTAGCTATCCACATCACTCGGTTATAATGAGAACAGGATGCTGTGAGTTCAGTTTTATAACCACGCTGTTAGGCCTTACATAATTTCTGCTAATCATATGAAATACGGAAAGATGACATCATACAGCTGTAAATTTCATGCTTTTCTGCAAAGTGTGTAATTGGAGCGGTAGACAGGCTGGGCACTTAATGTGAGTATATGTAGGATGCATTATATAGACATAACACCTACTTAAGAGAAGATTAATGCAGACTTTTAGGGTACTGTATGGTTTCAGCGTGTGAGAGAGGGAATAGGTTAAAACCAAGCCTCCATTAAACAGGCCTGCCGACCCAATTCTGCAGCGGTAGGGGGATTATAACACAGGGGGGGAGTGAGAGTGTTAATATGGGCCATAAACAGTACTTGACTTGGTACCTAATGCACTAGACGAAAGCAGGGGAGGGGGCCGAAAGGAGGCACTGGTTGTAATGGGAGGGATAAGATGGAAGTGGGTGGTCGAGTGTCACTCGGCTGGACATGAATGATTAAATGATCTCTTGCTGGATTACTATTCCATATTCTAAATGGGAGATTTTTTAAGCTTCATAAACAAATGCACTCATTTATGAGGGATTAACAGTAATCTCTCTATTTCTATCCTTTTTCCCCCTGTGCACCTCACTCTCTCTCTCTGTTCCCTCCTCTCCCTATTACTGCCTCAAACTGTAGTTCCTGATGCACTACGCTAATGTAACTACTTTTACAGTTTCCTACTACTCTTGTGGTCTAATCGCATATCTTATCACATGCTTCTACTTTTAACATTCAGGAACAGACTGTGAAAAGTATTAAGCCCTCTAGTTTCTTTTTTTTATTTTTAATCAGCAGGGAGGCTCAGTGGGTGTGAGGTATTCATTTAATAGACTACACAGTCTTGTGTAGTCAGTCTTAACTTCCCCTTTAATTCCCCTCTTTGTCTCTGATGCTCTTACAATAGTCCCTCACTTGTGTGGCTATGGTATATAGTACACATGGGTCATTGATAGAAAGTCACATTTATTTCTTCTTTTAATCTCTTCACTTCAAAAGGGAGTGAAATCGGCCTGTAAGGCAGCTAAAACAAAAGCACAGATTGTCACTAAAGAGGGGAAAAGACGGTGTTTCCCCTCACTTACCTTCATCACATACAGTATAAATACAGTATATACAAACATGCAGGCAGCTTTACATAAAAAGGCCGCCAAGAGTGGATGTGTGGATAAAAACTGAAAAAGTGGACGCAGATCAGAATTTATTCTGGTTTGGGTGGTTCAGTCTATCAAGTTTGTTGAGGCTCTTACAGCTCATCTCTGCCCCCCGTCACCCTGCCTCTCCCTCTGCTCTTGTCCTTGGGTGCTTGGCTCCGAGCGTTGCGGGCAGCGGTGCCCTCTGTCTCCTCTTTGTCCTTTTTCACCACACTGTGGCCATCTGCAGCCCACATTTCTTCTGCCGCCTCTCGCTCCTGAGACGGAAGGAAACACAATAAAATATTGATTTATTCAAGTAATAGCAAAATTTAAAAGTGACTAGTAATATTTATTCTTGCTAAGAATTATCTTGATTTATATCCTTGTATGTTTTGGATACATACACTGAAGCTAATTATTTTTACTTTTTCTTGCGTAGTTGTCATGCAGTAACAACTGCAGGATAGTAAATATTTAAACAAAAAGTAACAGAAACACCAGTAAAGACGAGTCAAAAAGTTAGCAAATTGACTCAGTAACGTCATTAGTTCAACAATATTTGCATTAGCCAACATAAGCTACTGATCATACCAGACCACATAAAGCCGAAGCAGAAAAACCTCTGCTGAACTAGGCCTGGGTGTGTGTTATTGCATCTAAATTGAAACGTCATGCAATTTACACTCTTGTGTTTCACACTGTGAAAATGTTAGCAAGCATTAAACTACACAAGACATATGATATGCAGACATATGATAAACCTAAAGAAAGGTGACATGGTACAATCAGAGTGAATGCCAAAACATGAACACAACCACCAGATTTGCATTGTTGTCCAACACCGGCGTCACGACATCAACCACCACATGACTGCATGAGACAGGTCTGACCTGTGGTGGAGGTACTGAAGTCATAATGCTCACCATGTCCCTATAGAGCTTCTCCTTTGTGAACCAGAGGGCCAGTGCGCACCGACGGCCACTAGTCACAGCAGTAACACCATGTGGATTTACTGGACCAGAGGAAAAACCCACCAGTCGTCCACAGCTGGGCTTTACTCGAGCCTGGAGACATGGCAAAGAAGGGAAAAGTCACCAGGTCAAACAAAGCAGGTTTAAAATAAATTACATGGGGCTGAAAAGTGACTTACTGTTACTGTCTTGGCATCCCTGTTGGTAAAGAATAACTCTCCACCATCAAAGTTGTCATTCAGGTAGAGGATGGCACTGTGAAAAATGGGAACAAAACGTTATTCAGCTGTAAAAACAACCAATTATTATTATTTTAAACTTGATCATAAAATATTTAAAGTTTATCTTTCATTTTGTAAATAGTTTTACACAGCCTAACTAATACTAATCCTTTTTTTGGCTGCCGTGTTTCTCTGCTCCTTCACTTCCTGGTTATTTTGTGTACCTGAGGTCTCTGTGTATGAATGCTGGTGGTTCCCTCCAGCATTGCTTGGTCTCCGGCTCAAGAAGACAGTTGTCAACATGGACTGGATGAGACAGGTCCAGCCTGCCCTCCTGGTCACCTAAAGACAAAGAAAATCACAAATTACACAGTTTTATTTCCAAAAAACAAAACAAAACAAAACACAATGAGGTTCACAAAATTAAGTGAGAACTCTGAAACCCTATGTAGTTCCACGTGGTCAACCCTTATGACAAGTAATAATGATCTCCCCATAGAGACATGTGGATAATGATGGTATTACCTGCGATAGCACTGCGGCACACCAGGTGTGCGAAGGAGACGAAGAGTCCCGAGGGGCTCCTGAAGTAGGAGTGCAGCAGGACTCTCACTCTCTCACCAAGCTCATGTAAAAGCCTGGCATCTGATTGGTTCACCAGGCCATCTTGAGCCAACTGCAAAAATAAAATCAATTATAGTAAAAAAAACAAAAAAACAAGTTTACACACCCTGTTCCACTACAAGATCCCCACACCAAGACACCTAGATGGTGTTTGTTTTTAATTAACTCACGTTTAGTGTTTAGTTAATTAACTTTTGTACAGGTTATTTAGGTTTACTCAAAAAACACATCATGGTTCTGCTTAAATTATCTTTTGTTCACTCACCTTTAGAGCCCTGAGGACAGTCAGGCCCTCAAAAGTCTCATGAGGCGTGTGTGGAGATCGTCGTCCCCGGTAACCATCTCCAGCAGATGCTGCAGCCTATCAGAGATGAGATGAAATGCATAAGTGAGAATGATGCTGTGTCCATCTGACTCTCTAACATTTGGGACTTACTGTTGCTAACTGCAGTATTCTGCCACACTCCTTCTCAGTCATGACACCGTCGAGTACTACGCGATTGGTCCCATTCAGAACTTCGTCGTCCATGGTGATGGTCACACCAACCTGAGGGACCGAGCCACCTGGAGAGAGGACAAATAAGATAAGACAAAAGAGGAAATGGGTAAATTCTTACCTGCTGCATATGGAAACAAGAGGGTGAACCGATCTTACCCGAAAAAAATCCACTGTCATCAATGTCCTCCTGCTGCTCTTCCTCGTTCATTTTCTCAATCATTTTCTCTTTTTCAGCTCTGAAGGTGAAACACAAACAATACTGAGTTGACTTCACATTGACTTACACTGCGGCCTTTTACGCAGAATATATTTCCATCAGTTTTTCTCACCTCCACACATCCCTCAGTGATTCAGGCACAGCATCTTCTGGAGTCCAGAGATCCTAAGTGGAAGCAATCATTGAATTTGTGAATGCAGTTCAGTGGATCAAAATAGTGTATATTTGCCCCAATACTTACCGGGTCGATGAAAGTGAAGTCAAGGTTCTCCATACCAAAATACAGAAGCTTCTTCTCCTCCAAAGAGCGAATGATGTATCTGACAATCTCCTGTATGACAAAACACACGATCATGTGCATATCATGTACAAAAGCAAGAAAATGGAATATAAAACAGCAGACTGAAATGGTCGGACACTAATTCCTCACTTCTTATTTATTAGTAATTAGCTTGGATTATTACCAGGGCCACAACTACAGTGGTGATTCCCAGTGTAATGGCAATCTCGAGGTACCTGAACAGGCTGTGTGGCCTGTGACTCTGTGTCTCCCCCTAGTGTCTCAGAGTAGAGCTGCAGGTTGTCTAAAGAGTCCTTGTCAGAGGGGTAAAACAGCAGAAAGGAGCGAAGAGTCTGCACGGCTCCCCTAATATCACCAGCTGTGGGGGCAGAAGAATTCAAAATGAACAAATGAAATCAAATCATAATTAATGAGCTAAAGAAAGTTCAGAGAAAGGTACACATACACTGCATCATAACATTGATTATAACTTCAATAGCCATTATTGTGACCTTTAAACTGTGCAATATGCAGATGTTGCAGCTGTGAAGGCAGGAAGTCCTCCTGTGCAGAAATCCGTCCAGGTCTTGTGGCTACCTGAGTCACGCAGTACTGCCGGCAAGAGAGCAGGGAGAGGGAAAGAGCTAGAAAGAAAAGAAACATAGTGACAACTGTTCTTTGTTCACTTTCTATAGAAAAGTCAAGCATCAGTCAGTGGTTGTTTTTCCTTACCTGCAGCCTTCTCAAACGCACCATCGACACTGTCCACTCCCCTGTCCTCAGGAAGCCGCTGGGAGGCCATCTCACACTGCACCCTGCACTCATCTGTCTGCCGCAGTGTTTCATTCACACATGCTTTCCATTTCTCTGCTACTTGCACCCAGTCAGAGGTGGCTTCATACTGAAGAGCAGAATCATACAGAACCTGTGGATGGTGAGTAAAGAGAAAAAAAGAAGATATTTTCAAAAACAAGGTCCTACATGACTTCATTTTGCTTTGAGGATACAAAAGCATAAACAGGGAATGTTCTTTTAAAAAAAATAAAAACAAACAAATTCTGAGACTTGAGTGCATGACAATTTAGGCATGTTTCAGGCAAGCCTAATCATGTTATGAAAAATATGTTTGAGTAGGGAAAATAAGTTGCCCAGGCAGAAGTCAATAAATAAAACTGGGTTTGTAATCACATGGTTGGATAAGAGAAAGTGAAGGTGAGCAAGAGGAATTCAGTCCCTCGGGCTACAGCTGTCTCTCCACACTCACATCACTAAAATATTTCCTACAACAGAGAAGACCAAGTCCCATTGCTTACATTGATGGTAATACTTTATGTACAATTCAGAGCCCATGCAAAGTCACGAGAAATGGTGGAAAACCTTTTTTTTACCTACTGAAACTCCAGTCTCCTCTCACTTACAAAGACATCATCTCTTCATCCTCACCCAGTGTTTCTCATTTTCAATCTCTCTGTCCTGGAAGGCCTCCTCAGTCACTCCCTCCATTCGTCTGTACTTTTCAATGTTGTTCCTCATCTCCAGGTGACTGGGGTTGGCCACAAAGTAGGTATAAGCTGCTGACGCTGCCTTCTGCAACTTTTCCAACTAATGTACAAGAAGAGGAGAGAGTGAATGTCACAGACAGACAGGACTGTAATTGTGAATATAAGTCAGCAGTAATGAGAATTGAAAGATTAATATGTCTTACAGCTTCACGGCTGCCTGACAAACATTTTACCTTGTAGTATGTGACCTGCAGAAAGTTGTAAGGGTTGCGACTGCCGAATTCATACTCAATGTCAGCAGAAACAGGGAGTTGTCCTGTGGGTGTGACAGAATGTCCAATACAAAACCTCAAACATTCAGCTTTCTGCTGCACCCAATCCAAGGCCCAGAGGTCCCACAGACTCCCCTCTTCAGAGTCTAACAACACAGAAAACATCAATTATTCCTGGGAGTGAAGTATGCCATTAAACACTGTCCATCATTCATACAAATGATGACACTTTTAAAATAACATTGTTTATGCATTGTCAGCATTTGAAGTACACATTTGAAACCCCTTTGTGTTTGAAATCTATGTACTATACTTAATTAATAATAAGAGTTTAATTGATTGCTAAATTTATAATTAATAAAGGCCTCAATCTGTTTTTTGCATTGCACGTGTCATCTGCTGATGAGGTAAATCTTACTTTTAAATAACACACAGAGAAAATGAGAATCAGGGCTACCACTGTCATCTAGTTTTCCCCCAGTAATTATCTTGGGGCCAAATAGTTAGTTTGGTGAACTGCTGGTGAAGGTCCAATGCAAGTCATAGTGAAGAAAACAAGGTATTTATTTTTTCTCAGGGACAATGCAGATTGATCCCCATCAGTGAAAATGTGTCAGCTTTAGCCTAAAAGCTTTTCAATTGTTCATATGGCCATATGTTAGATTAGCCACTAAAAGACCAATAAAATTTGGCATTTATTTTTATGAAATCAGGAATATTTTAAATGGTCAGTGGCTCTCAAATTGGTGTCAAGACCAGTCAAGGAGTCCCAAGATAAATCTGAAGGCGTACAAGATGATGAATAATTAAAGTGAAATGTTTTTCTATTACACAAGGTTGGTTTTGTTGACTTTTATTACATTTGCCCTTTTTCTGGGCAAATACTGATTGCTTAAAATACTGATTGCTTAAAAGTAAATAAGACTTTATATATCAATCTGACGGAACTGCTGTGGTGACGGCTAGTCCACACACCAAGGCCATAATGAAAGGGGTCAACAAGGTTGAGAATAACTGCAGTAGGCAATGGCGGGGCAGTGAAACTGTTACTGAACTGAAAGTGAGCTGTTCTACCATGTATATGAATTTAATTCATTCATTCTTAATTCAAATTAAGGGACACTAAACTGGCAACTGAAAAAGACCCATAACAGTAAATTCAGCACAGTGTATGAAAGCTCATCCTGTCACAGCACTCTATATCAAAACACACATTTTGACAACTCATAACTTACCCAATTTATTGAGTGCCTCTCTGCCTGCTGCCACACAGTCATCATGACACTGCCTGCGGACTCTAAACAGTGATTCTTTGGTTGCGATGGATTTCTCCAGCAACTCCGCAGCCTTCCCCCACTCCCCTCCAAAATATGCACGCACTCCACTGTAATACAAAAAATCATACGGCTGCAGAAGTGATAAAACATTAGAGCTGCCACTACCTGAGGCTGCTGAGGTAAAAAAGAGTAATGCTGTGGTAACAAAATGAAACGCCACGTATACAGTGAAATAACCAGAGTGCAGCGCCATGGCACGAGAGGCAAATCCTGTGGAGGAGACAGTAGGGAGAAGAGGAGGGACTATGGAAATATTTAGGAAACGAAGGAAGAAAGTTTCCTCTCCTTAGAGGAAAGTATGGGTTTACATTTCAAATGACGTTTTATAGTACTAATCCTCGCAAGCGTCTTAGACTGACGAATTGGTTTCAATAAATCTTACTAAATGTAACTCACTGACTTGTTTTGAGCAAATTCATGCAGGACGATAGGTTAAACAGATTCTTGGCCAGTAAATAAAGTTGCAGTACCTCCCTGTGACCGCGAGAGGAAGCCGTTTATTGAGTCCAACTTATGTTACCGTAAACATACAAGTAAAACAGTTTGTACCAAAACTAATCATTATACGTTTTCTGACGAGTACGAACACATGTGCTCACAAACTCATGATTAGTCCCGCGTACATATATTATCTTAAGAGGCGGTGTAGCTTTGGTACTTGCGACACAACTGGAAATTTCTAACAAAATCGCATGTGCGTTAATATTTTACATATTACGGTAACGAGCCGCAGCCCTACGGCGTGCGGGTAACTGGGTTCGTTCGGCCTTCCCTCAGCACAAGGCAGCGGCTCATGATTCATTCAACCAAACACAGACAGCTGAAGACGGGCTAGACAACGGACACTCTTCCGAGCCGGGAATTTAAGAGGCTGGGGGTCCAAACTCAGAGGAGCAAGTGTCCCACTGAAAGGCGGAACTAGCTAGCTTGTCATGGCGGATGTAGGTGAGGTTTTGATGTCGGTTTTATCCACAATTCGGGTTCCGAAGCCCGGGGACCGTGTCCACAAAGACGAATGCGCCTTGTCATTTTCCTCGCCGGTGAGCCATCTTCCCCTTACAAATCAAAACATCAGCCAACAAACAATGTGTTTTAATTTCTTATTCTCTTGCAGTCTCTCTTGTTTTTGTCTAATGCGGCGTTTTGACAGCGCTGTCCTACTCTGACTCAGTGGTTTCTTAGATTTTCCTGGTACAACTGACTAGCAAGCTAGCATCTAGCTAAGCTAATAATGCACTGTAATGGAAAGTTAGCTGCTTTGGCTTTTGAGCTAGCTATGGCTATGTTAGTGCAATTGGGGTATGCTGTCAAACTAGCTAGCATGCTAACAAACGATTTCCTCTCACGACTGAGACAAGTCTGGTAATGCTTTTCAGCCTAACTTCGTTAAGTTAAAAAGGTTGTGGACAACTAGAGATTGGCTGATTTGCAAGCCTGGCTAGACTGACTGGACAGCCAATTTAGCTAGTTAGCTAAAATATAGACACTCAAAATGACATGTTAATGCACCCGCATCGCCTCCAACTTTAACTTCCTAATGCTGTGACCAAGTGAAGAGAGATAAGGACAGGTTGTAATATTTAACACTGCCTCTGTTTTCTTTACAGGAGAGTGAGGGTGGCCTGTATGTGTGCATGAACACTTTCTTGGGCTTTGGGAGTCAGTATGTGGACAGGCACCATGCCCGGACTGGCCAGAGGGCTTACTTTCACATCACCCGGACTCGCAAAGCTAAGGTTGACACTTTTTCCGACTTTTTGATTTCTCGAAGACGGTGGTCAGGTCCACATGGATACATATCTTAATAATGGCATTTTATCTCTTCACAAAGCACGTGAACTAAATTCACCATACTCTGATATCTTATGTTATTCTCACAGAAGGAAGATGACAATAACTCTGGATCTGGACACCCACCTAAGAAAAAGCCCACCAGGCTGGCTATAGGTAAGAGCATGACAAGATAAAAACACAGATCAAACAGGTGTCCTTACAAAACTGACTCATGTCTCTATCTCCTCTTGTTTATGGTCTGTCCAGGAATCGAAGGAGGTTTTGATGTGGAGCAGGAACAGTATGAGGAGGATGTAAAGGTGGTAATTTTACCTGACAGACAGGAAGTGACATCAGAGGACCTTGCAACCATGCCTGATGTTGTGAGAGAGCGGGTGAGATATATTGTTTTCTGGGAAGTGTAAATGATCACCCACTGCCATTGTCACAATATAAAAACATTTTAAAAACTGCTGTGATTTCTGTCTCATAGGCTTGCTACAAATATCAGCTATAAGCAGTCTTCATAGAGCTAGATAGAAATCTTCATACAATGTATTGTTGATATATCCCTCCATATAAGATCAATGTGACACATGCACATTAGGATTAACAAGGACATATTGACAATAAATTGTGTTGAATTCAGTTTCATGATGATTTGGAAGTCTAATTGTTCCTGTGGATTCATTTGCCATCTCTCAAGGTGTCCCTGTCAATGGCGGGTATCATGGCAGCCGACTCAGTGTCTCACGCCTTACAAGTTCAACAGTGGGATGGAGAGGTGAGACAGGAGTCAAAGCATGCCGCTGACCTTAAACAGCTTGACAACGGAGTCAAGATCCCTCCTAGGTGAGACATTGGGTCACAATGTTCCTTTAAATAAACCTACCACGCAGTATCTCATACATCAGAGACCTTACAAACAAAGTTTTTCTGCTCTAAATTAAAGAAAGAATGTTCCAAACTGCAAATGCATTATCTATCTCAACATACTGCATACCTGTCAGTTGTAGAAATGTATCAGTTTCAGTGAAGAAAATGTCCAGGCAACATTGGTCTTGCATTTAGGACCCATTAGTCCATTAATACTGTTGTGACATTCCTTTATCCTAGTGGCTGGCGGTGTGAGGTGTGTGACCTCCAGGAGAATATTTGGATGAACCTGACGGACGGAAAAGTGCTGTGTGGTCGCAGGTATTTTGATGGCTCTGGGGGCAACAATCACGCCCTTCTCCATTTCCAGGAGACAGGATACCCACTTGCTGTTAAACTTGGCACCATCACTCCCGATGGAGCAGGTAAAAATATCAGTTTCAATTTCAGTTCAATTGAATGTGAATAAAATTGTACCTACATATATATTGATAACCTGTTTGCCTGTAGCCAATCAAATTGTCTTATTTTAGTCATATTTGAATAGAGACTTTAAAAAGCAGCCCACTTTATTTTTTATGCCCAGTCTAATGTAACTTACAAACAGAAACCCTGTTCTAAGCCTTAGTTTGTTGTTATTGGTCTATTTGGATGCTAGTGTGAACCCTGCTCGTTCTTACCATTGGTTTCCAACTTTTATTTTTATTAATCAAATAAGCTTCTAAGCAATAGTTTCCACGAAATTAATCATTATGTATGTGCCTGGTTGGATTCTATTTCCATTATTTACTGCATCTGACTAGATTTGACGTCGTCTAGATAGGGCACCCAGAAGCCTGTCCTGCTTGATAACGTTACGCCAAGGTTCCTTTACGTCCAGGTGTTAAAATACCGGGCTGAAAAAAATGATGTTGTTTGTCTTTTTCTAAATATAAAAGGATTTAGGAAAATACAATGGCTGTGCCAATAGAATCCAATGGTGCTTACACTACAATTCAAGAAACTGTGGGACAGCATTGTCTCCCTTCCAATCACAATGGTTGCATAATAGTTCATTGTATCCTCTGCTAACAGATTTAACAAAGGAAGCATCAAGTCACCTTTCCTTAGCATTTAGAGAATTGGATGGGCTCTTAGTTATTTGAGTTGGTTAATATCATAATAACAACAATAATAACAATAATAATAATAATGATTATAATCATGACTAATCAACCGAAACCCAGGATTTTCGAAAAATTGTTGGAAGAAAAGAGGTTTAACCTACAGCTGAGGGCTGTCTCTGGAAATAACCAAGATATATACTGCTCTGTCAGAAGGCACTGAGTGTGCCTTTGATAGGGATGAACACTGCCGCATGCTTAGTGGTAACCATAAAACTGCTGTGCTCTATAGAATGATTACTACATCTGTGCCTGCAGCACACAAAAACTGAAATATGCATTCTTTCATTGTTCTTACGTACTGGACAAGTGACAGATTGTGTTTTATAAATCTTAGTCATGCACATGCACAGGTTTTATTTCCACTCCCACGATTATTCTTAAATGGATGTAGTGAACAATACATAAGTTATGGTGAGATTGTTTTGTAATACAACAACTAAACCGGATTTGAGTCAGCATAAAATGTGGACTTTGTTGCCTCTTTCTTGGCCTGTCTGCAGTATGTGCATGTTTGAACTTATTGCCTCATTGCCCTTAACTGCCACACACTGTTTTCTATGTCCAGATGTGTACTCCTATGATGAAGATGACATGGTACTGGATTCCAAGCTACCAGAGCACTTAGCTCACTTTGGCATTGACATGATGACCATGGAGAAGGCAAGTTCTGTTTTTCTGCTGTTTCTAGTGGAAGTTGGTTTTTTTTTTAGATGATATTTTGTTTGATATTTCTCATTGATGGCTCCAAATATCAAATCGCCCCATTTTCCCACTGGTGTACTATGGTGTAACATTGGTTCAAATTCCTCTAGACAGAAATATTGCTCAAGCTTGTGCTTTACGATTGAAATTTAGTCAGATATATTGGATTTTTTCCTGTTGGCAGCCTACCAGACAGTTATGGCCCGCTCTGCTTCATAGAGCAGCCATTGATCACACGGTCAGAAATTCAGCTGCAGTATTAGAGAGCCAATAGCGCAAAACTAATACCAGAAAAGGATTCATAATATTGAATAATTGGCCAACATTTCTGTCTGCTTCTCCCACTTATTTATTTTTTTGCTGCCAGCAGACTGTAAAGTATTACTTTTGTTTATCTTACATTATTAAATTATTATTATATGGGTATTACTGATGATCCGTAATAATACTGTAAAATCTCTCCTTGTGTGTTCTTATATTCACAACATACCCATTATTATATCCACCTACTCTCCCCGGTTTCAGATATTCCTCCACACCTGTTTCTCTGCTGATTTGCTGTTGCCATTAATTTCTTTGCCACCTGCTTCTCCTCTCATACAGTGTCAGAGTCTAAGCTCTCTACCTCTCACTGCGTACTGTAATGTTGTTTCTTGTCTTGCTAATGTATTGGTGCACACACATAATGATGTTGCACAGACAGGGGGTGGAGGAATTCTGCTATAATGGTGCACATGACGAAGTGGAGCACTTAGTGCTGCGATGATTTGTTATGTAGTTTCTTTATTTTCCTGCTGTCATTACTACTTTGTGTTGGCTATTTTGCTCATCATTCTTTAAAACCTGCCTTTTATATTAGAAGGCTACCACACAGGACTTTATTGGCTTGTACCCTGCATCCTTCATTCTCTTATGTATTTTACTTATTCCTTTTTTATTCTCAGACCGAGCGGACGATGACAGAGCTGGAGATTGCTGTGAACCAGCGTGTGGGGGAGTGGGAAGTGATCCAGGAGTCAGGGACCACCCTACGACCACTGTTTGGCCCTGGCCTGACTGGCATGAAGAACCTTGGCAACAGCTGCTACCTCAACTCTGTCATGCAAGTGCTCTTCACCGTCCCAGACTTCCAGAGCAAGTCAGTACCTTCTGCTCATAATGCCTTGTCCTTCTTCCTACTCCTCCTTGTTGTTATGTTTTCTGAGTCACTTTTGATAATGAAAGACAATAAACATCCTCATGACAGACTGCAATGAAAAATATAGTTATCAAAGCTATTATAACAGCACTTAATTATTGATTTCTTGAATAGGCTTCTAAGTAGTGACACTTTTCACACTGTCCAGCATTAGCTGTAAAATACCAAATGTAAAGAATTCCTTCCACTCATGCCTTCCAGGTATGTGTCAAACATCGACAAGATCATCGATGAAGCCCCAAGTGACCCCACCCAGGATTTTAAGACCCAAGTGTGAGTGTCTTCTCGTCTACCTGTTTGTTTACTACAGGCACTTGTATCACGATAAGATACCTGAAAACATTCCACTGTGGTTCAGCAGGAAATCAATAACAGTTTTTAATAGAGTATTACAAATTCCAAAGCGCATACCTTACAAAGTGTGTACCTCTTCTCAGGACATTGTCCACACAAATGAATTCAAATGCACGTCCTGCCCTTTCTCCCAGTTTGTCTTGAGAATATTGCCATCACGCACAGTAGGTAATTGCAGTACACATAATGCACACATTACACATTAATGTGCAATGTGCCGGCTGTCAGCTGCAAAGCTGATTACAGATTCTTTTCCAGGTCAGTCCTTGTTCGAATGGGATTTTTTTTTTTAATATTTAATGTGGGTTATCCTGATCATTGATATTCAGACGGCCTCAGGCGGATCAATATTGATACCTTGCCTTGTGTCCTTTAGCTCTTTGCTATTTTAGGGAAAAAACTTGTTGCTGTGTTCCTCTGTGTCTCATCTAAACAAACGTTACTTCTACAGTATACAGAATTGATTTGACATTTTATGGGGCCTATTGCTAACAATATCCACTTTCATTGCTGTACTAAAACTTCTTTATTCCCACCAGATATGAGAAATACTTCTCTCTGACAGGGCATTCCACCATGTTATTTGTAATCTAAAAATATATATAGGCCTATATCCAAATCCTCCTCCTGTGTGAGACTCTGGTATATTTTGGATGTGCAGTGATGTCAGCTTTGTTTATTTATCACAGAGCCAAGCTCGGGTACGGTCTGTTGTCAGGGGAGTATTCCAAACCAGCACCAGACCCTGGAGATGAAAATGGTGCATCTGAACCCAGGGTAAGAAGAAACAATCAGTCACAGTGGATTTGCTAGGTTTAACAGATATTCACAGTGCATGTGGGATTTACTCTCAGAAATGTGAGAATGTATACCTAATATTATCCCTCGCTGTTGACAAATCAGACTGTTCATGCTTGTTTGCAGGGAGACCAAATTGGTATAGCACCACGAATGTTTAAAGCACTTGTTGGGAGGGGCCACCCAGAGTTCTCCACCAATCGACAACAGGATGCTCAGGAGTTTTTATTGCACTTCATAAACATGGTGGAGGTAAAGCAACGCTCTCACTCTGCTTCTCTTTTTGGACCCCAGCTTTTGTCTTATATAATTTCTTTTTACCCACAGAGGAACTGTCGCTCTGGGTCCAACCCATCTGAAGCCTTCAGGTTCCTTGTGGAGGAGAGAATTGTGTGTCAGCAATCACAGAAAGCCAAGTACACACAGCGGGTGGACTACATTGTTCAGCTGCCTGTGCCAATGGACCAGGCTACCAACACAGGTGAGGAGCTGATGGGATACAATGTCCATCCATCTCTAATTCTGCATTTGGTCAGCTTTATGAGCTGTGCTGATTCTGGTGTGCTTGGCAATGCAGATGCCACGGTGTTGCAAAGGTTTTTGTTACAAACATGCATCACATAGCAGGAAAATGCTTTGAAGGTTTAAAAATCAATACAGTGAGGTTAGATAAGAATTACTCCAGTTTAATACAGAAACGGCACTGATAGTTATTGTCATTAGCAGAAGGAGATGAGGTCAAACCCAACTGAGAATAGCTCAGATGGCTCAGTTTTGTTTCCTGAGTTGTATTAATAATGGATGCATCAGTAATGTTTTTTTGCCGCTAATCATCAATCATCTATTAGCTACATTGTAATACTAATTGTTTCTTTATTTTGCCAAGTTGTTGTTTTTCCACCATGAATGTATCTCTCTAACAGAAGAGCTTCAGGAGGCAGAGCGCCGGCGTGAGGAGGGGGACACATCAGCTCCTACAGTGCGTGCACAAATCCCCTTCACAGCTTGCATGGCAGCCCTCAGTGAACCAGAGATCCTTACAGACTTCTGGAGCTCAGCTGTGCAGACAAAGACTACTGCTACCAAGTATGAAAAAAGGGAGCGACACACACTGAAAGTCATTGAAACAAAACAGTGTATCTGTTAATGCCAGCTTTTGTTTCGTTTGTCAGAACAACCCGCTTTGCCTCTTTCCCTGACCACCTGGTTATCCAGATTAAGAAATTCACCTTTGGCCTTGACTGGGTTCCCAAGAAACTGGGTGAGTAAAGTTATTATTCGATGCTTATCTTGTTTAATGTAAATATGTTTCTTGCTGCAAACAAAAGTGCATATTCCTAACATAGCTGGTAATCTGTATTTCCTAAAAGACGTGAGCATTGACGTCCCTGATACTCTGGACCTGAGCGCCCTACGTGCAACCGGCCAGCAGCCAGGGGAGGAGCTTCTACCAGAGGTGGCCCCGCCCCCACTCATGACCCCAGATGTGGAGGTTAAAGGTATCCTGGGTTCCCATGGCAACGAGGAGGACGACTCACTCTACTCCCCACTGCTGTGTTAGTCTGTCTGTCGTTTCAGCTCTTTTCCTTCTTCCTGTGGCGCTCTTATTTGTCGTCCCTTGATTCCTCCTTTTCTTTCTTTCTGCCTTTTCTGTTTTCTTGCGTCCTTCCGTTGCCTTATTATTTGTTTTCTTTTTAAATATGTGAAGTTATTTGAGTTGTCTTTCTAATTGAAAAAGCTATGTTAATAGTTTTGTTGTTGGAGTGTATGAGTTGACATTTCTATATATTATTTTCATTATTTTTGCCTTTTGTCATGTTTTTGGGAAACTAGTGTCAATATTAAGGAAGTCCTCAGGGTAGAACAAAGGAACAGCAAAGTCTTTTGCAGATGAGCAGTGTTTTCACTAGCAAACCATTTGAATTCCCACACAATGCATCCAAGTAAATTTAAGTTTTTCCTCTCAATACACTCCCAGCTCCAGTCCTTGATGACTCCACTGTGTCCCAGTTACGTGAAATGGGATTCCCACTGGAGGCCTGCAGAAAAGCGGTTTACTACACTGGGAACACTGGAATTGATGCTGCCATGAATTGGATCATGAGCCATATGGACGACCCAGGTGTGTAGAGCAGTGGGAATTGAGCAAAAATCAAATCATCAATCAGCCCGACTGCTCTTCTCATTCTTCATTTTCTGTTTTTTTTCTGATTGGCTGCAGACTTCTCAGCCCCCTTGGTGTTGCCAGGCTGCAGCTCCGGCCCCGGGACCACACCCACAGACAGCCTCTCCGAGGAGCACCTGGCAACCATCGTGTCCATGGGCTTCAGCCGAGACCAGGCAACCAAAGCACTTCGAGCCACAGTAAGAATCAAACTCCATCCAGTCAGTGATGGGGATTTTACTAATTTCATGTACCAGTTGTCTAAAAGAAGAACTGTGCCAATATAGACGCAGCTGTTCCCTATTCAGACAATAGTGTAGCCAAGTTTTCGTCATGCTTGGAGACTCTAACCAGTATTCTTCTTAATACATGACCAAAAAGAGCAGCAATACATTAATTGCATTAAGCTAAGCTGTGTCAGAAGCAGTGGTAAGAGATCTATTCTTAAATGTTTGCTGCTGTGTCTCCAGCATATTTGTGGTTGTGGTAAAGCACATTATTTTTTTTTAACTCATCAAAAAACTTCAAAGCTCCATTTGTTGCTATTCTTGAATAATGTGCATTTTAACTGGTGTGTTTCACAGAGTAATGTCCTAGATCGGGCAGTGGACTGGATCTTCTCCCACCTGGACGACCTGGAGTCCATGGATGTGTCTGAAGGTGGTCGCTCAGCTGCAGAGAGCGAGGGTGGCAGAGATCCTCCACCTGGGCCTCGTGTCAGAGACGGACCAGGCAGTGAGTCCCAATGCAAAGGATGTCTACTCACAGACACAGACACAGTCGAAGTCGACATAGACGTGTTCAGAAACGTGAACTATAGATGGCAGCAATATTATCATTATTAGCTATTTGAAGTTAAACGTTTCTTCAGGCATCATAATTTGATGTCGTATTGTGTATATTTTTTGCTAATTTTAATTGGTTTCTCTCCTTTTTTGTTCAGAGTATGAGCTGTTTGCATTCATCAGCCACATGGGGACGAGCACAATGTGTGGCCACTACGTCTGTCACATCAAGAAGGATCAGCAGTAAGTCTTTTTCTCTTCATGCACATGTGATTTTATGTTAAGGGATAGAAACACACTCCTATCTTATTTCACAACCTCAACATATCATTTAAAAGTCTGAATCAACAAAACTTTCATAAAATACTGTTATAAAGCTCAAAGTTTTTAGTGTATTGTTTGATAGAAAATAGTTTCTGGCTCACTAATTAAATGCTTAACATTTGTCAGGAGTTCATTTATTCATTAAACCTCCTTAAAAATCAATTCAATCAATGTGCACATTTATTCATGAGGTAGCTGGGGCTTTTACACAGTTTTTACAGTGCCTCAGCAGGGGGCGCCATACTCCAGGTCTGGTCTGAACAATGAGGACTGCTGGTGTGAACACTGCAAAATATTATTTTTATAACTGTTAAAAATGAGGTTTAAGTGGTTTGTACCCACTTAGGACTAAAATGGCATGTTAATTATAGATTTACATAAATGAAATTGAATGAATTATCTGCTGTAGTGGATGCTTCTTTCAACAGAGGGCTGAAATGGCTGAAAATTATGACTATAATATGTTCAGATATTGTGTTTTTAGAGGCAGCTGACACTTTAATCAACTAATAGATCATTTTTTTACATTTAAATCAGAGCTGTCAGTTCAAATAGGCACTCTATTGTGTCTATATAATCAAATCCATTACCCGTCTGTTATCAAAGAGCTCTATGTGATCTTGCTCTTACAGGTGGGTCATCTTCAACGATCAGAAGGTGTGTGCTTCTGAGAAACCTCCCAAAGACCTGGGATACCTCTACTTCTATCGGAGAGTGGCCGAATGAGACAACGGAGTGTTACACTTGGGGTGAAGGACGAAAAATGTGGACGCTAACACATACACACAAGACACCATTCACAGTTGCACCCCACCAAATGCCCTGGCACGCTTCACAACTGACAAAAGTGTAAATAAGTCTCTCAGATTGCATATATACACAGTCAAATAAATTGGTGCAGATGTACAGATGTGGTGTTGGGCGGGGAGATTTTTCTTTTTGAAGCATTGATTACACACCATGGGCCTGAGTGTGACTGAGGTCTGTTAAAACACCTGTTCCAGGATTTACTCAGCAAATGTATCCAGATAATTCAGAAAACCCACTTCATGAAACAGGCCCCAGACACGAGAGGAACTGTTGTTGCTAAGAACATTCACTCCTATTTAACAAATACGCTTAACTCTCTAATCTGCATCCCGACTATTGAGTTCAAGCACTGCCATCAGTAGTCACTGCCCCTCCCCATTAAAATATGTTGCTTCCTGCCCCCCCCTGCCCCCCGCCACCCTTTATTGGACGAGTTCAGCTTGGTGTCACCCATTTTCTCTGGCGCACCAACTCCCCCTCGACCCACTGAAAACCGCTGCGATGAGAGGAAATGTTGGTGTATGAAACAAATAATTAAACAGCTCAAATGTGTGTTACAAAAAGGAAATAAAAAAAGTCAAAACACCAAATGAACTTGTTTTTCTTGGTGAGGGTAATATCTGGGTGATTTTTTTTGTTTGTTTTACTTTGTTTTTATTTTGCAACAAAGAAAGCCTTTGTTACTTCTGCTGTGACAAATAAAGAATTGTCTTTCTGTGATTCTGTGTTTTTCTCTTTTCAGTCATCATGGACTTGGTTCTTTGTTTACTTACATGGTTAAAAAATTAGTGATGAGTGGGCACAATCGCATGAAATTGTCAGTTGGATTAAAATATAGTTAATGCTTTTATCCTTTGGCTTGTTTCAAAATAAGTATTTTACTATATATATATATATATATATAATTTATTTATTTTTTTTTACTGTATAAGTATTTTACTGTGCAGAACTTAAAACAGTTTTATGTAATAATCACACAATGTACAAAATCCCAGGCCTTGTTTGTGAGAACGCGCAGGCATGACAAACAAGCCAATGCAGCTGCGTGGCCTACAACTTTCTGAACGCAAGTTTCCTTTTAGATCTCTTCCGCCTTCTTTTTTTTTTTGCATCCTTACACTCTTGTTTTCAATGAAGAGCACGCAGAGAGGATGAAGAAAAATTGTGGCCTTTAGTAACAGAACAAAAGACTTCCTTCTGCTTTAAAATTAAGGTAAGATATCAAAACCCAATTCTGAAAACGAGTTTTAGATTTTTAAAATAAAAATGGATTTAATGTGGTCATGCTGAAATGGTTTTTTTTTTTGATGTGTAAACCAAAAACGAAATGACAAATTAACAAAGTTTATATATAAGTAAATAATGCATTTTGTAGGTTACCAATTACTGTTCTCTACTGCAATCAACCTATTTCTTTAGAAACTGTTTAGAGTAGAAGCTAACAGAGGGAACCGTGCTCAACCGTGTTTCCGGTCCCAGCTTCTAGGGTTAAGGATACTAAATGATCTTAATATGATTAACCTTCCATCGTTGAGATGAACTAAACTGATTTTATTTTAAATTAGACTGTTAAGATACTGTTTAGACTGTTAGACTGTTTAGATAGACTGTTTAGGTTTTGCACCATCACCTAGTCAATTTAAGTTTTTGGACTTGCTAAATTAAATTTTTATATCTCTGAAAATCATGAATAGTCCTATCAGAGAACAAAGTGGGCCAATGAATGATAAATGGCTTCTTAGCATATGTTTGATGAGAATTTTCAGATTCACTTGTCTTGCACAACAAAATGTCACTTTTTTAAAAACACTTTTTATTTCTGATGTACGAGCAGATTAATTTGTAACAGGCCAGCAGTGAGGCATCTCAACATGCCTTTTTGAACATGTTAATTTAATACAAAAGAGCCTAAATGTAAGCAGGAATTTTCCCTCTGACGTTTGGTTATTTTTTTTTATGCAAGTCTAAGAAGCAAGTTCTACATTTTTTACGTACAAGATAAAGGAAGCAGAGACATAGCTTGGTGGTTAGGGAACACATGTTGCTCGTCTCAAACAGAAGCTACGTGCAGCACCTCTAACCTGGAAATGTTTCCTGTAACACCATGAACCACTGAATTTAATGTTTTTCTTTAATAATTTTGTCTTGACAAAAATGTTTTGGGTTTTTTTGTATTTTACTTCCTCAGATCCAACATTGAAAATGAAGACAGTTGTGTGGTTCGGGTTTGGTGAGTGAATGTATTTCATTGCAAAACCTTTAAACTAAAGGGTTAACCAAAATTGAGGTCCAAGTAGGTCCTTGTTGCATCTCTTATTCAACCTGGAGTAATAGCTGCAGTTGTGTTTTATTCATATATATCATATTAAAGTAAAGTGTGCCTCATGAATGTGATTCTCTCTCTTCAGTGCTGGGAGCACTCTCTGCTGCAGGCGAAGTGATCATCAGAAAACCAGGGACGACTGTCACACTTCAGTGTGCAGCCAGCACCTTCAGACAAAACCTGGAGTGGCATCATGGAAATGAGCCGATCATACTACACAACAATCGTTTCCAACGTAAAGGTATAAACAAGCAGACTTTATCTACAGAACAGTATATTGCATAAATAACTTTGCAGTTGCTCATTACACTGTATATGTTTTCATGTTGTTTCTGCATTAGGCAAAAGTAAGATTGTGGAGAGGTCAAGGTTGAGGGGAACCAAACTGGAGATCTCTGCTATAAAGGAAGAAGATGCCGGAACTTTCACTTGTGAGGCAGATGGGACCTTTCAACATCATACACTGTTAGTTGTCATAGGTGAGCAGAAGGAATTTAAAAAAAAATAAAAATTGTTTTTTTTTATTTGGAAATATTTCTGTAAAAATACTGCAGACTGAAGAAAAGAAGTGCATATTAAATGTTTTTCTGCCATTAACTGCAAAACATTAAGACAGATTGAATGCAATCTACTGTAACACACACACACACATTTTTTATTTTTATAGGGTATTTAAGCAATTTACTATTGCATACTTACCAAAATATGGGATTCAGAATAGACAGATTTTAAACAGAGTAATATCCTGATTGTTGTCCCTATATAAAAACATTGAACACAATAGAACTTCGTAATATCTGCCTGCTAGGCTTGCTCATGTTTAAAAGTCCCTGTTCCAAGAGCTTAAACAGGCCTTCTATCAACTAACATGTTGTTTCCAAGCTTGATGACATCATGAGGCTTATTTTTCAAACCTTTTCAAACCTTTTCATGCCTGAGCAGTTCCTCTTATGACGATGATGAAACTGAGCTTCATGCGTAAAAACCAGCCAGAGGACCACATCATGTTTTCATTGTTGCTATTCCAGTCACTTCATAAGAGTGTGTCATAAGAGTTCCTAATGATCTGGATGCGGTCCTTTATTCAGCATGGCCTATTCGTGATTCTCACTGTACCCTTGTCCCCTGTCTGTTACCCCCTCACTGTGTCAGTCTCGGCCCAACCCTCTAGTGACCTCCAGAAGGGCAGTAAGGCTTCGCTCCAGTGTGACGTCAAAAGTCCGAACCAAGACATTTCAGTGCAGTGGAAGAGGCCAGGTGGAAGTCTGGCTGGGTCACATATAGTTCAACTGAGCTCTGTGCAAGACTCAGACGAAGGGACCTGGGCGTGTACGTTCTCCCATGAAGGGCAGACATTCAGTGAGCCACTCAACATCAAAGTTATAGGTAGGACAATACCAGAGTCTTTGCATGTGGATTTTACTACAACAAAAGCATCAACAAGATATGCTGTGTTTTTGCTTTCAGGGCCCACTACTGAAACACCTACACCAGTCCATTCCCAAGATTCAAAGGATAAGCCACCCTGCCCTAAATGTGCGTACTGCTTGTGTCTGTCTGTGTGACTGTGAGCATGTATTGCCACAAGTGATTTTTCTCTGGATTAACTCAGCATCCCCTGCTCTGCCATGGTCTGTGTTCATGCCCTAATCAGGTGGCACTCCCACTTCATCCAGTACTGACCTGCTGGGGGTCAGCTGGTGGATTTGGGTACTGGTTGGAGTTAGCTGCCTAGTTGTGGTTCTCCTGATGGTCGTTGTCATTTGCTTTTGCAAGAGGATCAAAAGAAGGAAGGTGAGTAAAGAATATGATTTAGAGAATCTTAATTTGCCGCTTTGGTGGTTTAGAGTAGCATTTTGGGTATGAAGGAGGAAGGGTTACTGAAGCAAACCAAAAAAATTATAATGTGAATTTTTTTTCCTATAGAGAAAATTGCAAAAGATGAAGAATAGCCGCCAGCTATTGACGCCCAAGCAGTGCTGCCAGTGTAAACGGTAAATGTTCTTAACTTGCGCCTATCTAGTAAAAAAGATTACTTTATCCCCTTTCCAGTAATCTCCCCTCACTTTACAGATGCTTTCTAATAGACTCTATTCACTTTATATTAATGACAGTTTGACCTTCATTTTCAGTGTGCCTTTTACCAAGTGCTTCATTATTGTGTCGTAATTAGTGTGAAAACTTCTCCCCTTTCCTCTCTTTATCACAGTCCAACAGCTGCAGCAAAACCGCAGCAACGACGCCAGAGAGAGAAGCCATCAGCCCCCCCTCTGCAAACCCCCTAATGGAGTGACATGAAAGGCCGATCGAAGAAAGGAGAGATAGGCAGAAAAAGAAAAGACAGACAGAGAGAGAATGTATGAGAAGGGAAGTGAGAAGAACAGATAGAGATAAAGAGAAAGAGCATGAGTGAAAGAGAACCCTGGTGTGAATGTGGCACGAATGTAAATGGGCTTTTGAATGCTCTTGATGAAAATAAAAATCAAATGTAATGATGTGGGCACTTTTAGCTTTTTTACCAAATATAACCAGTGAACTGAATGCAAATGGCCTCTCCCACTGCAAGAAAGAGCAGTTTTTTTGTTTTTGTTTTTTTACATTTACGCAGCATATTAACACGTCCGTATATAAAGCATTGTCGTCTTCTTATGTACTGCCCTCCCGCTTAGGTTTCTCTCAGCTGAATTAGATATATTTTCTTCTTTGTGTGTTTGTAAATTCAACAGATGTTTATGAATTCATTGTCTTTTATGCTATAGATTGTAAATGAAACGATTACTGAAAAGATTAAATTTCCATGTTTTTTTTCCTCCAGTCAATAAAGTATAAGGGTACTTAACTTATTTGTAAAATTATTTCTATTCTCATGTCACAGAACAGAGGAAGCTTCTAGATATATTTACAAAACAGTAACGCTGAATGAGCAGCATTTCCTGTGAATCTTCTGTGCGTTTCAGAAACTTTTAAACAGTGCGGGAAAATCAGACCATAAAAATGACTGACAAATTGGTTGACAGGATATACAGCGAATGGCTATTTTTAAAAAAAAAAACAAAAAAAAACAACAACAACAAAAAAAACCCAAGTCATATCAAAACAATATGATGTTCAACATTATATCAAACAGTATCTTTACTCTAGAATATGTACTATACTGTAATATGCTTTAAACTAAGCCTGCACTGGCACAGACCTTCTGCATTCCCCACAACTGGTGCAGGACAATGCAGGAGTCGATACCAGTGCAGTGCTACATGTAATGAAACACACGGTAGACACCTGTTTCACCCCCAATGGCATGCATAGCATGTATACATACACATTCATTCAAGTATTTGATATGTTATGTTGTTATGTTGGCTAAGAAATTCTGAATTTTGTGACATAAACCTACTTTAAAATGATCATGATTCAAAATGATCTATGATGGTGTATGTCTGCCTATGTAATCCTAATCTATATAATCCATTTAGTACATAACAGAATGGATGGGATCATAGTGGTGTCTGACTTCCTGTGTGTGTGTGTGTGTGTGTGTGTGTGTGTGTGTGTGTGTATGTGTGAAAGCAACACTTGCAGTGCCTACAGTCTACCAAATGTCAGAGCTGAACTCATCGCTGCACTGACGACATCTCATGTGAGTACTTCTAAACGTGCTGTATATATACTCAGTGTGACACTCGTGAAAAGCTGATTTGAGTTGATACTATAACAGAGGGAATACACACAAGTGAGGATAGCAATTTGTCTGTGTATGAGGTCAAAAATTGTTTCTACAAATGCTGACAAATCTCCCAGGCGCTGCCGGAGATCCACTCTTGTAGACAGAAGGCAAAGGGGCACTGAGGGACGAGGCTGTAGTGCTTAAATCTGTTCTCTTCCAAGGCCACATTTTCAAAACTCTGTCTTGTTCCGCATATTGATTGATTTGTCTTGGCCTTGGTCTAATTTAATCTGTCTTGTTCCTGTCTGACAAGAATTACAAGAATTGTTGAGCCAGAATATCTGACTGCCCTGTGATATTTAGTTGATAAAACACAAATGAATTGGGTCAAATAAACCAATGCTGAATGATCTGCCCTCTGTTTTATCACCAGCCGTACATTATATTAATCATAATGTATTAGTCTCAAACAATGGATTTTGCCCATTATAAGACTCGGGTGTCACGTTTATACTTGTGTGTGTTGTGCTGCTCCTGATGACATCCCTGATGAATGATTTTAACATCTCGAATCAGAAATACCTAAAGAAGAGTTTCTGTTTCTTGAGATCTTATGCAACAACGGATGGCAACATTTGTTTGATTTTGCAATCGGCAGCTTCAATGGAGTGCTATAAACAGTACTATACGGAGTAATTGTGTTGTTGTGAAACAAATCTATCCCTCAATCTATATTTAGTGTTAAACCCAGGAGAATGTGAATGTTTAATCTATATTTTGTTGCTGTAAAGTGTGTCAGCTGTTGCTGAGCAGCACAGCTCTGTGGCCTGCAAACTGATACCTAACATGAAAAATGGCTGTTGCAGTTTTCGTCAATATATTATTGCTAAAAATGTTTAAAATAGTTCACTGTCGTACAGAAGCTCTTAAAAGTGTTTCAATTTAAAAGAATTTCACTTAATTTATGTTAAATATTTTGTCATAAATATGCATTATTCTGAAGAGGACAAATAATCGTTGACATTTTTATAATTTTTCACGTAAACGCTGTTTTTTTTTTCTTGTTTCGAGTTAAACACAATCATGTTTTGTGTTTTGTTTATGTTTTCTGAGGCGCTGGTAGGGTCTGCCTGATATCTGATATGCATTAGATGAAATCTGCACTATGCTAGAAAACGTGCAGTTTACAGGTCCATTGTATTCTGTGTTATCAGTTGATTATACCAACAGTAGGTTGAATGAACAAGCAGTAAACAAATAGCTTCCAATGATGGCTTAAGAAAAACAGTATATACTGTGCCGTAGCGAACATGCATGTGTGACTGTGACAGCCCTAATATTTTATGTGGCGTGTAGCGTATTTAAATGTAAAAGATTCAGTATATCACATGTATCTGCTTTTATCCACACTTACGTGGATGAAACACAAAGAAAAACTAAAGTTTTAAAGCTACATTCAGTGTCTGAGTTTGGTTTATGTTTCTAAGTTCATGTTTGATGCTAGTGCCTGGTTTGTCAAGTAATCTGGAATAAAACAAATGAATGCTCAGGCATTGTGAAGTGTGTTTTAAAAGCAGCTTGCAACACACTGCTTACCAGTACTGTAATTCAGTCACAAGAACACAGACTATGTATATTATCAACAAATGACTCACGTGATTTGTTGTTTTTTTATTCATGGACCATGAACACAGTAAAATATCAAAAGTAATATCAACATAAACATAACTCAAAACACAATAACATGGTTGAACTTGCCCAATTGAACGAGTAGATATAGTTTTACTGACGCAATATGTCTGCCTGTGTTTTATAGCCACAAACCATTAGAGCTTATCATGTGCATGGATTGATAAATGCGCTTGCCCATTTTAACTTTATGTCGACGATTCATTAACCCATTGTATTTAAGCATTTTTCTTTACATTAACATGCTTTGTATTTTATGGCGGATTGCTTTTTCATGTGCCAGTGAAATGTGTCTGTTTCTGTTGCTCTCTGTCCGCTCGCCTCAAATTGCTCATTGAGGGACATATGAAGTATTTTGAATTTAACTGAACTGAAAAATGTAGTTAAACCAAACGCGCTCTGCAGTGATGCAAACTGTTTCAGCGCATTAATGGTCACTTGAGAGGTCAGCTTACCTCTTTCGAGTTAATTCATGCCGTAATGACTGAGATGAAGTTGTAAAGCACATCACTGTAGACTAAGGAGAACAACTAAGAGGACTTACATTATGTCACAAAGTGCTGCCAATATTGAAGGCCTGTTAGTGGCTATTTTGTTTTGTGTACAGTTCATCTGTTTGTTGTTTGTTTGCTTGCAGACTCACAGTCTGAGTACAGTGATACACTTGTGTTGGCCTCATATTTAATTTAAGATGAAACAATATGAATATAAAAGTTGCTGCTCCGCTAACGTTTGGCAGTTTTCACATCAGCCGTGCTGTATAACGAGAAGTCATACCTCAGACACAATTTTTGTGATTTTAGTGTAGCTGAAATGAATTTGTCAAATTACATTGCGTGAAAATAGTCAGTGTTTGATTGCAGGTTTGTAGTTAAAACCAACACATATCGACAGGCGCTCTACATTTTACCTGGTGAAGCTCTGTCACATCTGTGCTGCAGCGATCTTCGTGTCTGGTTTTTGGGGTCTTTTACCACAGCTCGGTGTTAATGTGTATAAGACCATTGTTCTGCTGCATTTCAGTGGACCATGACTATGATTTCTACACTGTTCACCCAATAACGTCGTTAAACACAGATGAAGCTGGAAGTCAGCACGTTCATCTTTAATTTCATTAATATATTATAAACCACACTGGATTTTATTATTTATAAAACCCAGTGAGGTTTGAGTACCGATCCAGGACTGCATCAATGACCAGTAGAAGAAAAAAAATCTGTATTCCTATCTCCCTCTCCAAGTGGTGAGGAGCACGTCAACAGTCATATGTGAAGGCCCAATGTGTATTTTTTTGTGTTTTCTGTAGGTGATCACCAAGCTGTGTCTCCCTCACTCTGTGCTAGGTGAAAATATAACATCATTGCTGCACTGAGTGTGTTTTCTTATGAGACAACATGGTTCCCTTTTCATGGTTATTAGTCAGTTCTCTTTTTCAATTTCTGTCTTACACAATTGAACACACACACACACACACACACACACACACACACACACACATTAAGTCGTTTAAAAATGAAACTGAAATTTCTAAACCAATGTATGTTCCTCCCTTTTGTATTTCCATATGTATTTCCAACAACAGGAGCCAAATTCAGGTCAGACAATGTAACTTCCAGTGTCTGTTAAAGTAATGAGACACAGTATATAAAGTTTGCTTATTGTGAACATAACCAGTAGTTAAACAGAGCGTTGCAAACAACTGGTTTAAATCTGTTACGTAGCAAACGCTGCTATTATGCTGAATGCCAATCAGCGGGATTTGTTGGTCCCAAAGCAGGTTTATATGTGAGTTTGTCAGAGCCACAGGAGGCAGCTAACAGACCTCCAAACAGTCATCTGTGCTCCAACTGCAGGTGCAAACTGCTCACTTTACGATTTTTAAACAATCCACAGCCCTTCAATTTAAAATGATCATCTGTGAGGTGATTTCCCTTTCTGTAAACTCCCCTTGTGTGGAGCTTCAGTTCTGTACAGGTTTCAGTTGTCAGTACAGAGAACTGAAGGGTAGAGTCTGGGTTTAAACAACTCGTTCATGGTGACTGATCATTGACCAGTCTTATATTAAAATTATATTTTGTTGTTGTTGTTGCAACAACATGGGATGTGAGCGATGCTCCCCCAGTGTTGCGACTTTCAACTTTAATGTTAAACTGCTGAACAAGGATATGGATCCCAGCAGGACAAGAGCGATGTGCACTGATCCAGGAAATTAAATATAATGACTCTCTTCTTTAGCTTTTACTGTGAGGTAGAAGACACTGGATGTGTGCACCTGTGCTGTGTCTGACATTCAGTGTGAAGCGATGAAACGCACAGTGGTCGAATGTATCCAAGTATATTTGCTCAAGTGCTTGTGAGAACAAATTCACTGCACTTCTGCACTTAATTATTTCCATTTTATGTTAACGTAAATTTTTCGAGCACATCTCAGAAGTAAATATCTTACTTTTTACATCATTACATATGTCTGATGACCACATTTGTCAACTGAGGAACTCCTACTTTTTAAGCAAAGTAAGAAAGAAAACAAAACCTTGGATTAGCAGGAAAATATATTTCACAAAGCTGACAAAAGGGTTGTTTTATGAGCTCACGATAACAGATGTTGACTTTTTGGAGATACATGGTTCTCACAGTGCATCAATGCTATAAACATACGATGATATAACAGACTATGAGGCCTTGCTAAAGATTACACTAAAAAGCAAATTATAAGGGAGTTAAAATGAGCTCAACCTTAAACATCTACAGTATTAATAATCCAACATCATATAATAAAACTGTGGCAGGGACCCTATGCAAAATAAGCACTTTTACTTTTGATGAGTAAATTTTAATGATAATACTTACATCTGTTGCTGAAAATAAAGTTTTGAATGCAGGACTTACTCATTTGCTTGTAACTGAGCATTTCACAGTGTTTTATTGCTACTTTTAGTTAAGTAAAGGATCTGAATACTTCTTTCACCACTGAAAACACGCTGCAGCCGTTTGTGCATGGGACATTGTTGCCGCATATACAGCAACAATACATTTTCCATTTATGCACCGCAGAGTACACTTGTAATATCAAATGCATTTTGCAGAAATCAGACGATAAAGACAAATATAATTCCTTATTAATGAACGATGAATCATCGATGTAGCGAAGCTGACTGTGCTCCAGCCTCCACCAATAGGCTGCCGACAGAAGCATTGCACTTTAAGTCCTTTACTTTTCCACTTAAGTGAAAAAAAAATACAAATTTTATTCAAATCAAATTTGTTTTGTGGGGTTATTTTGTCTTCATTTATTAACTGATACGGCAGATATAGACAAAAAACATTGTACAACATGCAGCAAACGTCCCTGGTTTAACGTGAGCAGAGGTTGTTGCAGTTATGTGATGCACCTTAACTATCAACCATTAACTTCCTCGGATGTAATCATATGATACGTAATGTAATTGTGTATCATAATGCGTGTGCATTTAGGTTTTGCTGCACACTTCTTTAACATTATACTGAACATACAACCATCTATCCATTTTTATGTAAGCACTTATGCCTGTCAGGGTCACAGGGGTGACCTTGGAGCCTATCCCATCATCGGATGGGAGGCAGAAACATAGTAGAATGTAAATGTCCATATGTTAAACCTGAATGTGCAGCAGTGAATCAATAAATACATGTTTATAGATACAGGGACAGTGAAAAGTTATTTTTATTGGAGGAACTTGGAAGAACAGGGAAGCTGTTTTACTGTGAGTTTGTGCATTGCTGACATTAGCGTTTGCTGTTTAATCTGAATTTTGTATCTATGACCCTGTTTGATCTCACCCTTTAGTCGAGACATCTTATTCCGATGGCAATTAGCATGAACGATCGAGTCAAATTGATTATTTACGGGAATGTAGCACTACAGAAACAGTTATTGTTGCATACATGCATGTAGGCGCTGTGGGACTGTACAGCACTTTTTCCATGGTATAACCAACGTCATCATTCAGCTCAGCTTTAGCAAATCAGCTTTATGTTAATGACAAGTTGACAGCCACGGTATGCTTTAACCTGAACTGCCCTGTCTCATGTTGAGCCATGATTCAGTTTTCCTATGACAGAAATAATTTGGCTTAGTTGACACTTCTCAGGAATAGTAATCAATTATGATTTGACATTTATAGGCAGGCTTGTGTTTAAAACCGAGGTAACTGGAACAAAATAGAAAAAGAAGAAACTATTTTTCCATTCCGATGAAACGATTGTGCGGCAGCCTACAAACAATACAGTAACGCACAAAAATAACTTCACCATTGATGTGTGCGAATGATGGCGGTGAAGTGGTGAGTGGGAGAGACAGAAGAGACCTTTTCTGTTTTCATAGAGTTTCACAACTCGGATGTTTCAAAGAAGCTTGAATGAAGTTCCCCTCATGGCAGACAAACTGTTCTCAATGAGCACTGAATGTCAGTTGTTTCTGACACTCAACCTCTTTTCCACTGACATTTTGTTTATTTCTGAAACATCAGAGCAGTCGCAGACACATACAACACATAAAGTACAAACTCGATACCTTCCTGTTTGTCAGGGCTACAGACATCCTCTGGTGTTTTGGGTACCTGCCTCTGGTAAATTGCACACACCATTCGTCTAACTCAAACTGGTTGTGAGACATGGTGAGGGAAACCCTCTGTAGGAGAGAATGGAGGATGAGGAAAGAAGAGATGCATATGAAAAAAGTGAATCACCCTTCATTCTTGCTTGTGGCCCACACTTTTTATCCTTTTCTCTTTCAGTAATGAAACAATGTGATACACACGCCCTCGTTAGCTGTGTGACTAACAAGGGAGTCCTCACTTTCAGGTATTTTCCATCAAAATCACAGCTCATAACAGACATGAATCCACTGAGAAAGAGAATCACCTCAAAACGTGGGCCTATGCTCTGATACTGAATTACATTCAGATGTTTTTGTATCGCTGGGCCCAGAAGTAAATGCTTCTGCATGGTCGCCGTAACTCGAAGAGTTTATTCTGAAGAGCAAAAAAAAAAAAGGCTTTTTTCATTTCAAGCTCAGAGGGAACAGAAGCAGGTGTGAGCCCTTCATGAAAGCAGAACAGAGGCAGGCAGACAAACCTCAGAGAGACACATGAGACGTGTGTGAGATGTTTGTTTTGTCCTTGTTGTGGTTCATGTCTCTAAACCACCCCAGCAGTGTCTTTCTGCAGTTAGAGTCCCTCAACTGATCCCTGTAGGTGTAATTAGCTAGCTTGGGATGAACTTGACAGATCGCCTCGTTATTGTATGCGGAAGAAGTTCTGTGTTGTGATGCCTAAAAGCTGGTGTTTTCATATGGTGCAGGAATAAATGATCCTCAAATTAGCCTTCACACCTTAAAGCTAACTTTACATTAAATAGCTTGTCCTTTCTGGCACAGTGAAACCTGCAACTCAACAAAAGTACGTCATTCTGGATCCTTTCCCTCATGGCTTTGCGTATCAAAGGACACATTTTAAAGTAGTTATCAAAGCTCGCTGAAAGTAAACAAACAAAAATAAGCTCATGCTGACTCTGGGGCCCATTACACTTTCGTTCCCTTTCAGAAAATGTCAGAGCTTGTGATCAGTTTGAAATGTTTATTGGAAGAATTTTCTTCAGAGTATTGAACCATTAGCGCAGTTGTGTAGCAGTATTTTCACAGGAAAGCTCTTTGCACTCGTGTGTGTTACTTCAGTCAGGTTCACAATAAGCTGGCAGAGACAAACTCATGACAACAGTAAGAACAGACAGAGAGGCCACAGATGTTTTATTACTGCTGTATTGAGGGCAGACGCGACTCTACAGCAGGTTCTGTGTAGAGATAAACACAAGCAGGTGTTTGGCTCGCGCACAGGTGTACATTTACACAATAAGGATTACAAGCATTACTGTGAAGTGTTGTCTGAATTGTCTACTGGATGACTGGCAATAGATTTCCTTCATATCAACAAAACGCTCAGTAAAATTATTTCATTTTGAACAAAACTGCAGGACTGTAAAACTGTGTAAAATGAGCTGTGAAGCGCCACAAAAGCTAAGCTTTGTCAGACAAACACAATACAAATAAATATTTATTCACTGTCATGGACTCTCTTCTCCACCGAAAGCAGAACCCCAACAGACAGTGAGCGCAGGACTATATTTAGTCATAACTTTATTTAGTTTGTAGCACAGTTTATTCAGGGACAAAGATTAAACCTGCTTTGTCCAGGTGTTTGGTTAAATCCTGCTCTCTCCACTCTCAGTGAACATTAATTAATCTTTGATCGGAACAAGAACAAGAATAAGATCGTCCGAAAACATTTCGTGGAAAGTGTTCATCTCTTGCACGGCTCGCTTGGTGGACCTGTTGTTCACAAAATTTTGTTCAAGCCACTAGATCTTTATTTAAATTCCAGTCTCATTCATTTCAATCCCAAAAATTCAAACACAGATTCACAGGGAAATTTGTCTACACCGATGCACAAAAACTCTGGGGCCAAAAAATTGTTTGGATTTGAACCATTGGCTCAATACCAGCGTAATATATCAATATATCATCAATTGAGCCCTGCAACGAGCAGACAGACAGATTATACTTGTCAGGTCGTCAAACACTGATGGAGCATTTCAATTATCTACATTTAAAGTTAATCAAAGGGGAATTTTAGAGAAATATTGTGTCCATTTTTGCTATCTTGTTGTGAACTCTAAGACTACAAAGTGTGTTGATGTGCGTAGCTCTCAGTGTTCGCACATTTGCATGCATCCTAGAAGATTTAAATATTGTTAATGTCATTGAGTAAAGACATTTTTTATTAAACATTGACAAGTCAGTCAATGTGTATTGATGAACGCAGGGTCTGATATTTGGTGTTAAGGTGATCTTACTAGAGTGAGGATGAAATGCGTTGACGGTTCTATTTTTAAGACGTAAAGTCTACTGTTATCTTCATTTCAGCGTAATTATACCGAATTCAATCTGTCTGTGTTCTTTATGAGATCTAGCCCCAAAACTGTTACTCTTCTTCCCTTATGCACTCTATTTAGTTAATAAAAGTGTTTCTTTTTCCAAAATGTTGCATTTTTAATTTGCATTTATCAACTGCTTTTGAAAAAGACTGGTCCAGCAGTCCATGGCTTAAATTCTGATACACTAATTATGTATCTAAATCAGAACAATTTAATGACCAGGGGAAAATCAACCAAGCAATTATAATAAATTAGGCCGTAAGCTGCCAATGTGCTATTTAGAACGTGCTAAAGATAGATAATGAGTCCAGGGAGACCCTTCACAAATTTTGGGACTTGTGTTATCAGGCACCAAGACAAATAACAATTTAAGGCAATTAAGGTTATTTGTTTATTTGTTTATCAATTGGACAGATTAAAAAGTAACAAGAAGCGAAGAAAATCAGTTAACTGATTAGAATATGACACCACTGCCCAAACGATCTGTGTTTTTGTTTTAATCTAATATTATAATGTTGCATATACATTATTGTCCGAAACAACAGACACTTAGTTCAAACTGTTCTCAAATTGTAATAAAAAAAAATAAAAAACAACAAAAAAACAATTACAAAAAAAAACGTAGGGGTGAGTTTTTGCCCTCGTCTTCTTCAACAACCAATCATAGGTCATTATTTTAATTCTGGGTTTGATCACTGATTGTGTGCTTTGTCTCCAGACCAATCGCTGGTGAGGGAGGTGCAACCGCACTTAAAAAGAAAGTTCGACTGATAAATATTCAGCATTTCCACCTGACTCCAGATCAGTGAACACAGAGGGACGCTCCGCACCGAAGTATCATTGTAAGTATACTGTCTTCTGTTATTATTTTTTACCCCAAACTATATACATATATATATGAAAAATACATTTACTGCTTTACACACCAAATATCAGTGCTGTATTATTTTCATATACTAATTTTGAACCCGTGAGACCACAGCAGACCCAGTGAGGGCAGTATGTCTTAGTGAGTTATAAATATACGAATATACTAAAGGCGCATAGAGATTCTGTAAATAAAACTAAAAGAATTATTTAAATATTAAACATGACCATATAAATTGTAAATTTCCTTCTTTGTTGTATTTTTTGTGTTTTCGCATCCGTGGTTCACACTGTTTGAAAAACATAAATAAGTATAAGGCAGGTTCCCAGTAAGTATAGACTACCGCTATGTGCAAAGGTAAAATGAATTGACTAGAAATTATTGCACTTATTTTACATGGTGCTTTAAATTCAATATAACAATGTGAGCAAAACATGTTGAGATACCATCAACAATAATTTATCATTGTTTTTCTTAGTTGTACATATAAGGAATAATCAACACTTTCAACCAACAACATGAATAATAATAAAAATGATGATAAGTCTTATTCTGTTGTCACAACAATTTTGTTTCACGTTTAAACTGCAGACACTATATTTGTGTTTAATTCATTTAATAAAATAAAATGTAAAAAGGCAGATGTTAAAATTCAGCCTTAAACAAGAATTTAAATACATGTCAGTCAATAAATGAAACTGTAATCTCACTCGTCCTGTGTTCTCTATTTCTCTTTTCTATGCTCACTCTCCTCCCCCACCTTCACCCCCCCCAAGCTCCATCCTGACTACACAATATAAACATCCCGGCCATCTGATCATATGGGTTTGTAGCTCCACAGGCGCAATGACTTTAAACATCAAGTTCACTTATTCACTTTCACTGCCTCTGGTCTCCCCTCATACATAGTTTCTTACAAAAACAATAAATAATGCAACATTATTTTTTCTATCAAATCTCAAGCATCAGGTTGGAAATGTATTACAAACTCGCAGGGTTACAGTCTGTGATCGTTTATTGATGTACTTTAAAAATACATAAACTACCAGCTTAAACACATTTATCCTCGACACACATCACCTCAGATTTTTATGTTTTATGTCGATTCTCTTGAGGTAAATGAATACCTAGGTTGCCACAGCAATCGATGAGTTATGTAGCAAACCATAAATGTTTTGGTTTTTCCTGTATGTGCCATCCAGCAAATTAACAAAATAAATTATTAGACAGCTGACAGTCGAAAGAAAACAATATGAGGAAAAGAGACGAAATATGATATGTGACAAAGGTCGCCGACCTCACCCAACATGCGTACGAAACATTCATAGTTTGCACCTTAACCTGCTGACCACCAAGGTCAAATGCTCAAATATTGTTATTTTATTTTTATGCAAAGTGTTCAGGGGTTAAGAAGGAAAATACACACGCTGAACTTAATTAGTGCAAAAAAAAAGATCTAAATGTTTTGCTCTTATTTTCCAATTTTTATCAACATTTATATTGTCTGTTTCTTATCATTTTAGTGAATGCAAAATACTCAAAAAAACAAACAAACAAACAAAACAGAAGCCAACACTTGTGTATTCATATAGTTTGTATGTATTTGTACATTTTAATACATTTTACTTGAGGTAAAATGTCTGCGCTTTGTAGCAATATCTACAATCCTTCAATCAAACTCCAAATATTTTTAATTTTTTTTTTTTGCGTTATTTAGATCTTCAGGGCCTAATTCAAAATAGGTCTGATGCATAACCAATGTGTTATCTTTCAAGACCCAATATAAAAGCAACAATAAAACTCTTTGAAAATATTTTTTGTGCTCAATCACAACATACTGTATACAGTGTTGAGAAAAGAAGATAGGGAAAGACAAAAAAGAAACAACTACCTTAAACCACAGTCTAGGTGTGCTGCTGATGCTGTGGTCTCTTTTTTTCTGTCTTTAAGCGAGGAGAGATCCGTCTTTCGTGGAACAGGGGAGGAAGAGGGGGGTGTGAGAGGCAGAGGGGGAGGATTGGGATAAGAATCTGCACCTTAACTAAATCAAGGCCCACCACAACGCAGCGTACGCTCTTTGTCTCTTACCTCCAACATTTGTCTGTCTCTTCTCATCCAAATACCCACCACAGGCCGCCTACTCTCAACACTTTGTCTTTTATCTTCTCAAATCTCTCCAAATCTGAGACCACCACAAACCCCTCTTTGCTTCTTCTGAATGATTTTGCTTTGCAGCAAAGTCTAAGACACATACAAAATCATTGGATAGTGAGCACGTCTCTACAACATTATAATTTATTTATTTTTCTAAATTTCTCAATAACCTATTAAATCAAGATTAAACTGAATGATTTGATGCTTAATTGGACTTTTCTCTCTGTAAACTCAGTTTGTTTTGCACTCGTGCACAATTTCTTGAAATCCAATTCAACAAACTTGCAATAAGTCATTTCATTGTGAAACATTTATGTTTAGTTTTCATTGAGCAAATGTCACGGGAGTGTTGGTTCAACTCTTTATTGTTCGGTAATTATAGAAGCTTTTGTTAGTGCTAGATTGCATAACTGTATCTTGACAAACGGTTCTAATGTTATGTGTCCCTCTTGTTTTGACAGGTGTTGAACAAGATATTAAAATAAAAAAAATATATTACAAAATAGCACAGTATCACTACTACGCTGGCCTTCAAGTACATACAGAAAGAAAAAATTAAAGAATATAAGCGCTGAATCAACACACAGGTTTTACAGAAATTCAAATCAAGCTTAGTTTAAGCTTCCAAAGTTGTCGTAGCACAGAAACTGCCACAATGACCTAATGGTGCTCCACAGGGCTCCATTCTTGGTCCAGTCCTTTTCCCACCATACATGCTCCAATTTAGCCAAACTATTCAACAATGTGGTGTGAAAATTTCATAGCTATGTGGATGACACACATGTATTTTTATCTACAGTGCTTAGTGGCCTTCCTATCTATATTACTAAGTAACAAAGCAATTATACTTACTGGAGTTAAAACAGGGTCTGAATTTCAAGTGGGTTCTTCCAAAACAGGTCCACTTTATCACTTGATTAATTCATCAGTGCCATTAGATTGTTATTTAAACTTATGAAAACTCACTGACTGGATTTTCCACCTTTGAAAAAAACAACAGCCAGATCATGTTGGCTGACATTTTTGGCTGGAAAGAAACTGATTCATGCTTTGGTCTTCTCTTGCATTGCTCTTCTACTACCCAAGAGCTCAATGATTAGACTCTAGCTCACACAAAATGAAGCTACCCAGGTCCTTCTCAAAAACAAGTAAATACATCAGATCACATTAATTTTAGCATTTTAACACAAACTCAAATTTGTTTTAGAATCAATTTTGAATGTTGTCACTACATTTATAACATTATTGTCATTTATTTTTCATGTAAAGCACTTATGCATGTATGTTTGTAAGTTGCCATACAAACCAGGTTTATAATTACACTTAAATTAATAATGATCATATTTTGATCATATTTAATTAATTAATGATCATATTTAAATTAATACATTATCTGTTGTTTTCTAAAACAACTGTCTTTTAGGCGTGTGACCAAGATGAAGAACTTAGTTCAGTCTGTCCTCATTCTCATCGCTGGCTTCATGTCAACAACAGGTAGGATGCAATGACTGCAGATGACCTGGGGACAGTTTGGTTTTGTCTTGTTTTGTGCTGCAACAGATAACACTCCTCTCACTCTCTCAGGGGCAGAAGAGTTGATATATGCTCAGGTGGGAGACAGAGTTACTCTGGAGCCTCCTGGCGGGAAACTTCCACAAAAATGTTATTTGCTATGGACGTTTGGGCGAGATGAACAAAATAAAATTGCCGGGCGAAACCTCTTTGGCGTGCCGTGGATTGACGGTGAACAGCTGAGCTATGAACTATTCACAGATATAATAACATGTTTTAACCATCACCAGTTGAAACTAAATCCTTAATTATTTTAAGTATCAATTGCAATTAAAGGTATATTTGACAACCCTAACAACCCTTTAATGTTTGCCTTGCAGATAAAATGAAGCCTATATTTTCCTGGGCTGCTGACTCGCTGGTCATCAACAATATCCAACAAGAATATTTTGGGACTTTTGTCTATAAAATAACTGAGTCAGATACTTGTCAGGCAACCCGGATCACATATAGGATACTCAAACTCAGCTGTAAGTGTAAAGATATCACAAGACAAGACAAGATCAGTTCAGTGATGCCACATTCAGTCCTGGTACTCTTTTTAGGCATTTGAATTTTGGTGAAGTTTAAAAACATGTTTGGTTTTTAACTTAAAGTGGACATTTTTGGAGGTATTGACTTAACTGCAGCAGCATTTTTATTTGTTCTCTTGCTGAACTGCACAGCCTAATAGAAGTCAATGAATACTGACTATAGGATACTGAATTATCCTATATTTAGAGAGAGAAAAGATCAAACGTTAAATCATTTTTTTCATCCTTGACTCTGGTCAATTTCTGTTCTAGTGACCCCAGCCCCTCCATTGCCTCTGCTGCCCGGGGAACGTCTGCTTCTGGCCTGTGATGCAGAGACTCCTCCGGGTAAGAAGAAGCCAACGATACACTGGCTGAATCCTCAGGAAGTAAAAATGAGCAGGACTGGACAACTCAGCTTGCACGCTACAGGCCAACACAATGGCCAATGGACCTGTGTTGTGACAACTGATAAAAAAGAAAACAAAGCCAAAATTTCCGTCACAGTAGCTGGTGAGTGTACATTGTTTATTAGTTTTTCCAGCTGTAAACTCCTGAAGATAAGTCTACCATTGTGGGTGTTTTCTTTTTTTATCTAGATCTCTCCCCAGCTCCTGCACGTCCTCAGTATACATCTAAATCCTTGCCTCTCACCGTGCCATGTTCCATTCTTGCTCACATCTCCTGGGAACAACTGAAAGCTATGGGCATCCAGGAAGGATACTGGAACTTCCTTCCTGAGCCAGGCTCGAGTCTCATTCCTGGTGATCCACAGAGGCTCTTCTCTCTCTCCCTGGGGGATGAGCTTCACTGGACTCCGCATCAAGACAGAGAACTGATTCCTGTAAAAGACCTCCAAAAAGGGAATCTGACTTTGACCAGAAATCGAGCGAGAGAAGACGACAGTGGAGACTATGAATGCGGCCTCAAATTTGAAAATGGTTTAATTCTGAATAGGACTGTGCATGTAAAGGTGCTGCAACGTAAGTCAAAACTAATTGCTTTGTACAAGCACCGTCTGTGTTGCGTTCACATCTGTCATGTGAAATTTGGTTTCTTTGTTCTTTTGTTATCGCAGTGTCCTCATTTATCTTTTTGATGTCCAGACTCTTTGCTCTTTCCTAATTGTCATTCAAAACAAATTGCAGACAGTCATTTCTCTGCCACCTCTCTGCCTCTGCGCTGTTGTCCTGAGCAAGTGTTTTCATCTCTCTGCTGCAGAATTTATTTAATACTGTCCCTTGTGTAACGTGCGTCTAATTCAGTGGCTAATACACTTGTCTAGCTCTGCTTGTTTTAACACAGTATAACAAGCTTTTCTTCTGCCAGGAGAGTATGATAACATGATGAATTTTAATTGGACTTTAATTGTGTTGTGAGGATTTATGGCATGTAACGAGGATTTCAATTTTTTTTTTATTTTAAATATTATTTAACCATGAACATTGACAAGAATCAAAGATAGGATGGATTAATTCAAGGCAGGCATGTATCTAGAAAATCTGCGTCCCCTGATTTGTTTTTGAATCTCCCAGTTTTACTAAATCCCACTGGAGTCTTTCTGTAATTTTTCTGCTTATCTCCAACTTTGCCCCCTGGAGTTAACCACCACCTTCCAACAAACTAAATTTAAATTAGGGTGTATTTAAAAGGCATATACAAAGCTGTGAGTGGACCCTAAAAACACTCAAAAACAGAGTGTCGGTCCACATTTTTATACTAGATTAGAAAAGATGTAAGTTAACAAACAGTAGTTGGTGTTAGATTGCAGTTAGACGTAGAAGCCATATATTATGGTTGGCCAGTCACAGGAACGGGGCAGTTTATCTAACAAGATGAATTTTGTACATAATACTACAAGATTAACCAACGATCCAGTGGGATCACAATCACAAAATTAAATTAAATTAAATGCACTGACTATATAACCTTCTTCAGAGCTGCAGCTTATGATTGTTTCTATTAATTCATTAATCTGCCACTTATAATGTCCACTCATTTACATGTGAACAACTTGTCAAATTGTTTTAGCTTTCATTTTTTTAGGGCAATGTAAAGAATATCTTCAGTGACTAATGATGTTTTTCTTTGAGTTTGTTTTTGATGCTATGAGCAGCGTGGTTTCAGTATTAATGCTATCGTGTGATGCTATGTTTCCGTTTTTATTTGAAAAAATTATTTGGCTCAGTTGGATTCAGATTGTAATGTAAGGAAAATAAGTTTTTCATATTATACAGCCTGTCAAAAATGCTTTCACTGTGATGAATATGTCTTTGTTCTTTCTTTCTGTCTTCTTTTGTCTCTCCAGTCATCTCCTCTCCAGGAACAGAGTTAATTTCTGGCCAGCAAGTCAAATTGACTTGTGGCCTGGGCCACCCGCTGCCCTCTGGCCTGCAACTGAAGTGGATTCCACCAAAATCAAAATCATTCCTGCCATCATCTGACCATCACTCCACCAATGTCATCACCCTGGACGTGGGTACAGAAGATGGCGGAAAGTGGAGGTGTGAGCTGTGGCAGAACAACACTCAGCTAACATCGGCTGTGATATCACTGAAGATCGGTGAGTGCAGGAAGTGAGAGAGAGTGCAGGAAATATGACACAGGCATGACCTTGTGGCCACAACCGTCTTTACGACAGAAGCTTAGTTTTAAATGATGTTTTCTGTTCACTGTATCCAGTTTGATGACTGTCTGTTTCTGTTGCATACAGAACCCAGGCTGAGCGTATCAATGCTGGTGATCATCGTGACCCTCGTCATCGTATTCCTCCTCCTCACCCTCGTTTTCATCCTCTACAGACGCAGACAAGTACAGTTAAACCATCCTTACTCCTTTGTTAGACTGCACTGGATTGTTAGTATGTCATTAAGACTTATTTCTCTCTCTCTGTTTCTCTCTCTCTCCGTGGTTGACATTAGCAGAGGATGAGACACCCCAGGCATCGACTCTGCCAGTGCAAAAAGTACGTCCCATTTCCTGGACTGGTGGAATAGCTCCAAACACACATTCACACTCATCTGCGCTGAAATCTGAATTAACAGTTTTTGCCTTTATGAAGATTAAAACTTTGATTAAATAAACAGCCTGATTTTGCTTTTTTTCACTCAGTGTCTCTTTCTATAACTCATAGAGAAATCTGTGACTTTCTGTTTCAGCCCCAAACCCAAAGGATTTTACAAGACATAATATCTGCCAGAAAGATATTTTCAAGAAGACATCGACACCAACTGAATTTCTGTCCAGATAAGATGGATTTTTCAGTGGTATCTGCTGCACTGTGAACCTCTGTTAGGTGTGTTAGATGAGGCACTGAAAGTTCACTTCGGTCATTGTTGAAATATCAGATGTACATACAGATGGACTGTTTTCATATTTGTAATTTGTAAATGTAATCATTTGCTTTTCACACTTTTCACACTTATCATTTCAACATTTCTGTTTATATATTTCTTTATGTTATACTCTCTTTTGTTCACTTTTTGTCATTATATCTGGTGTATTTTTTGTTGTTCTGCAACACTGCATTGAAAGGTTTGGTTACTTGCTCTCAATGAATATTTAACATTTCTTTTTAAATGAGCAAATTACTAAATACAAAAATAAGGATTCTCGATGACTTTTTCATCAGAAAATTTTTTATTTGTTGATTGGCCACTGAAGGTTTTTAATAAAAAATCAATATCTTTCATAATTGAGTGGTGGTCCTGCAGTGGTGGTTTGGGGGAGCTCACTGGAGCGGGGTGGCGTCCATCTGACAGATTCGAGGATACGTGAAGGAACAGGGAACATCGTACCAGGTCTGAGTGTAGCTGTCCACCACCGCGCAGTCCTCTCCTTCCTCCCCACCGGACAGGTTGTTGTCTGGCTCTGATTTCAACACGTTCCAAAACCTACAAAGCGAGTAGAGAGAGGAAAACAGAGAAGGTAGATTCTTTGCCACCTATCTGTAATAAGTTTGTGCCCAATAAACTCATTAAAATAGCAATGGTGGAAATCAGCAAAGTACATTTAAATAGGTATTCCTATTTTATGCACAACAAATAAAGTTGCATTTGCATGCAGTTGCATTTTTTACTACACTACATTTGTCTGACAGCTTTAGGGACTGGTTACATTTCAGATTATAATTTTACACGCTCTTCCTGTTCAGTAAAAACCATGTCTCCTCAAAATTTTGTGATTTGGAATTTAAATTCTTCAGATGAACTGAAGTATTAAGCTGCTTGTCGATGAGTTGAGAGTGTTTTTTTAAGCTATTAAACTAAAAATTTAGATTTGGATTAGAAAGGATGGAAAATGGGTCACAAAGATGTTGAGAAGATGTTGAGTTTTTAGAGATACACTGTTCTCACAGGTGCAACAATTTTATTATACTATTATAGATCTCATAGAATATAGATATAGAATATAGTTCTTATAGAAAATGATGGATCGATGAAGACGAATTGCATGGTTTAGTCATGTTCAGCGTATTATTGGCAAGCAGTGATAGTTGTGTTGGCATTGGCAGGTTACTTTTATCTAAAATATCTGAGGTTTGTATGACTAAATACACGTTGACAGGCATAAGCTCAACGGATGTTTCTGCATTACACCACATCTACTCAACAGGGTCGACTTACACACTGAAAACATTGTTTAAGGCCCTGGCAAACTGCTGTCTTTTAAAATGTAAACATACACAAAATGTATAATTGTAATTGTGACAGTGTATATATGCTGCCTTTACATGAACATATCTTATACTCCATGAAGGTGTTGCAGCTGCAGTGCTACAGTACTTTTAGTCATTGAACATTGTACTTGCCTATGTGTATACCTGTACTGGTCATGTCTGGAAAGCATTGCAGTATATTGTCTCAGTGTTTTAATTTTAATCATTGAATACATACGAGGTTGTGAGTGCTGATTTGTCCACCCATTTCCACTCTCCTTCACGCTCAACATCAGTCAGACCAATCCAGTAGTATGTGTATAACCCTGCGATCCTTTTGCCTTCTTTTTCCACAGCTTCCTAAAACATGTAAAAAATCCAAATGCGTTGCCCTTCATTAATTAACAAATATAATCAAATACTGAAGAAACATCCACCGTACACAGAGGCACATACATGCTGTTCAATGGTGGTCAAGATGGCGAGGTGGCCGCCCATCTGTGAACACATATGTGAACTATCCGACCAGTTGTGCCTGTCAGTGCCGAGGAAGAAGCATTGGTCCCCTACATGAAGCCAGTTCTCAGGACACTCTATGCACTTGATTGCTGTGGGAGAGCGCACATGTGAGACGAACAAAACATGGTTAACTGAGGAAAGGCAAAGTTTGCAGATGGTTTACAGAAAAATCCAGAACATGTGAGAGAACTTGTGTAAACAAATAATAAATTATCATCCATATGCTGGTAGAGGAAAGTAACATTACCTGGAGCTGAGCAGTTGAGTGCCAGGCTGGAGTATTGCTTACACAGGTGTCTGTAGCTGTTCTTCAACAGATCTAGTTTCAGCTTTAAAGAGGACAAGTCTTCCTCTTCAGCCTTAGGGGAGGCTTCAGAAACTAACAGACCGATGAGAACACAGAGGATGGCGTGGCCTCCGATTCCCAGGGCGCCTGGGGAGATAGATAGCAGATAAAACATTAAGTTACAAGCAAATAGGTCCACATATGCAGACAGCACTTGTGCAGACTATATGAAGCAGTCGCACCCTTCATCTTCATCAGGTTCAACACGTTTGTCAGTTAGTGTCGCAAACTTTGTCTGTCTCTTTCTCTCTCTGTCTGCGTTGTCTGGGCATTTATAGAGCGGTCTGTGTACTAAAGAGTAAGTGACGGAAAGTACAGATTGCACAAATTGACCAGACAGATTGGAGTGTGCATGATCATCAAAGCATGCAAACTCAGATGGTGCAATATCTTGTAGCCAAACCATTGACGGCCTGCCATATTGGATTAGATGAACAAACATTTGATGATGGAGTTCTGGCATGCAGGTTGGGCATTATTTACCATTACATGAGCAAAGGTCCCTCTCTGTCTTCTGCTTTTTTTTTTCTTTCTTCATCTTGGCAAAGATGGACACCCTGAAAGCATGACTCAGCATTGATATGCACAGTGTGCGTGCATGTGTGTGTGTGTGTATGTGTGTTTGAGTTATTTGTATTCTCTTCGTTAGTACAGCAGCTGCAACAATATCACCTCTACACCAGACACACATGCACACGCACACCAGATGCCCACTCTGTTTCTCCAACAGCCTGTCAACATTTTTTTTGTGTGCGTATCTCCCATTTATTATTTTATTCTTGGCACTTTATTCCCACAGCCATTGTCAGCTCTTCTACTTCATGAGGTTTTGTTATTCAAACCAAACTAATTAAAGCACAGGAGGAGTATTTAGTGTTTATCTCGATGACTACTGAGATAAAATTTGTGGTTGCACATGACCGCAAATTCTTATCATCAGTGTACTTTCTGATTCAGAGCTTGGCCCTTCTTACTTACAAGACAAACACACACACTTGGTACACACAGCTCCCAGCAAATGTCAGGAAGTTGAAGGTACTTGTTGTTCTTTTCCACCTATTTCTACAAACTCTTCTCTCCCACGCTGACTCACATGGCCACATAATGTGCTGTCATCTATCAAACATCTGTCACACACAGAATCGATGTTTATCTCCAAAAGGAGCTCCAGACTGGGCTTATGCAATACAGGGAAAATTGCCAGTGAAACACCACGGCAACAGGCAGGAACATGCCACACAGAGCCAAAAAAAAGAGGAAAGAACCTCCCAGTTATGATTAACAAAGTCTTTTTCACAACACTTAACAAAAAGCTGAAATTCTTTAGCAGTAGGTCTACAATAGTTTAACTACACAGTACTTTTCTGAGCACATTTGTCACAGCGATAAATCAACCAGCAGGGACAAATTTAATTTCAAGGAGAAATATTGCTGCTTTGGAAAGGAGATACCAAAAGCCTTTAGGGACCAGAGGAGGTACAGTGCAAAGAGAGACAAAGTGAGTGTTAACAAGGGCATCACAGCCATGGAGGAGGAAGAAAACTACACCAGCCTGCAGGAGTTCACAGAGCAGCCAATATCTGGAGGGAACAGGCTCATTCTCGAACACAGCAATGGTATTTGTTTAACTGTGACAAAATATAGCAGAATTTTATGTGTGCAAGAGCTGGATATGAAGAATATATGCATGTAAGAAAAAATCAGTTTTGACAAACAGAAGTTAAACTTTTTCCTTTGCAATCTTTTATCTCTGCATCTACATCTCAGAGGGAAATATATGTTATTGTGCTCCATTATATACAGTCATGAAACTTTAGAAGTATTCATTATGGAAGCGAAATTGCCTCCATTAGTGCGACATTATTATATATTATATCATTAAATTGTTATCAATAATCTATGTGGGTATAAGCAATGAATTCAGTCTATTATATATTCTGTTGGGTGGTTTAATCTACTGTACAATAATGCATTTTATTTCAATATAGGTCTGACAACAAATTTTGATTTGTAAAGCTACTAGTAACTTTATCTGTCAAATAAATGCAGTGGACTAAAAAGCACAATGTTTCCCTCTGATCTGTGGTGTAGTGGGAAGTATAAAGTGGCACAAAATGGAAAAACTCAAGTGAAGTAAAAGTGCATCAGATTTTAAGCACAGCACTTTGTAAATTAACTTTCTGTCACTAATGGTGGCCTTACCTTTTGGACACTTTTACAGATATTACTTGTCTGCGCTTTTACTAAAGTAGCAGTTAAATGCAGGTAGCTGTAGCTTAGCTTAGCTTAATAACTGTATTCTATTGGAGTTATTCATGCTTCCAATGCAGCGTTTCTACAGCTCCACACTCTTGCTACTTTTATGTTACAAAGCCCAATAGTTGTTCTATCAGTTAAATCATGTTTGTCATTTGTCAAGAGAATAAGTATTTCCATTTGAAGTTACTGTGTGAGTAGGAACTGTTGACTACATTTATCTGACAGATTTAGTTACTAGTTACTTTACAGATTAAGTTTTCATGCAGACCATATTAATTTACAGCACATGGTGTATTTATAGATAAAACCACTAAAAGTGTAGAAAATAGTTTTAGAAATACCAAATCTCAGCTACCTGAATTAGCAATGTTTCATGCAGCATGTGACAATGACACAGTAACATTATATACAGTTCTTTACCACTTTGGTCCTTTAGTTTTGCCACTTTTACCTTGAGATCTTAATACTATGCAACTCTTGAATGTCTCCACATGCATTTATACTTAGTTTTATTTGTTATGTGACAGAAAGGGACACAAATAAAAACTTGACCTAACTTTCAGCAGATGTACTGTGTCATCTACTGGGAATAGCAAATGTTATTAAGCTAAATTTCTGGTCAAATAGTTCCACTCTGCAGTCTTCTTTAACTCTGCACTCTTAGACTGCACCAGAGGATTAAAAATGGTGAGTTGACAGCTACCATGCTGTGGCCTGTTTTGTGTCTAATCAGGCTCCCAGGGACTGAAGCGGGGTGTTGAGTGTTTGAGGAGTCAGACTGCTCTCCTGATGGTTATTGGCTTTTTGGCCTCCATCTGCGCCAACATTGTACTGACTGTGCTCTGTAAGTGTAAACACTGTCTTTCAACCTCAAATGTGTTCCCTGCCCTCCAGCCTGAGTATGTATATCTGCCTGTCTGTCTCTCTGTCTCACTCTATTCCTCACCCTCGCTGATTATTCTCTCTTTATTTCAGCTCAGTGTGCTTTTGGACACCTATAATTGGCAATAAAAAAGATAAAGCGCTCTCTCCAGTCCAGTGAGGGTCATGTAATAGAAAAAGCACAAAAGTCCATAATTGTGAAATATTTCTCCTGCAGGGCCAACAGTCTCTGGCAGCTCAGCCTGATAATGTGCTTGCGAGGAGGACACTCTCTCATTTAAAACAAACACCACTGGGGATGTACGTGCTTGATCTATTACCACGGCGCACACACGCACACAGACAGACTCTACTGAGCAAAATTTTAGTATCTCAAAATTATGACTTGCAACAAGAGGAAATGAGAAGAAACATGTAACAACTTTCTATGACAGGTAGATGTGTAACATATTGTAAGACTCTTGATAGGGGAAAATATGATTTAATTTTACTTTATGAATATGCCATAGAAGAGCACATTATGTGCTTTATCACGATAAACTGGCCAATATTCCTGGCAGGTACTGTGGTTCAGGTAAGCCTGTTATATGAATGTCTTCACTTTATTGAGGTAGACTGGTCTTTATTTGCTATATATCGTGCTACATTAAGTGCACAGTTAACCACATACACCACATGAAAAATGTACCACTAGTAGCAGTGGTATGGCATGTGGGCTGCTGAGAAATGTACGTTAGCCACATTTACACTCATGACAGCACCTGCACCTGTGTGTTCACGTCAGCAGGCCTGACAGGAAATGGTAGTATGTCATTAGTTTTATCAAAAACACCTGGTGATTGTAATTCACACTAACCCTGATGTGATTTACAGACCATCCTACAATACTTCTGTCTATATATACAAATATATATTATCTTTATTAGTGACTAAAAGTACATCGTTAGCACTGTTGCTGTCATCAAAGCATTACGGTATATTTTTAATAGGCAAGAGGGAAGTGGCAACATAAACAGTGAAACACAATGTGGAAAAATATCGGCCAATGGAAGCAGAGGAAGTTCATGTTGTAAATGATAATTCTTTACAGCCACGAGGGAGCTCATATAAACTCAATTATTCCAGCAACAACAGCAATAAAATCTTACAGAGATTCACAGACTGTAGAGAGGAGCATCATATGTTTGAGGAGGGAGAAATTAGTGGTGCCTGAGAAAACACAATATGAAATAATTACATTGGTTACAACAACATTACATTGGATTTTAGTCATATTTTTGTGGGTGGAAACATTGGTCAGTCGCTTTGGTCCATACGGAAATATTGCAATATCTACTGGATGGATTGTCATTATTTACAGATATTGATGTTCCCCAGGGAATGAATCCCAAGGACTTTGACAACCATTTGGCTTTTTTTCTAGTGCTATCATGAGGTTGATCTATCTATCTATCTATCTATCTATCTATCTATCTATCTATCTGTCTGTCTGTCCATCTATCTATCTATCTATCTATCTATCTATCTATCTGTCTATCTGTCTGTCTGTCTGTCTGTCTGTTCAGTGATTGGCAGGCCAATGCCTGGTGCACCTGTGGCCTCGTCACCTCTGGGTTCAAGGTTAACCTCGCTGCAGAAACGTTACATCCAGCTGTGTGAGGACTACACTGCCCTGGGACAGAACTGTTCAAAGACAGGTGGCAGGATGTAGAATAAACATGTACATGATCTTCATTTCCTGCTGTCTTTGGTTTACTGTAGCTCTCTTCTTTTTATCTTTTTTATCTCCCTCGCTCTTATTAATAGTTCAGCAGTGCAGGGAGTGCCCTGAAGGATGGCTGCATGTCGGAGATCAGTGTTACCACTTCAGCAAGGACAAGCTGGACTGGCTAAAGAGCAGAGACAGTTGTGCAGAGATGGGCGGCCATCTCACCATACTGCACACTATGGAACAGCATGTTAGTGTGTTTCTGTGTGTGTGTGTGTGTGTGTCTCTCTGTCTTCACAGACAGACATGAGCACTTTGGCTGTGGAGCCCTGCTGACCAGCACAGGTGTTCCTCCTTCCCCTTAATTGGGTTGGATACCGTGTGCTGTCTGCAGGAGTAGAAAACTTAAGACATGAGTGTGTGTGTGTGTGTGTGTGTGTGTGTGTGTGTGTGTGTGTGTGCATGTGCGCGCGCGTGTGTGTTTGTGTGTATACGTGCGTGTGTGAAAAGTTAAAGACATCTTCAGCAAGGAAGGTCACCTTATCTAGGCTTTTCTTTTGCAAATGCATACTTAAAGCTAAAAGTTAGATTTAAGGCCACAGTAGGTATTTTGCAGAGCAGACATTCAACCTTGTTCATATAACTTTTAGTTTAAAATTAACAATAGTTCAATTCTATTCAAGTGTCCAATTTAAAATCTTCTAAATGGAATTTATCCATCATTAATTGAACTGGAACATCTCCTAAGGCCAAAAAGAGTATCCAAACTAAAAACACACAGCCAGCTACATAATGAAAATACAGAAGCCTCAGTAATCTGTGTGTGCTCTATAAACTGACATTAAGGCGTTTGTTTTTGTCAATTATGTCATTAAATGCTAGTGGTGTGGGTAGCCTGTGTGTGGGTGTGTACAAATGGTGCTTGACCGACTTCTGAGTGACTTGCCCTTTGGCTTTGTAGCACTTTGTCAGGGGTGGGACAATACCTTTTGATATGTCACAATGGGAAAAGGACAGTTATAATTAATAGTGTTTATGATTGATGGATGAACTCCATTGAGCTGTTTCAGGCAGTTTCAGCTGTGATAATGACCTATCGTAAAACATTATTTAAATATGCTTCAAAAACTAAAACCATTATAAGAAGATCTGTGTGTTTTGAGTTTTTAATTTCTTAGTCTTGAGTGAGCACAACTGAGGATACCTTATGTCCGTTTTTGTGATGAGTATTTGTGTGTTTAACTTCAGGATGCTCTGGAAAAAGAAGTCAGGAGAATTGGTGGATTTGATTACCACTTCTGGATTGGCCTGTCTGACATAGAGAGGGAAGGAGACTGGAGATGGGTGGACAACACAACACTGCAACAAAAGTAATTTATTTAATTATGTTTTATACTAAAGTTCCTATTAATTTTAACTGTCTATTAAGAACCTAAAGTTTATAAGTAAGCAGCCAGTTGTACTCAACCCATAGGTATAAGATTTATAGATATAAATAAAGTAATACTGTCAACATCAAAATAAATGTAGACACAAAACAATGTCCATTCCTGTATCAAAATGTTCATTAGTGAATCAGTGTCTTGGATGAGGTGAGCCTGTTTTTGTGTTTGTCAGAAATGTTCACAGTAGTTATTTAAAGCTAGCCTGTCTGTTCCCCTTTGTTGTGCTCTCACTCTGTCACAGATATTGGGATCAGTGGAACTCAGAGCCAGATAACCACCAGTCAGGAGGGGAACATGGGGAGGATTGCGCCACCCTGGACAGCCACTCAAAGACGTGGTTTGATGTTCCCTGTGATCACATTTATAAAAGGATCTGCCAGATGGATGCCATTCAGCTCAACTGAGTCCTCATACAATGGAAAATACTGCAGAACTGGGAAGTCTGGAAAACACAGGGTTGTGACAGAAAAACCGTAAAATTATATGTTTGGTACTACAGGAAATAAAACACAAAAACTGTTCATCTGTTCAGCCTTACTGAGAATGTCCTTAAAAGACTTTCTTGATGGTAGTCCAGTGGAACAACATATGTCAGATGTGCAGATGCTGACTTTTTTTTTTTTTTACATATAATATATGAACAAGAGAAAATTTGCACAGTATTTTCAAATATCACCAGTTGCAGAGAACAGGAGAGAACTATAAAGTTGGACAGCAATCAAGGTTTAGGTTTAGTAAGTACATAAATGAGTAAGATAAAGTAAATATAAAAGATACATACATACATATATAAAACATCACAGTAAAAGATATGATACATATTGTACTTAATCCAAAAGGATAGGATTATCTATCTTTTATCTTTTTTATATCATTTAAGACCTTTTGTCAGATCATCCTGGTCTGACTGCAGAAAAGCTTCAAGCATCATTATTGTCTGATTTGTCCAAATTCACTACTCACCTCAAACTGAGCTGCAGATTATTTCAGATTTTTTTTTCAAATGACTTGTATTCTTCTTTTTCCGTACTTCAGACTTAAATGAGACTTTGACACTAAATATGTCAATAAATTGTTTTTTATGTATTGTGTCTACCTTTTTTTCCAAGTATGACATACACACTTCCACATAGCCACTAACACATTAACAAGTTAAGCCAAGTATTGACAGCAAAATATTGTGTGTGTGTGTGTGTGTGTGTGTGTGTGTATGTGTATATATATATACACACGCATCTATATACGCATATATATATATATATATATATATATATATATATATATATATATATATATACAGAGAGAGAGAGAGAGAGAGAGAGAGAGAGAAACTGAAACTGAACTGACATCCAGCTTCTAACTTGATCTTCATGGGTTCAGATTATGTATATCACATCACCACTAGGAGACGCTGTTTCCCCTGAGCCCCTGGTACAGATGTTGATCGACGGTTCCACTTGTCCCGCCTACTTTATTTTATTGTCCAATCAAAAGACACGTTGCTTTGTTGTCGTACGTGTGCTGACAGCGGAACTGAACAACCGAGAGGCTGTCTGCTAGAAACCAACACAACAAGGTAAATTTGAGCGCACACAGTCGTATTTTAACCCTTTTGCAGAAACATTTACGTTCATTTTATATTTCCCGGTTATTCATGCTGTACACGGTTTGATTTAAGTCATCGGTAACCTTAAAAATGAACTGAGGCCTATCGTCAACGGCTAAGTGAAGCCTTGTGGCTGGTTAGCTGTTAGCAACTGAGCTAGCATGACACATTGAGCATGAATAATATATAACAGTTTTTAACAAGAACTGATCATCTTAAAACAACCCCGACCTAAAATGATGTATATTTTATCTACACTAAGCACTTTATCTGTCGTTTTGCACAAATGTCTGCCGAGTCTGTGAGTCATTACCTTTAATATTAGCCGATGGATTTAGCAGTTGAGCTAAACGTGAATACATAAGCAGGGTGTATGGCTGAGCAAGCCTGACTTTTAATTACCTCCTCCTTGATCACCACCTCACATGAACAGTGAAATATCGTAAACACAATTTAAGGTTTAGGTCCAGGTTTTATCATTTTAATAATGTAAGTGGGGACTTTGAACAATAAGTAGTGTCCAAAAGTGACACAACCTGCACGTTGTTGAAAATTTGTGAGTGAGTGTTTGTAGTTATTTGATTATTTGCACTCTTACCAAAATCATTTTGCTCAGGCAGTGCTTTCTATCTGAAGTAGAGCCTTCAGCACATTTTCAAGCAGTGGAAGAACAAATATTGTTTGATCCACATCATGAACAGAAATCTTACAACATCAGAACCTTTGGCAGAAACCTCGAAGAGACACGAAGAGAATAAGCTTATCTTCTCGTGCATCTTGTTGTCCATGCCCAGAGTGGGGAAATTATTAGTAGGGTAGATGAACAGTCAAAGAAGAAACTAATCAACTAGGGTTTTATGGATAAATATATTGTTAAATGTGTTTATGATACTAATGCTGAAATTATGCTGATTAATTGAGGGATTGCTTTTTTTTATTCTCCCCAACAGACTTTGAAATTCAGTCTATTTGGGCTTTACACACTCAGTTTACTCAGTTTGACCAAATCAGCAATCTGAAGATGTCTGTAACCTCTGGAAATACATATATTTCTGTTGACAGATTATTTATGTATTTATGTACTCAATGATTAAAATAAAACAACAGATAAATCAAACAATACTTACTGACTGTTGATCATTGTTCTATCTATTCTATCCTTAACACTCTAGTTTAATTTTTTAATTTGAAATTGAATCATTCACATCCCACTCATTTTTGTGATTTAGACACACTTGTACGTTACATCATACACATACAGCATTTATATATTTACGACATAAGCAGTCTAAGATCATACAGCTGATGTGTCCTTGTTTTAAAAACGAAACAATTAGTTAACAGTGACTTACAGAGTTAGATTTTCATTCCACAAGTTTTGACTCACAATCATAGGTAAGATTTTACATCTTTAAACTAACAGTGCTTTTACTCATCCGGGATATAGCAATAATCTTATTACCACTGCCTACATACAGTTAAAATAAATAACATGGTTTGTTTTCCCTAATCTAGCCTTTAAGGTTATTAAAGTGATCTTTTTTCCCAGTTTGACAGTATCTTATGCAGTATATTCTCTTTCAACTCTTCAATGAAGCTATGCAACTTTTACACGTAATGAAATATTCAAGCTCAAGAGTTTATTATTGCTGCATTTTCCCACAGGAGATATTTTAGATTCACAGCAGACTGCAGTGGATCAGTCATCTAGTCAGGATGGATCAGCAGTCTGTAGTGGATCAGTCATAAGGGATTGTTAAGGGGTTAAATCAGGGTTTTTATTCTGTGTTATGTAGAGAGAATTTGAATCAAAAGGACCTGTCCACCTGAAGTTGAATTTCTCATGCGCAAAACAGCACAAATTTCTCTTCTTATCTGTTGAACACTACTAAATTTAGCATTAAATTAATTCACCAAGCTTCACTTGATTTCAGTCAAATTTGAAGTCTCAGAAGTGGTTTGTAGTGATCTTAAGGTCCATTTTTGTTGAAGAGGATGATGAGAAAGATAGATGAACCACTTATTAGAGCTGAAAGTCCATTAAAGTGAGTGCTGCCTTAGTGAGTTTGGCATATGGTATACAACAGCGAACACTTACAGCTGCCAAATCCTTTTAGTAGTCTTCTACCTTTTCTTTATTATTTTATGAAATGTTTCATGTTGTTTGACTCTCTATCTCTATTTTAAATCTAAAGCTTCCTTTAAGCGCTCATGACAGTAAAGCAATAATGATAGCAAAACAAATTTAAAATATATGGAACAGAGTTTGTTGTGCACGATGTAACATACTTAAAGGAACATCATTTTTATACTAATTATTTTTGTTGACAATAAGCTGTCACTGTACACAGTAAAATGTAGTAGTGTAATCATTATCTAAGGTCTAGATCATTACTGCATAACAAAAAGATTGATCACAATAAATAATCCCTGGAATTTTTATTTAATTATAAAAATATATTAGAGCTTTATTTTTCTATCTCAGTGGTCACCAAGACAGTCTCTATCTGAACAGCTGCATCCTGAATATTGAGCAGGTCCACATATTCCTCTAGCCATCTCTCACTGAAATGCAGCCAGGTCTGTCCTCCTTTTAAATTCAATAAAAATAGACAGATGGATGCAATCCAGCCTCACATTCAGCGCTTGATTTGACTTTTAAAAATTCCTGAAATGAAAAGAGATGCTGTTTCTGAAACAGTGTAGGTTAATTTGTTTGGCTTCAACACATGCCTGCTCATCTGTTCAGCCTGCCTGAGAATGTGCTCTTTAGACCTCCTTGATAGTGGTCCAATGGGACAACATATGGAAGATGTGCATGTGTGCATCTCAGTGTATTAGATTTAGGATGATACGATACATCAGCACCATAAGCACTGACTCAGATGAATAAGAACTAGTCGGGCTAGTCTTTGCTCAGCAGTGGGTATCCAAACACACTGTTGCATTAATTTTCGGGAATGGCCTCAGGTAATAAAACCAGCCTGATGCAACTGCAATAACTTTATCATGCATCTGTAAGACTAAACTTCCCTTGTGTCTCAAAATGTGTCTTCTGGGATTAAACTCTTAATATATCCTATCAGAGTCTTGAGGACATTGGGATACTAGTCTGTTAAGGTATTCTGAATTGGAATGCTATTTTAAATAAGTGAGTAGTTTTAATAATGCTTGTGGACAAAGGCAGAGTCATAGAAACATTGACATGAGGTTTTGCATCAGGAAATGGTTGTGGAATTTTTTTGTTTGTTTTGTTTGTGTGGGATTTACTTGAGACTAAATATCTGCTGGAGGCACAGGCAGATTCCCTTCACTACTTTGGTAATTATTCTGCTGTTGCCCTCAGCCCAAAGTGCATTTGCATCGTCTCTTTGCAGGGAATGGGTTTTAATGAATATACATGCCCTGCTTGGCATTCATTACACTTCTTGCCCGTATTGGCGCTACCTACTTACTCTTTCACCATCTGAGTAGCTCTCCAGGTAATTTGAGGGTTAAGTGCTTTGGTCAAGAGTACTTGGCTGTTAGACGTTAAATGAAAAGGGAGCATTGTTCGTTCAATTCTGTGTCCTTTCAACAGACCACAAGTGACTGGACTATGTTTCGAGGGGCATGACAAAGATACCCACACACTGTGTTCGTTATTAGAGCTTTGATAGTGTTAATAGACTATTTATAGAAGACTGTGACAAAGGGACATGGTGTCCCTAGATGGCATTTTCCACCAGCGTGTATAAAGTGGCACAGCCAAGCCAGTGTTTCTTCCAATGTTTTTATCATGCTTGTGTTTTCTACAAAGCACTGCTGCTCTTATGCATCTCTCTGTAGTATCCTTGTCTAACCTGCTAACTATGTCTCTGTCACCTGTGTCCCCTGGTATCAGATGGAGGTGGAGCAGCTCCTGTCTCTGTCAGGCTCAGCACTGGCCCAGGCTGTCAGCTCTCTGCTGGAGACCCCAGGCCTCTACGTCTTCTCTGACATCCTGGAGCTGCCTAATGTCAGAGAGGTAAACATACTCTCTCGCACTCTATCTTCCTCACACCTTGTGTCTTTAGGGGCCTTTTCAGACCTGTCTTGGAAAAATCCATCTTAATCCCAACTAGACAGTTAATCTCTAATCTAAGTGTTAATGTATCACAGACATATGGAAAATCTAATCAACCAAACCACATTTAGAGGGGTCACTGATGCATGTGACTATGTTATTAGTGTAGCATTAACACGAGTGTCTTTCAAACCAGGACCAAGTTTATAATCTACGCAGCTAGAAATGGGTATACATTTGTGCACTAGTGACGTTTTCAAAGTCACAACCTACCTCCCAATCAACACATCTATTTATAGAATTCCTGGGTGTGATGCTGCTATCAGTTTAAAATATTACATGAGCAATATATGACGTATGTTGTCTATTAAACTTGCATGAGAATACGCAGTTAACACCCTATTTTGGAAGTGAAATACTGCTGTTGCAGTAGACTGGGAGTGTGCAGCACCATTGTTCCATTCTTGAAGGAAAACCCCAGAAAGTATGCACACAAGGGAGGATATTTACCAAGGTTTTGTGTACCTTTTTATGCACTAAACAGCCAAATTTCATTTTTCTCACTTACAAAAGGACCACACCAAGGTTTAGTGCAGGTAAAATGGGAGACAAGCGGCACTGCTGAAGAATGTGTACAGAGAACATTGCGTCTGAAATTTAAGGTCTCAGAAAAGCAGGTGTAAATTCTGCAGCACTGTTTTATTGGATAAACACAGAGGGAGAGAGAGAGAGACTTGCCAGGTCGGGAGAGACAGGCAGAGAAACAGGGAGAGAAATATCTTAATGGTTCAGACAGTGGAAATACTTCAGTAACCACCATAAAGAATATTACTGCAAATTAAAAAGATGCATCATAAAGTTCTCTTTGACTAAAGAGCAACAGTGCAATAGCCTGTTATCATAAAAGCTGTTTCCTTTAGTGGTTTTGTACACTAAAATATATTTTTCCTGACTCTTGATGGCTCATAGCAGGTCAAGTCTAGTAGAATATGAAGGAAACAGACAGACAAATAATTCAGAGGACTTTGAAGTTTCATCAAAAATATTCCATTTTTTTACTGCACTACTACTATTTATATTATTTCCACATTTACTGCCGTCCTGTTGGGGTATGAATCAACGCTTACATTTACAAGAGTCTTCTTTTTGAACAATAATAGCAGCTGAACAACAGAGAGCATTTTCTTATGCTCCTCGCTGCATACCAGACACTTGTCAAATTAGCCCCGCTTTTTTAGAAATCAGATGAACTGCGACTGCGGCTTCTTTCGCTACTAAATGGAAAAACTGAGATAACCTCTTTTGGTAAACCTGGTGTGGGTGTTTTTACGGTAACAGTGTGACAAAAAGAATCCATATGGTAAAACCATCACACTTATACATGAAAACATCCGAAATGTCTGGGTGAAGGCAAACATCGGCTGAAAGCTCAGGTCAGCCATGAGGGAATATTGTGGAAGTGATTTACTCTTTGAATATTGAAGAGACATCTGTATCCGATCAGAAAGAATCACCGGAGACCAATTTTGATTTTTAGCGTCCTTCCCAGACAAATCCAGTAGGAATATATGAAGCCTTGTCTTCAAGTGATGTCTCTCTCGATCCCTCTTGTCCCCTCTCTCTCTCTCTCTCTCTCTCTCTCTCTCTCTCTGAGCCTCAGCAAGACCTCTCCTCAGAGGTGCTCATTGTGCATAGATAAAATGCAGTTGCACTGTTTCTGTGTAGAGAGTCTCATTACTTCTGTGTTCTGCCACATCACTTTCTCTTTCCCCTCATATTCCCTCTAAACCACAGCTGGAGAATGGCCCCCATGCGCCCGTGTACCAGCTCCTCAACCTCTTTGCCTATGGAACCTACTGCGACTACAAAGGTATTTGCAGAGGCAGCACAGTGTAAATAAGTAATAGGGCAGCCCTGCAACTCTTTTATTATGAGCTGTATTTCTTTGCTGCAAGGCAGACACCTTGACACACCAGCTTAAACTCCCTCACCTGAGACACTGCAGGCAGGTTATTCACTGGCAAAATTACTGGAGTGCTTTTTTTTCCCCTCAGCATTCTGATTGGCCGCTGATTGCCTGTTTCACAGCAGCGCCGGCACAAATGAACAATAAAATAATCTTTTGTGACTTCATTTTCTGTCTCTATGTAATGCATCTGGAAGCCTCAACAAGAAGTGGAATATTAATTATGTCTAATTTTATGCTGAGTATCAACCAATAGCCTGGAAAAAGAATGTAGCCTACTTTATTGTTCCCTTCCCTTTCCAGTCACGCCGACAGGGAGCACATTTACTTTCACAGAGCTGTGTAGTTGAGCCCTTAGAGGAGCTGTCAGAGCTCAGAGGGTATGAGTCCTGTCACCAGGGGAGCATGGCAGCAGGAGACACAGTCGCTGGAGACCGACGTCCTCCCGACTCTGTTCTCTGACTGCTTAAACAGCTCCACACTCACCTGCGTGTCTCTGTGTAATATTACACTTCAAAGTAATAAGTACTGCCACGATTATGTGTCGCTGTTTGACCCTCAGCAAAGTGACACTTGTACTGCGCTCTGGTATATTTTTCCCATTTTTATTTCGTGTTCTTGTCTGCTCCTGTAGAGAGAGCAGCCTCTCTTCCAGAGTTGACCCCAGCACAGAGAAACAAACTCCGCCATCTGTCCATTATCAGCCTGGCATCCAACCTCAAGGTACTGGTTTATTCTTTTTCTTTTTGCAGTTTTCACAGCACAAATGAACTGTAATGTTGTATTTGAATAAAAAAATAGAAAAATAAATCTCTGCAGCAATCACATTGCTGTAGGCTTCATAAAACAAGACATTAATGATGTATTAACAATTCTGCTTTTAGATATGGCTTCGCTGTTTTGTTCAAAAAGTTCAGATGAGGTTGGCTGTGACTTTAAACTTGTGGCTGGTGTTCTATCTTTTAAATTAGAATTGCAGCAAAAGAGAAGCCTTTCAGTCTGAAGTTTCCCAAGAAAGAGTTACTGCAGCACCACTACAGCTCGTGTCATTTTAGATTGCTTACCCGCCTCTCCATGTGCATGATAAAGTATTAAAAGTTCGTTTTTTCAGACATCCTTCATTTGCACCTTCCATCCACACTGCTTATGCCCTTTACTTTCTCTGCTCCTGATAAATAATTGATTCATTATCCTTACCAGCTCTGTCCTTTTTTTTTTTTTAACTTAATCTCCCTTTCCACTACCAGTGCTCCTTTCACTCCAGCCCCTGTTTTTCTCCTTAATATGTCACTGCTCTCCCTGTATGTAGGCTTGGACTCTCTAATTGCCCAGTGGAGGATTGTTAAATTGTCTTAACTCTCCTTTCATCTTCCTCAAACAGTGACATTTAGACAAATAGGCAATTTCACTGTAACATTTTTTTGTCATTCTCCATCAAACATTTAACGTGGAATCAAATTATCTCCCTGCATATCTTGGTTAAAGAGGAGATGTGAGGATTAAGGTCTCATCATGTCTTTTTTTTCCCTCAGTGCCTGCCATACTCGCTGCTCCTGCAGCAGCTTGAGCTGAAGAATGTGCGGGAGCTGGAGGACCTGCTGATAGAGGCCGTTTACTGTGACATCATCCAGGGCAAACTGGACCAGAGGAACCAGCAGGTGGAGGTAGACTGCAGTGTGGGTCGTGACCTGGGCCCCAACGAGCTCCCAAACATAATCAACACGCTGCAGGAGTGGTCAGTATCACCTCTATGTGTCTGTGCACACACTTTAGATTTATGTCTCAATTATCTGTTTTCCTAACTCAACAATGGGCCCTGCATGTCCGTCTTTTCTCTCAGGTGTACAGGGTGTGAGGCTGTGCTGTGTGGTATTGAGGAGCAAGTCTCGAGGGCAAACCAGTACAGAGAGAGCCAGTTAAAGGTCAAAGTCCAAGTGGAAACAGAGGTCAGTCCCTCATCTCTCCCCATCTCTAGACTTCTTTTGCACTTTCCCCTCAAGAAGATTCAGTAAATGTGACTCTTCCATCTTTCGCATCTCTGTTTTTATGCTTCCAGCTACTTGTGGTATTTTAGTTTCCCCCTGACTGCATAGTTCCTTTTTTGTGTCTTTGTGCGTTTTCAGGGTAAACTCGTATAACAATGTGTTCATAAATCTTCAGTCTTAAAAACAACAATAATCAAATGCCCACCTGGACACTGAAACAGGGTTTGCTTCCTATAATCATTTGTCCTGTTCATACTGGCTGTGAAGAAATCACTTCCTCGTGTACTGTTTCTAATGTAGGTGATACTCGACAGAATTCCCATAATTCTGTGCAAAAATACATGCAAGGTTGCAGTCTTAGTATGAAACTACATTCAGTTCAATGAACTGTGATTGTCCCTTTACTGCACTTTAAGCTCATACTATTGAGGTCTCATATTAGCTTCATATAAACCGTTCAACACATTTGTACACAGATAGCAATTTGGATTTTGAGCTGAAATGGCTCTTTTAATGGCCAGTATAGACAGCAGGAACAATAAACACAATACAAAACCACTTTAAAAACTGCAAACGTATCCTTTAACTCATTCTTCCTCTTCTTATCTTTAACCTCTCTTCACTTAAACTGATCTTTCCCTTAGGTGTCAAACCTACAGAAAACGTTAAAGGCCAGCGCCGCCTCTCCATCGTCAGGCCCCGCCCCAGCTGGAGCCGCCTCCAATCAGGATGCAGACCAGCCTGCGGAGCCACGAGACCCCGCCTCTTCTCAGGAACCACGACAACCAGGCAAAAAAAGTTCAAAGGTGAAAGGGTGAGTACTGTGACATCATCTCTGTATTTACTGTGATTATGTAGAGGGATGCAGCCACGCACAGTAAGGCCAAATACTGTCTGCATGAAAGAGGTTCTCTGACTTTTCACACAAACAAACCACCGAGAGTTTGCATTGAAATTGCATTCATTTTTCTACAACATGGCCAAACATTAAAGAGACTGAACACATAAAATATGTTTGGCCATGTAGAATAATTTACTGAAATGATGTTTTATTCAAAAATGTTGGTGCGCCCTTAAATCAACTATGTGTTTGTCTTTTTTTTTTCAAGCACAAATGCTATTTATTCCTACAAGTCACAAAATTGGAACAAAAACCTGCATGTGGAGGTTTTTTCCATTAAGTTTCTTTTATTGCTGCTTCTCCTTTTGTTCTGCAAAGCACTTTGTAAATGTGGTTTTTGAAAGGTGCTTCATAAATACGAATTTACCTAGTTATAACCACAGCACTATAAAGACTCTACTTCAAACACTAAATTAAAGCCATTAGTCCAATGTTCTTGTAGAGAGCAAAGTTAATTCAACAGAGAACCCGCTATGTTTCCATTTTTTTTCAATAAACGTTAAAAAGCCAGCTGCTAGTGTAAGTGGTTTGTCTGTGTGTGAGCGTGGGCATGTGTCTGCATGAAGTAGCTTTATTATCAGATGCACATCAGTGTTTTGCAGCAGTGTTCTAACCCTGCTATCAGGGACTCTTTCTGTTCTGCTTCCATCCGGTCCAATTACCGATGGCTAATTTCACATCTGTCCTGGATTGTAAAATGTCACTGGATACACAAATGCCCCACGTGCTCTCCTCCTGAAAGAACTGTTTCCCCCTCCAGTGATCAGAGAAGATGCTTTGCTCGTGTGCTGTTTATGTTGCTGCTGCCAAACGCAAACCAGTGATTATTTTCTGGCTGCCTGTCACATTTTGATGAAGCATAGAGCCCTATAATTTTCATCACTCAGCACTGCACTTCATTCAAATGAAGATCCACTTAATGTTTTGAAATCCAAATTAATGATAGCTTAACCTCAATCCTCGAATTAAAATGAGTTTTGACACCATTTCTTTATAAAGCTATTTAAAGGATGGGACTGATTGTGCTGCAATTATTATTAGAAATAGGTTCTTTGCAAAAATTCTTTTCAATTTGCAGACACAGAAAATCCACTGAGATCAGTTTCAATGTAGAAATACACTATACTGATGTTATTTTCACACAAAGACACACAACCCAGGTTGCGTCAGTAATATACTGGTTTACTAATGCAAGTAGAGAGTAAACTTAAAGTTAATTGAAGCATTATTTTGATGGTTCCTAAACAAAGTACAAATGCAATATTTGTTGCTGGTTGTTTGCTGCTCAGGCTGCGTGGCAGTGGGAAGATCTGGTCCAAGTCCAACTGAAGACAAGAGACTGAGATGTGGAGATAGCGACACTGATGGACACTCTCACAGATTAACGGACGCATGGACATGTTGACGGACAAATGGATACATTATATAATGTGACCAATGTTCTAGGACACTCTTGTCACACACACTCGCCACAATAAAACGAAGAAGCTTCATGGGAACTTTTCACCAAAACTCACCACGACGGATTCAGAAACGCACACTGGCCAATGGAAATGACAGGTGTGACATCCACTCTTGCAGTTCTTAAAAGCCTAACAGGTGGACTGTCAGTGTGTATACTCACTCTCTCACACACACTCACACGCGCGCACACACACACACACAGAGCACTTGTAACACATCAAGACAGAGCAGTCTGCAACAGGAGTCAGTTGCCTTTGACCAGAAACAGGATCAGTGTATTTGATGCGTAAGTGAGTATCTCTATTGGTTTAAAATTGTTCCTTTGGTTTAGATTAATTCTATGTTGCTTTGTATTTTTTTTTCTCTCTGCTGAGTTTAGACATGTATAAAAACTGAATATAAATTGTCGGGAAATAAAACGAAGCCCTGTACTTATCCTGACTGTCTCATTAATGTCACTGTCACTTCTTTTATTAAATGCACTTCAAAGTGCATCTCTGGAGGGTGCACAGCTAAATGTTAACTCGCAGAAGGGGGCTACCCGTTAGGAGGTCAAGCCATTAATTAGGGCATGTCCCCAAAGAGACTAATGTATTATAGAGCTGAGGCTTCCCCTGTGCACAACCAGCATGGCTACACACACATCCACACACACCAAGTGCATTCATATTTCATTGGAGTGTGTTTTGCCCAGAGCTTCTCTTTCAATGTCAAAATTGCCTGTTGAAATTGCCTGCCACACTCTCTTGTACACCTCCATCAAGCAGTCAAAACTGCCTTCATCATGCCGGCCCTGTCCGTCTCTCACTCTTTTGATTCTGTTTTCACTCCTCATCCCACATGACATTAATGGTGGCGATTAGCTGACCGGCAGCAATAGCTAGAGGCAAGTAGACAGGAAAATTATGATCTTGTTTCATTTAACCCTGCATCTTCCTCTATCCTCCCCCTTTCTCCAACATCCCTCTCACCTCTATAAATAGTGGTGTTAATTTCAGTCTGTGTGATTGAGCTTGATTGGTTTAGTTTTTGCCAGACTGGAGCTGTGAATTCTAACAGCTGTACACCTCTCAAAGTGTTTGTCAGTGAAAAAGGGGTTAGCTGGCGTACGTGCAATTTGGAGAGAAAGCGGCAGGTGAGTCAGGTGTGTTTATTGTAGGTGTGAGCATGTGAGCGACAACACTAGAGTTCACACCTAACTTCTGCATTAATGGTTGTCCACCGTGGTTACAGATTGCTGTAGCGTCTGCTGGTATGGGCCTCATAACTAGACGGTCATTAAAACTTCCAAGTGGAACAAAGCCAATCAATTACTCTGATTGATCAGTAAAATGCCCAGAGGAGATGGAAACCCTAGCTGTGCAGCAGACTTGTGGAGAATCTCAATACACTCGGGTGGCATTTCTCCACTCACACCCGCCTTGATTTTATTGACATTTGTTTGAAAAACTGTACATAGAGGAAATTCTTGCTTAGCATCCTGTTAATCTTTCTGAAGCGAGAGGAATCCATATGAGGTGAGGAGATAAGGAAAAGCTTCACACACAAGCAGCAGTCTTATTCTTCCTTTTCAGCTGCTCCTCACTGGTAAAAACATGATTGGCACATGCAGGACTTTTTAATGCCAAGCCCACGGTTCAAAATCAATGCAAGGCGGTGGACTAAATGTTCAGTTCAGGGAGAAAAAGATTAGGATACAGGGGTAGCTATTAAAATGCACAGCGTATGCTTTGTCATTCCTATAAAGCATTGCACATCGCGCAGCTCCCAGGGGAATTCATTCAACATGCACAGAAATAAACAGACAGACACAAAGCTAAAACGCCAGTGTTGAGTCTTTATTTAACTTCCATGGTACAGAAAGACCACATTTCTACAGGAATGCTACTAAAACTCACAAGACTGGGTATCTGGAGGATTGCACGAGCCACGCATGATGCCACCAGCACTATGTCTGTAGTGGAAATGTAAGTGTGGAGGGATCATGTCTCAAAGATGCTTAGAAAAGTTGCCAAACACGAACTGACATTTGGCTTTGAAAGGTTCTGTAAGATATCACTCACTGATAGATAAAATAGACATTTATAAATAATAGATCTGAAGCAACTCTCACAGGTTGTCTTACTGTATACATGCAGATTCATTGGATAGACAGAAATGATGCTCCTTGATGTGCTTGTTCTTTGCTTTGGTGCACCCAAGACAGCTGATATATAGTGACTTAATGATGATATGAAGGGAACTCATGGTAGTTCTGTTATCATATTAAGATACTTGGCTGTTAGGTGGAAAAAAATCCTTGTGGTGGTAACATTAGTCCTTTGATTGCGCGTGCAGTTCACAGATGCTTATTTCCATGGCGACGTTAAGCTGTCTTTGCTGTGCACCATCCAAAACCTTTGGGAATCATTGATTTCCAACGGGAATGCTTCTTCCATCCATTTATCCCGACTCTGAATATTCTATCTCCACCACTGGAAGTACTCTATGCTTAACACACCTCTACATAGTCCAGCAACAACAAAGGGTGCTCAGAAAGGCTCGACAAAGAGGTGAACGCAAGCCAGATAATTAAGAGAACAAATCATGAGGAAAAACCGAAACAAAACAGACTCCTCTACACACTGCAGAGGCAAAAAGCCACAGTATTTGCATTTCAGGCGCCCAAAGCGGGGAATAAACAGCAGTTTTTGGAGCGTGACATGTTAAACACATTGCCTGTTGGCTACAGCCGTGCCAAACAGCTTTGTGAAATACCCCGTTCAGTGTTTGGAGATGCTGAGAATGGCTTTTTAACTGTTTGAAAACCAGATTCAAGCCTGCAGAACTGAACTGAATCTGAGTGTCATTTCATGAAAGAACAGTCTGCTGGATTAGAATTAACACTGAACAGCTTCACATGTGCAGCCGAATCACTGAAAACAGCTGTGGAAGCACAGGTAGGGCATTTCAGGGGTAATGGGATGTTGCATGGCTGTTAAACTGGTTGTTTGTGAATTAGTCATGGCAGGTCGAAGCACAGAGCGGTTGGGTAGCTTGGCAGAGCTTGGGGCCATACAGGGGATGGAAAACAGGGGATGGAAAACAGGGAAGCAGGTTACAGTGACGCAGAGCCACATAAAAGAAATTTACACCGAGCACAGAGGAAGGATGGAAAGGAAGGAGGGAGCAGCAGGGAGATGAGTTCGGGTTTTTTTAGACCCCAGGGGAGCCGAGGAGTTTTGTGATGGCTGGATACCTGGGATCCCTGAATTCATTTCACAGTTTCAGAGAAAATAAAACGGCGCTGCGGGCACACCCTCTGGTCATGTTGATGTTCCTCCTCAGGCCCCGTAGAAATGTTTACCATATGGAAAAACAGTCACCTCAGAGGTTCACAACTGGGATCCTGACACAGCAAGAGACACAGAGAAGAAGAGTGAGAAGGGGAAAAAAGCAAGGGGGGGGGGGGGGGTCACGGGAAGCTCGGGAGCCCTGATGATGGGAGGAAAGACAGAAAAAGAGATGAAAAAGTAGAGCAGAGAGGCCTGAAGCTGGAGAAGTGGTGTACATGCAGACGGAAAGCTGCATCACAGGGGACCGAGAGGGCGGCGGGGGGAAGAGACGGAAGAGAAGGAGGAAGAGGAGGAAGGTGGAGGAAAAGCTGATGGGGGAGGAAGTGAGAGGGTGCACAGGAGTACAGCACTATAATTATCCTGATTGAGATTAACTTTAAATACCCTCAAATAAAAGCATCATTTCATGGACGGCGGCTGGGCGCCTTTTCACAAGCCCATGATGACTCATCTGGAGAGGGAGTTTAAAACACTGATACATCTTACAGCAGCTCCAACACTCCAGCCCTGAATACTCCACAGAGAATTGCACTACTGCCCAATTATACTCCGTGTGCATCCTTACAATGCATGCAGAAGAGGTAATAAGGCTGCTTCACACTCTCATGCACACACACAAAGAGGCGAACTTGCATCCAGAGGTGCACCGAGACAGACACACACACACACACACATGCACATCAGACTCATAGACTTAGAATCACATACTCAGACTGTGCAGAGCAGGCGAGGCGACTCATTACCTCTCCCTGTCGGTGAAGGAGGAGGAGGTGCTGTGCAACGTCTGCCGGCTGTCCTCCGAAGCGAGGGAACGAGGGAGCGCGAGGGAGAGGGGGGGAGCCACGCCACGGGAAAGCGGGGGCGGATGCTGGGAACAGCTGCGATCGTAACTGGGAGAGGAGGAGAGTGGCACAGATAGATGGGTAAGGGGGCAAGAAATTGGGGGAGACATGGGGTGGATAGCGTATGGAAAGGGACAAAGAGTGTGGACAACATGAAACAGAAAGATGCAGGAAAGGAAAAGATGAGAATTAAAGTAGAAGAAGAGACGTGAAGGAATATTAACAGAGAAGAAAGTTGGCATAAAAGAAGGTGAGACAGAGAGCAGGTGATGGAGAGGTTTAAATTAAGGGAGACAGGCAAACAGATAAAGAGCAAGAGCAGAAAAAAGAGAAATATGGATTGGTAGGGGTGTTGGGGGTTTTGGGG